>JAOTQJ010003695.1:20897-56511 GCA_025642045.1 Solanum sejunctum | reverse complement strand
ATTAGGCTTAGCACCGATCGATGGAAGGTTTTCTCTCTTTCCTTGAACTATGTGACACCACAGGACTATGTTATACCCTTGAAATACTAGTGGATCCATTTAGTGTACTCTCTCTTGAAGTTCTCCCCGAAATGGGATGCGCTCTCGTAAGGTGAAATTACTCATAAAATCCTTTTCGAAATGGTACGGGCTCCCATAAAGAAGGTTACTTCACTGAAATAGGACGGGCTACAATAAGATGAAGTATGGTTTTCCTTGGCAAGTAAACCATCTCTTTACCGATGAGGGTAATCATCGGGATTCTAAGTTGTAGCTCAATTGGTCTTATTCTATGTCGATTGAGGTCTCTTCCTATGCTTATGTATTATGATCTATACAAATTGAATGATTTGTAAAGCATGATTTACTTAAGCATTGATCATGCATGCCATGTTGATATTATGCTATCTATTGCTTATCAATATGCATTTTGATTATGTTGCCTATTCTTTGTTGCTTTGCATCCTACATACTTAGTACAATCAAAGGTACTAATGCATACTCTATACCTACATGATGTTACCATATAGGAACTAGAGCTCAACTTGATCATCATCCTCATCCGCACGGCTAGTAATATCTATTCAAGCAAGTTGGTGAGTCCTCAATTTCGAGGACATAATTCTCTGATTTATGATATATATTGACTCTTCATATGTTGGAAACTTATGATTAAGAGGGTGAACCCAGTTGTTTGTCCTGGCTCCTGCTAAGTCCTATGGCTAGAGGTGTTGTTGTACAAGTTATTATTATTCTTGAATATTGACTCATCTATGTTATTTAAGTACTAAACTCTCTCCCTTAGTCTCAATTTTTCTTGTTTATGTTTTCTCTTTTTGTTTATTCTTGTATTTGCATCCAAGAATGTGTGTATAATATGCTAAGAGGCTTGTTTAATATTTCTTTGGGTTCCCCATTTGTCATGTCACATCTAGGCCCTAGTTTGGGTTGTGACACCCCTCATGCTCCTACTCCATCTTCAAGAGTGAGGGATTTTACTTGGATAAATCCACCAGAGTTCCATGGGTCCAAGGTGGATGAGGATTCTCAAGAATTTATTGATGAAGTGTATAAGGTGTTGTCTATTATGGGGGTTAATTCAAAGTAAAAGGCAGAGTTGCCGGCCTACCAACTCAAAGGGGTAGATCAATTATGGTTCACCAATGGAAGATAGAGAGGGGGAATGGTGATGTTATCCCTTGGGAAGAGTTAAAAGTGGCATTTCTCAACTGGTTCTTTTCTATTAAGCTAAAGGAGGCTAAAATAATAGAATTTACGAATCTAAAGCAAAGGTCTATGAGTATGAGTCAGTATACAATCAAGTTCAACCAACTCTCCTAGGGTGCCCCATAATTAGTTATCAAGTCAAGGTCAAGGATGAATAAATTTTTGTTGGGGGTATTTGACTTGGTTAATGAGGAGTGTCATACCGCCATGCTAATAGGTGATATGGATTTGTCCCACCTCATGACATATGCTGAATAACTAAAGGATGAAAATCTTCGAAAAAGAATAAGTGGTGAGTCTAAGAAGGCTCGTTTGAAGGTGGATTCCAAAATTCCAAAGGTGGCTAGTTTCATAAAGCCAACAAGTTCCAAGGCCAAGGGTCATCCAATGCTCCTAATCGATGATTTGCTAATGACAACCCTGTGTGCCAAAGGTGTGGTAGGATCCATGATGGCCCATGTTTGAAGAACACTAATGCTTGTTATGGTTGTGGTGAAGTGGGTTATAAGGTGATTGATTATCATCATAATCAAAAAAGGGGAAGACATGGTCATCTAGCAAGCCAAGGTGGAAATGCGGGTCGAAAGTGAAGAGGAGGCCAACAAGGGGGTGCTCCAAGGCCAAATAGATTCTATGCTCTTCAAAGGAGACAAGGGGTAGATAAGGTGTCCAATGTCGTCACCGATATGTTAAGGGTTTTTAATTTTAATATATATGCATGATAGACCCGAGTGCCATACTTTCTTTTATTACTCCTTTTATTGCCAAAAATCTTCATGTTAGTCCTGAATTATTGTGTGAGACTTATGAATTGTCTACCCCCGTTGGTGAGTCCATTATTGCTAAAAGAGTCTATAGAAATTGTCCTGTGTTCATTTTGCATAAAGTCTTGCTTTGTGATTTTGTTGAATTAGATGTGGTGGATATTGATGTCATTCTTGGGATGGATTAGTTGCATGCATATTATGCTTTTATTGATTATAGAACCCTAGGGTCAAATTCCAATTCTATAATGAACATCCTTAAGCGGGAAAGTTATGATATGGTGGTCAAGAGTAGATACATTTCTGGTCTTAAAGCCCAAAAGTTGATTTCTAAGGGGTTTCTCTATCATCTTCTGAAGGGTAGGGATATTGAGTCCAAGGTCCTTCCTATATAGTCAGTTTTGGTGGTTAATAAGTTTCTTGCTGTCTTTCCTAATGAGCTTCTTGGTATTCCTCTCAAAAGGGAAATCAACTTTGGTATAGACCTTCCTCCCGACACTCAACCCCTCTTATTATATGGCCCTGGCAGATTTGAAGGACTTGAAGAAGAAATTGACGAATTTGTTGGAGACGGATTTTATAAGTCCTAGTAAATCACCTTGGGGCTCACCGATGTTGCTTGTGAAGAAGAAGGATGATTTTCTTAGAATGTGCATTGATTAACAATAACTTAATAGAGTCACCATAAAGAACAAGTACCCTCTACCAAGGATTGATGACCTTTTTGATCAAATTCAAAGGGCTGGTCATTTATCTAAGATTGATCTTTAGTCAGGGTATCACCAAGTAAAAGTGAGGGAGTGTGACATTCCCAAGATAGCTTTCCAGAATAGGTATGGGACTTTGAGTTTGTCATTATGTTTTTTGGGTTAACTAATGCACCAGCTATATTTATGGATCTCATGAATAAGGTCTTCAAACCCTACCTTGACTTATTCGTGGTGATTTTTATTAATGATATCTTGATTTATTCCCACAATGAGGGAGAGCATGTGAATCACTTGAATGTGGTATTGCAAATCTTGAGCGAGGAGAGGTTGTGTGCTAAATATAAAATATGTAAATTTTAGTTGAAAGAGGTTGCTTTTTTAGGGCATGTGGTGTCAGGTGATGGAACTAAGATATAAACTAAGAAAATGGAGGTGATTTGAAATCTGCCTAAACTTTTTACTCCACTGGACATTAGAAGTTTCTTAGATTTGGCAAGTTATTACTAGAGATTTGTTAATGGTTTCTCTTTTATTAGTTCTTCCACGACTAAATTAATGCAAAAGAAGGTGAAATTTGTGTAGACCGATGAGTGTGAAAGAGTTTCTAAACTTTGAAATATAAGCTTATCTCCGCTCCTATAATGTCTCTACTGGAAGGGTTGGAAGGGTTTGTTGTATATTGTGATGCCTCAAGAATTGGTTTGGGTGTGTTTTGATGCAAAGTGGTAAGGTGATAGCATATGCCACTATACAACATAAGGTGCATGAAAAGAATTATCCCACCCATGATCTTGAATTGGCGGCGATAGTATTTCCTTTGACAATTTGGCATCAGTACTTGTATGTTTTCATATGGGTGTGCTTACCAATCATAAGAGTCTCCAATATGTGTTCACCCCAAAAGATCTTAACTTGAGACAAAGGAGGTGGTTAGAACTTCTTAAAGATTATGATATGAGTGTGCATTATCACCCCGACAAAGCTAATGGTGGTTCATGCTCTATGTAGGGTGTCTATGGTAGTCTAGCTCATGTTGATGATGGTGGTTAGAGAGGTTCACTAGTTGGCTAGATTGGGTGTTACATTGGATGAACTTGATAATGGTGGTGTAGTGGTTGTTGATAGTTCTAAGTTTTCATTGATTGAGGAGGTAAAGGCAAAACAAGATCTTGACCCTGCCTTGTTAGAGTTGAAGGCCTTGGTGAATAACGGTAATGTGGAGGTTTTCTCCCAAGGAGGAGATGGTGCCCTCAGGTACCATGGTAGATTGTGTGTGCCTAGTGTTAGTGACTTGATAAAGAAGATTTTAGATGAGGCTTATAATTCATCCTATTCGATTCATCCCTTTCTACAAAGATGTCTAGAGATTTGAGGGAAGTGTATTGGTGGGGTGGTATGACAAGAGACATTGCCAAGTTCATATCAGGATATCACAATTGCAACCAAGTGAAAGCCAAACATCAAAGGCTAGGTGGCCTAGCCCAAGATATAGAGATTTCTACTTGGAAGTGGGAGGAAATCAACATGGATTTTGTGGTTGGATTGCCTAAGACTAGGAAGAATTTTGATTCTATTTGGGTCATTGTGGATAGAATGACAAAGTCGACTCTCTTCCTACCGGTCAAAACTACTTATATTGTTGAAGATTATGCCAAATTGTATATTCATGAGTTGGTTAGATTACATGGGGTACCTTTGTCTATCATTTTAGATCATGGTGCTCAATTCACTTCTCACTTTTGGATGTCCTTCCAAACAGGTCTTGGTACCAACGTTAAGCTTAGCACAGCCTTTCACCCTCAAACAGATGGCCAAGCCAAAAGAACTATCCAAACCCTTCCTTAAGTGTTCATGAGGATCTTCGTGGCCGAATTCTCTAAAAAATTTATGTGCTGTCAAAATAAATCACTTCTGATGCTTAAAATTTAAAATTTTATGTGTTCTCAAAAAGATGCTGGTAGATTTGATGTATTTTTATGTTTGTTTTACAAGATTCAAATTTGGCATTATTTTGGGCTAAGTGTGCAAATACTGTAATTTTTCCTATTCTACGACACCTTTTATGGGAAGTGGAAGTTTTCACAGGCCGTAGAGTTGGTTTCGTTGCAAAATCCAGTAAAGGGATGTTTTTCTGAATTTGAATCCACAAATATGCAGACGAGCCATAGAATGAAGCACGAGTCATACATAAGGTTTCGTACACTGAGGATCAAAAAAGTGAAAAGTTGCTAAAAAGTCATCACTGAAAACCTTATATGGGTTGTAAGTCTGAATATGGCTCATAGAAAGGTCTCATAGAAGTCAAACTCAGAATTTAAGATAAAGTCCATGAAGCCCCGATTATGGGTCGTAGAAATTTATATGGCCCATCGAGAGGCTCGTAGTCCCTGTCGAATCCAGTTCTCCTAATTTGATTTAGTTTTGTATTTTAAACACTATAAATACATTTTTTCAGGTTATTTTCAGGAGAAAATAATTAGACAAGTAGAGAACATGGGGAATATTGAGAAAACACTTGGAAACATTTTTTTGTGATCTTAATTCATACTTTGTGATTTTCATTGAAGAACATGGATTTCTTGTTAATAATTTCATTCTTGTAAGTTCTTAATTATGTTATTCTACATCATGATTCTTGCATCTACAATGAACATGAGTAGTTAAATCAACAACTAGGTTGTGGGAACTATGAACAACTAACAAGGTAAGATCGAATAATTTATAATTCTTGAAAAGTGTTTATGCATATATTATTTAATTCTCTTTGTTTTGATTGCTTTTTAACTATGGCCAACATTAGAACTCAACTAGTGTTACTGACTGGATCAAGGTAGTAATAAATAGAAAAAGAGATTAATTAACAGGACTCGATTGATATTTCTTGTTTAATCAACTAAACTAGATCAAGGGGAGCTTATACTAGAATAATATGTAAGGGTTGGTAATACCAAGTTAGGGAATCACGGGAACACAAGTCTTCCTACTAGTTTCACACTCTTGTCTTTGATTAGGTTTTCGTTTTACAATCCTATAAACCCCCCTTTGGGGAAATAAGTAGGTTAATTAACTTGAATTGTTTGAAATTACACTAAGTCTACCATATTCCCTATGGGATTGACCCTAACCTGCGTTAAGTTATATATCTTAACAATTACCGCTTTAACCTTCAAATGGAGGTGTAGGGTAGGGTACATTATTGGTGTGATGTTTGGATGAATTGTTCGTGATTTATGTGGGTTTTGACCTAAATAGGAAGTTATAATTGTAAAAAAATAAGGTTAATAGTAAAGTACTAGGATATAACCTTGGAGTAGAAGACGATTCCATTAGCTCTAGAATGGCCATTAATCTAGGAGCATGGTTGCCCTGAGGCTTTAGGTTCCCGATGTGAGTTTGAGTCAAATTGCAAAATTAGTTCAACAGTAAGCTAAAAAGTAATTTTCTATATAAAAAACCTGGGTAAACGTGCTCTAAATAGAATTTTGATAGTGTGGCAAGCTCCTGAATGTCGAATGTAGCCTGGGATGACCTATCATCGTATGATGGAGACATTCAGGTGCCCCCTTAGTTCTTTTAACTGAAATAGCAAAAGAGAAGTAGGACCTTTATTTTATCATAGGATGCTCTATTGGGAATTTCAACTGCACCATTGGATCCAGAATGTGAAAATCCATGTGGTTATATAATTCATTAGCATAAAATGGACATCAGATGGGCCGAGAATGCCCCGATGATGTTCTACACTTAGTTGGTGCAACTACAGAAAAATAATCATCCATATTTGTGGAGGGTTAGGCATATTCGTGGAAGGCAAAGAGAGTCGAAGCTCTACATTCACATGGCAAAAGGCCTTGTTCATGGAGGCCACCATGACATAGGTACACATTCATGGTACCTTGCCGACGATCACAGAGGCCTGGCAGATGCTAGCCTCGCGTTCACACCTGGATGCTCGTATCCATATAGGCATGGACCAAGCAGTACCAGCCTTTAAAAGGTTGGTCGTGAACAACCTTAAACCAAAACTTCTCCCAGATGTAAACATTTATTTATAACTATGTTTTCAATTCAAAAGGCTACATTGTACGAATTCTCAAGAAAAGTCATAGGTATGTCAAATTTTAGTTTTGGCGCGAATCTGAGATAAAATTATTGTTTTAGTTATTTATATTATCCTTAATTACCAAAAACTTTTACGTTGAGATATCTCTGTCATTATTCATCAAAAATAAGTGAAATTGGGGTCTAAGTTGTTCAATTTTTTAAGAGAAAGTGGTAAGTTTGGATTATGATAAGTTGACTATATTTTTGCGTAATTTTGCTGAATGTAACTTCATTTTTGGGTTGTTTCTCCTTTTTTGGTACTATTTTGAGCTGAATTTCTAGATATAAACCTAGGGTGATGTTGAAATAATTTTACTGGAGTTATATCGAGATTTTGAGTATGGCCCTTATTTTCCTCATTTTGGTCATAGCTAACGTAGTTTATCCCATTTCTTGAGATTTCATAGCCAAATCAGCCGTATTGATATTGTAATTCATGTTTTGATAGCTAGGAAGCATTTAGAGGTGATCAGGAAGGGAAAAGCTCAAGTGAAGAATCCAGAGTGCGAGGAACCGCCTTACAGGTTGGTTAGGTTTCTTTAGCACTTAGACTGAGCTGAAATGTGAAGATGTGTTATATATGGTCTGGATTTATTGAGTATGTGTTATATATGATGATGTGGGATGGTAATTACTATATTGAGTACTATACTAGTTGTATATATTATACAAGTTGAGTTCTGGCACTGTTAAACTATGAAAGGATGGGTAAAGGTTAGATGTAGGTTAATGCGATGTGGCAGGTATGTATACTTTGCTTGACTCTTGTCTATATGCATGTGTAACATGATGCTACTAACATATGATACTTGTGAGGCTAGTTGTTTACTATACCCTATATTGTGGACTTGCCCCGATATATATATTTGATTCTGATAGCCCTGGTTGCTCCGGATACATGTTGTACAAATCCATGTTTATACTGAGTATTTATGGTTGAATAGTTTGTGATATACTCGTCTCTAGTTAGAAATGATTCCTTACTACTTCTACAATATATATGAATATATACAAATATTAGTCATTGTACACTTGCTAAACTGACCTGATACTAGGAAATATACCATTTTATGAGAAATATTGTTGCCTATGGTTCTGACTAAACACCATGACTCTTGACATAAGATACACAGATGTTAAATCTCTTGTGGGTTAGAGACGAGGATGAAATTCTATTTGGGAGATATATGTCATATCTTGCGAGATTCATTATGTTATTTATGGTATGATGAATTGTCTGTATAAACCAGTTCAAGGGCCTATCACATGTTTGGAGAGTGTCACATTGCAGTGGGCTAGCACATTGTTACGTTGGTGAGTATCACTTTTATTAGATCAGTTATTGTGTGATTCTAGATAGGATAGACACCTCTCATTATCAATTATATTTGGGCCTTAACTTAGGCTTAAGCCAATGTTGCCCTAGAATTGTTATACATATATACACATAGTTACATATACATCATGGGCCTTTGAAGGCCTATAGGATCAGGTGTCTTGGATTGAAACTACATAAATGTTAAGATTCGGTGACTCATTTAGTCATGATTAGGGGGATTTTTCCTACCATTATATATATAGGTTGCAAGTTCAAGTGTCATAGGATGACACAATACACAAGACCGAGTGTCACATTCTGACATAGGAATCGGGTTTGGATTCCACGAGTTGATAGGGTTTACAGTATCTTACATGGGTTCCATATATCACTATTTGATATATTCATTGTGTGTGGGTGTCTATTTGGGCTTATTGGGGCTCACGGGTCATACAAACATAGAATTATAGCCATACCCCTACATACAGCTAGATACGTCGACATGTGATACTGATGATATGGTTTCTGTTATGATTCTATTAGATGGGTTTCTCTACGCTGCTTGATTATGGCCATTGGGATACGATGATGTCACAAATATTCTTACTATTAGCCTAACTTCAGATTTGCTAGCTTTACTGTAGTTTCTATATTTAGGCATTCTCTATTTACTGTATTTCATTCAATTGGCCACTAATGCCTACTGGTATCGTCTACCAGTGTTGCTCCCTACATTTCTACATCTTTTATGGTGCAGGTTGAAACACCCCTCATGTGCTTTGGAATGCCCCAGAATAGTAATTTCCATATATTTTAAAATTTGTCCGTGATTTTGAAAATCCAACTTCATACTATCGATCAGGGGGCAAAATTGAGTGTGAAATGGATATAACCTAGATTTTAGAAGACTCATAGAGAAAAATAATTTTTGATTTCCAATGTCTATCCGCGCCCAAGCCATGGCGTGCCTGGGGCGCGGACTATTGCATTTGGAACTCCACGTCTGGTCCGTGTTGCGCCTGGTGCACGGACAAGTGTAATATTTTGCTTGATTTTCTTATTTCATCCAAGGGCATTGGGGTCATAACCCTATGCCCATTAAACATGAAATCTTCTATACGTAGCCATTTTTCAACTCTATAACTCACAAAACCCTCTCTAAAATCTCTCCAAGACTATCAATTCTCTTATTGAAATCTAAGGATTTCAAGCTCAATTTTGTAAATCAAGGACTCATTTCAAGCTCTAAGTCTACTTCAAGTCCATTTCAAGGAATTCAAGGTTTAAAGTATGTGGGTCTTCATCGATGGGTCCTTTCACCCGTGCAGTCCAACCATCTCTTTTTGTGAAAATTACATGATTTCAATATATATTGCCTATAGGTATCTTTTATTATGAAATACAAACATAACTTATGTTGTGATTTTATGAAGTATTGAATGATTATGTATGAATATCTATTTCAAGCTTATTCCATGAATTAGTTTTGTATATTGAGACTATGCATGATTTGAGCTATGAAACTATGAGCTATTATGAGCTTTTGTGATGGAATTTAAGACACTCTAAATGAGGTTTTTACTACTAGATTGGTTGATTGATTTGTATGGTGTTTACTTATCTTATTTTATTCTTGAATTGCATGATTTTGAACAAGTATCATGAACCCTCCATGTATTTGATAAAATTACATAATTAAAATTCTCAAGTTGTTGATGAACTATTACATGATTTACAAGTCAAGTGACTTCATGAATATTAAGGGCTTACAAGTATGTATCAAATTCATGAAAAGTATCTATGATTTTATAAGTATCAAGGTAAGCCTTTTTTCAACATGTTTACCTCTTGTGAGCCATTCATATTAAAGCAAGGATTCATGTATGATTATAATCTACTCTCATGTTCAAGTTAGGCTTAATAGTAGAGATCAAACATTTTTATGAGTTACTCAAGTCATGTAATTACAAGTCATTCATGTTATGATTAAATTATGATTATTTCAAGTGTTCCGTGGGATTTGACTTAGCACCGATTGAGGCTTAAGATGGGGGCTCGACTCAAGGGGTCCTTATACAAAGTCTTTAGTCTCTAAACTATGTGCCACCATAGGATTATGATTATTACCCTTGCTATACTAGTGGATCCATCTAGTTCATGTTACTATGTTTGGTTTGCCTTGGCAATTAAACCACACTTTGTCGGGGATGTCATGCCCGGTCACCTGAACCGGTGGGGTGTCAAGACTCGGAGTCTGAGTTGTAACTTCTTGGTCTATGTTGATTGAGGTCTCTTCCCACATATGCATGATATATTATGCAAGTTGAATGATTTACAAACATGTTTTATTACAAGCATTGATCATGCATGCCATATTGAGATTATATATCCATTGATTATGATTATGTATTTTGAATATATTTGCTTATGTCTTTGTTTCATTGCACTCCTCATACTAGTTCACTCAAATGTACTAACACATACTCTATGCTTATATAATATTACCATATAGGGATTGGAGCTCCTTCTGATTATCCTCCACCACGTGGCTAGTTCAGTAGTTCGGAGAAAGCATTGGTGAGTCCTTAACTCCAAGGACAATTTCTAAGTTACTCTTGCTATGTTGAGACTTATTTATATTGAACACTTGTTATCATGAGGGTGAGACTGGGAAGTGTCTTTGTCCCCGCTCCATTCTAAGTTAGAGGTGTTGTTTGATATTATTGTTTGTAGTCATGCTTTTATGAATATCAAGACTTCCCCTAGTCTCGCTTATCTTATATCACTTGTTGATGCTTATTTTGCTTTCACGACCAAGGATGTGTAAATTATATTCTAAGAGGCTTGTTTGGGGTCCCTTCGGGTTTTCCATTCGCCATGTCACATACAGGCCCTAGGCTTGCATCATGACAATCTTGGTATTAGAACACTAGGTTGTTAATGGTCCTCGAAAATCCAACACAGTGTGTCGATTAGAGTCTTACTCATGGTTGTGAAATGCACCATAACTATGACCAGGAGTCTATGAGGTATTTTAGAAATGTTTCACTTCTTTACAGTCTATATCATGCTTTAGTTGTGAATATAAGGCTTTTCCCTAATGAATGCTCTTTATTCTTTTAGGTCATGTTGATACCAAGAGGAAAACTGAGGGCCCGTACTCCCAAGGACCAACCGGCCCCTCCTGCTCCACTAGCTCCTCAAGATGGAGGCTTAGCCCAAAAAGTATTTTGGGATGCTATAAAAATATTGACCCATGCTATGACCAACCAAATGAACCAAGAGTCTTAAGCCCTTAATGCTCCTACTTCGTCCTCAAGGGTGAGGGATTTTACAAGGATGAAACCCCTAGAGTTTCATGGGTCCAAAGAGGAACAGGATTCCGAAGAGTTCATCGATGAGGTGTATAAAGTGCTATCTATCATGGGGGTCAATTTGGAGGAGAAAGCAGAGTTAGAGGCCTACCAACTCAAGGGTGTGGCACAACTTGGGTTCAACAGAAATTGGAGAGGAGAGATGATAATGCTATTCCTTGGGAGGAGTTCAAAGCTGCCTTCTTTAACTGGTTCTTCCTTATCGAGTTAAAAGAGGATGAGATGATGGAATTTATGAACCTCAAGCAAGGTTACATGAGTGTAAGGGAGTATGCCCTCAAGTTCAAGAAGCGTTCCAAGTATGCTCCGCATTTGGTTGCTAACTCTAGAGCTAGAATGAACAAATTTGTGTGGGGAGTGTCCAACTTGGTTAATAAAAAGTGTCCTACAGCCACTCTAGTGAGTGATATGGATTTGTCTTGGTTCATGACATATGTCAAGCAAGAAAGAGAAGAGGTTTTGGGTCCAAGAGTGCTCAATTTGAAGGTGGTTTCAATGGTTCTAAGGGTACGATTTCCTCAAGGCCACAAGTTCCAAGGCTAAGGGTCTTCCAATTCTCCTAATAAGAGATTTGCTAATGATAACCCAAGATTCCATGGTGGAAATAGTGGGATAACCCACCCTAGGTGCCAAAAGTGTGGGACAAACCATGGTGGTCCATGTTTGAAAATTATTAATGGTTGCTTTGGTTGTGATTAAATGGGTCATAAGGTTATTTTGTCCTCATTCTCAGAATAAAGGTACAGATGGTCGTTCCCATGGCCATGGTGCTAATGCTAGTCAAAATGGCAAAGGGAGGCCAACGAAGGGGTGCTCTAAGGCAAAATAGGTTTGATGCTCTCCGAGGAAGGCAAGGGGTGGATAAGGTTCCCAATATTAGCACCAGTATGTTAAAGGTTTTTTATTATGATGTGTATGCATTGATAAATTTGGGTGCTACTCTTTCTTGCATTACTCATTTTGTTGCCAATAAGCTTTATGTGTGTCCCAAATTGTTGTGTGAACACTATGAAGTGTCTACGCCTATTAGTGAGTCCATTATTGCTAAAAGAGTCTATAGAGAGTGTCCTATGTCTGTATTGCATAAAGTCTTGCCTTCTGAATTTGTTGAACTAGATATAGTGAATTGTGATATTATTCTTAGGATGGATCGGTTACATGCATATCATGCTTCCATCGTTTGTTGGACCCGTAAGGTTGAATTCTAATTCCCCAATGAGCCCATCCTTGAGAGGAAAAGTCATAATATCATAGTCCAGGGTAAATTCATTTCTTGTCTTAAACCCCAAAAGTTGATTTCTAAGGGTTGGATTGATTATCTTGTGAGGGTTAGGCATGTTCAGTACAAAGTTCTTCCTATTAAGTTAGTTCAGGTGGTCACTGAGTTTCCTAATTTCTTTCCCAATAAGCTTCCAAGAGTTCATTGATGAGATGTATAAAGTGCTATCTATCATGGGGGTCAATTTGTAGGAGAAAGCAAAGTTAGTGGCCTACCAACTCAAGGATTGTGGCCCAACTTTGGTTCAACGGAAATTGGAGAGGAGAGATCATGATGCTATTCCTTGGGAGGAGTTCAAAGTCGCCCTCCTCAACCAGTTCTTCCCTATCGAGTTAAAAGATACTAAGATGATGGAGTTTATGAACCTCAAGCAAGGTTACATGAGTGTAAGGGAGTATGCCCTCAAGTTCAAGAAGTGTTCCAAGTATGCTCTGAATTTAGTTGCCAACTCTAGAGCTAGAATGAACAAATTTGTATGGCGAGTGTCCAACTTGGTTAATAAAGAGTGTCGTACAGCTACTCTAGTGAGTGATATGGATTTGTCTTAGCTCATGACATAGGTCGAACAACTTGAGAGGAAAAAGCTTAGAAAGAGACGGTTTGGGTCCAAAAGGGCTCAATTTGAAGGTGGTTTCAAAGGTTCTTAGGGTGGTCGAATTCCTCAAGGCCACAACTTCCAAGGCCAAGGGTCTTCCAATGTTCCTAACAAGAGATTTGCTAATGATAACCCAAGATTCCAAGGTGGAATTGGTGGGATGACCCACCCTAGGTACCAAAAGTTTGGGACAAACCATGGTAGTCCATGTTTGAAAATTATTAATGGTTACTTTGGTTGTGATTAAATGGATCACAAGGTTATTTTGTCCTCATGCTCAAACAAAGGTAGAGATGGTCATTCCCAAGGCCATGTTGCTAATGCGGGTCAAAGGGAAAAGGGAGGCTAACAAAGGGATTATCCAAGGCAAAATAAGTTTGACGCTCTCCAAGGAAGGCAAGGGAATGGAGCTCCTTCTGATTATCCTCCACCACGTGGCTAGTTCAGTACTTCGGAGAAAGCATTGGTGAGTCCTTAACTCCAAAGACAATTTCTAAGTTACTCTTGCTATGTTGAGACTTATTTATATTGAACACTTGTTATCATGAGGGTGAGACTGGGAAGTGTCTTTGTCCCCGCTCCATTCTAAGTTAGAGGTGTTGTTTGATATTATTGTTTGTAGTCATGCTTTTATGAATATCAAGACTTCCCCTAGTCTCGCTTATCTTATATCACTTGTTGATGCTTATTTTGCTTTCACGACCAAGGATGTGTAAATTATATTCTAAGAGGCTTGTTTGGGGTCCCTTCGGGTTTTCCATTCGCCATGTCACATACAGGCCCTAGGCTTGCATCATGACAATCTTGGTATTAGAACACTAGGTTGTTAATGGTCCTCGAAAATCCAACACAGTGTGTCGATTAGAGTCTTACTCATGGTTGTGAAATGCACCATAACTATGACCAGGAGTCTATGAGGTATTTTAGAAATGTTTCACTTCTTTACAGTCTATATCATGCTTTAGTTGTGAATATAAGGCTTTTCCCTAATGAATGCTCTTTATTCTTTTAGGTCATGTTGATACCAAGAGGAAAACTGAGGGCCCGTACTCCCAAGGACCAACCGGCCCCTCCTGCTCCACTAGCTCCTCAAGATGGAGGCTTAGCCCAAAAAGTATTTTGGGATGCTATAAAAATATTGACCCATGCTATGACCAACCAAATGAACCAAGAGTCTTAAGCCCTTAATGCTCCTACTTCGTCCTCAAGGGTGAGGGATTTTACAAGGATGAAACCCCTAGAGTTTCATGGGTCCAAAGAGGAACAGGATTCCGAAGAGTTCATCGATGAGGTGTATAAAGTGCTATCTATCATGGGGGTCAATTTGGAGGAGAAAGCAGAGTTAGAGGCCTACCAACTCAAGGGTGTGGCACAACTTGGGTTCAACAGAAATTGGAGAGGAGAGATGATAATGCTATTCCTTGGGAGGAGTTCAAAGCTGCCTTCTTTAACTGGTTCTTCCTTATCGAGTTAAAAGAGGATGAGATGATGGAATTTATGAACCTCAAGCAAGGTTACATGAGTGTAAGGGAGTATGCCCTCAAGTTCAAGAAGCGTTCCAAGTATGCTCCGCATTTGGTTGCTAACTCTAGAGCTAGAATGAACAAATTTGTGTGGGGAGTGTCCAACTTGGTTAATAAAAAGTGTCCTACAGCCACTCTAGTGAGTGATATGGATTTGTCTTGGTTCATGACATATGTCAAGCAAGAAAGAGAAGAGGTTTTGGGTCCAAGAGTGCTCAATTTGAAGGTGGTTTCAATGGTTCTAAGGGTACGATTTCCTCAAGGCCACAAGTTCCAAGGCTAAGGGTCTTCCAATTCTCCTAATAAGAGATTTGCTAATGATAACCCAAGATTCCATGGTGGAAATAGTGGGATAACCCACCCTAGGTGCCAAAAGTGTGGGACAAACCATGGTGGTCCATGTTTGAAAATTATTAATGGTTGCTTTGGTTGTGATTAAATGGGTCATAAGGTTATTTTGTCCTCATTCTCAGAATAAAGGTACAGATGGTCGTTCCCATGGCCATGGTGCTAATGCTAGTCAAAATGGCAAAGGGAGGCCAACGAAGGGGTGCTCTAAGGCAAAATAGGTTTGATGCTCTCCGAGGAAGGCAAGGGGTGGATAAGGTTCCCAATATTAGCACCAGTATGTTAAAGGTTTTTTATTATGATGTGTATGCATTGATAAATTTGGGTGCTACTCTTTCTTGCATTACTCATTTTGTTGCCAATAAGCTTTATGTGTGTCCCAAATTGTTGTGTGAACACTATGAAGTGTCTACGCCTATTAGTGAGTCCATTATTGCTAAAAGAGTCTATAGAGAGTGTCCTATGTCTGTATTGCATAAAGTCTTGCCTTCTGAATTTGTTGAACTAGATATAGTGAATTGTGATATTATTCTTAGGATGGATCGGTTACATGCATATCATGCTTCCATCGTTTGTTGGACCCGTAAGGTTGAATTCTAATTCCCCAATGAGCCCATCCTTGAGAGGAAAAGTCATAATATCATAGTCCAGGGTAAATTCATTTCTTGTCTTAAACCCCAAAAGTTGATTTCTAAGGGTTGGATTGATTATCTTGTGAGGGTTAGGCATGTTCAGTACAAAGTTCTTCCTATTAAGTTAGTTCAGGTGGTCACTGAGTTTCCTAATTTCTTTCCCAATAAGCTTCCAAGAGTTCATTGATGAGATGTATAAAGTGCTATCTATCATGGGGGTCAATTTGTAGGAGAAAGCAAAGTTAGTGGCCTACCAACTCAAGGATTGTGGCCCAACTTTGGTTCAACGGAAATTGGAGAGGAGAGATCATGATGCTATTCCTTGGGAGGAGTTCAAAGTCGCCCTCCTCAACCAGTTCTTCCCTATCGAGTTAAAAGATACTAAGATGATGGAGTTTATGAACCTCAAGCAAGGTTACATGAGTGTAAGGGAGTATGCCCTCAAGTTCAAGAAGTGTTCCAAGTATGCTCTGAATTTAGTTGCCAACTCTAGAGCTAGAATGAACAAATTTGTATGGCGAGTGTCCAACTTGGTTAATAAAGAGTGTCGTACAGCTACTCTAGTGAGTGATATGGATTTGTCTTAGCTCATGACATAGGTCGAACAACTTGAGAGGAAAAAGCTTAGAAAGAGACGGTTTGGGTCCAAAAGGGCTCAATTTGAAGGTGGTTTCAAAGGTTCTTAGGGTGGTCGAATTCCTCAAGGCCACAACTTCCAAGGCCAAGGGTCTTCCAATGTTCCTAACAAGAGATTTGCTAATGATAACCCAAGATTCCAAGGTGGAATTGGTGGGATGACCCACCCTAGGTACCAAAAGTTTGGGACAAACCATGGTAGTCCATGTTTGAAAATTATTAATGGTTACTTTGGTTGTGATTAAATGGATCACAAGGTTATTTTGTCCTCATGCTCAAACAAAGGTAGAGATGGTCATTCCCAAGGCCATGTTGCTAATGCGGGTCAAAGGGAAAAGGGAGGCTAACAAAGGGATTATCCAAGGCAAAATAAGTTTGACGCTCTCCAAGGAAGGCAAGGAGTGGATAAGGTTCCCGATATTATCACTGGTATGTTAAAGTTTTTTTTCTTATGATGTGTATGCATTGATAAATTTAGGTGCCACTCTTTCTTTCATTACTCATTCTATTGCCAATAAGCTTCATGTGTGTCT
Organism: Solanum sejunctum; assembly: GCA_025642045.1. Classification (NCBI taxonomy): domain Eukaryota; kingdom Viridiplantae; phylum Streptophyta; class Magnoliopsida; order Solanales; family Solanaceae; genus Solanum; species Solanum sejunctum. The sequence continues at coordinate 39,429 of JAOTQJ010003695.1, read as the reverse complement.
TGAATTGTTGTGTGAACCCTCTGAAGTGTCTACCCCCATTAGTTAGTCCATTATTGCTAAAAGAGTCTATAGAGATTGTCCTATGTCTGTATTGCATAAAGTCTTGCCTTCTGAATTTGTTAAAATAGATATGGTGGATTTTTACATTATTCTTAGGATGGATCGGTTACATGCATATCATGCTTCCATTGATTGTTGGACCCGTAAGTTAAATTCTAATTCCCTAATGAGCCCATCCTTAAGAGGGAAAGTCGTAATGTCATGGTCCAGGGTAGATTCATTTCTTGTCTTAAAGCCTAAAAGTTGTTTTCTAAGGGTTGGATTGATCATCTTATGAGGTTTAGAGATGTTGAGTCTAAAGTCCTTCCTATTGAGTTAGTTCAGGTGGTCTATGAGTTTCTTGATGTCTTTCCTGATGAGCTTTCAAGTATTCCTCCTAAAAGGGAAATAGACTTTGGTATAAACTTCCTTCCCAATACATAACCCATTTCCATTCCCCCTTACAGTATGGCCTTAGCGGAATTGAAGGAGTTGAAGGATCACTTAAGGGATTTGTTGGAGAAGGGTTTCATAAGGCCTGACAAGTAACCTTGAGTGCATCAGTGTTATTTGTAAAGAGAAAGGATAGTTCCCTTAGAATGTGCATTGCTTATCGGCCACTCAATATAATCACTATAAAGAACAAGTATCCTCTACTAAGGATTGATGACCTTTTTGATCAACTACAAGGGGCTAGTCACTTTTCTAAGATTGATCTTTGGTTTAGATAAATCCAAGTTAAGGTGAGGGAGTGTGATATTCCAAAGATGGCTTTTCAGAATAGGTATGGGAATTTTGAATTTGTGGTTATTCTTTTGTATTGACTAATACGGCTATATTTATGGACCTCATGAATAGGGACCTTAAACCTACCTTGACATGTTTGTGGTGGTATTTATTGATGATATGTTGATTTATTCCTAGAGTAAAGAAGAGTATGTGAATCACTTGAGGGTGGAGTTGCAAATCTTGAGCAATGAGAGATTATTTGGTAAATATGAAAAATATTAATTTTTCGCTGAAAGAGGTTGCTTTTCTAGGGCATGTGGTATCAGGTGATGGCATTAAGGTAGATCCTAAGAAAACTGAGGTGATAAGAAATTGGCCTAGACCCTTTAATCCGATGGATTTTAGGAGTTTCTTGGGTTTGGCGCTTTACTACCAGAGGTTTGTGAATCAGTTCTCTTCTATTGCTTCCCCTATGACAAAGTTGACCCAAAAGAAGGAAAATATTATTTGGACCGATGAATGTGAAAAAAAAATTTTCAAACTTTGAAAGATAAGCTTATCTTTACTCCTATCTTGGCTATACTAGAAGGGTTAGAAGGGTTTGTGGTTTATTGTGATGCCTCAAGAATTGGTATGAGGTGTATTTCGATGCAAAATGGCAAGGTGATAGAATATTCCTCTAGGCAACTTAAGGTACATGAGCGAAGTTATCCCACCGATGATCTTGAATTGGTGGCCATGGTATTTTCTTTGAAAATTTGGTGTCACTATTTGTATGGTGCCCACGTTGATATGTTTACTGACCACAAGAGTTCCAATATATATTCACACAAAAAGATCTTAACTTGAGACAAAGAAGGTAGTTAGAGCTCCTTAAAGACTATGATATGAGTATGCATTATCATCCTGGCAAAGCTAATGTTATGGCCGATGCTCTAAGTAGAGTGTCCATGGGTATTTTAGCTCATATTGATGTTCGTAACATGGAGGTGGCTAGAGAGGTTCATAGGGTGGCTAGGTTGGGGGTTAGGTTGGATGAAATTGAAAATAGTAGTGTAGTGGTTGTTGATGGTTCGAAATCTTCTTTGATGGAGGAATCAAGTCAAAACGAGATCTTGACCAAACCTTGCTAGAGTTGAAGGCCTTGGTGAACCATTTTAAAGTGGAGGTTTTCTCCTAAAGGGGAGGTGGTACCTTTAGGTACCAAGGTAGGTTATGTGTGCTTAATGTTGATGACTTAAGAGAGTTGATCTTGAAGAAGGCCGATAATTCATCTTATTCTATTCACCCCGGTTCTAAAAAGATGTATAGAGACTTAAGAGAGGTGTATTAGTGGGGTGGTATGAAGAGGGAAATTGCCACGTTCATATCTGGATATCACAATTGCCAACAAGTGAAAGCCAAACATCAAAGTCTAGGTGGCCTAGCCCAAGACATAGAAATTCCGACTCTAAAGTGGGAAGAGATCAACATGGATTTTGTGGTTGGGTTGCCTAAGACTAGGAAACGTTTTGACTCTATTTTGATTGTTGTGGATAAAATGACAAAGTTGGCTCATTTTCTACCAGTCAAAACCACCTTTGGTGCCGAAGATTATACCAAGTTGTATATTTATGAGTTGGTTAGATTGCATGGGATACCCTTGTCTATCATTTCAGATCATGGTGCTCAATTCACGTCTCACTTTTGGAGGTCCTTCCAAAGAGGTCTTGGTACCCAGGTCAAGCTTAGCATGGCTTTTCATCCTTAAATGGATAGTCAACCTTAAAGGACTATCCAAACTCTTGAGTATATGCTTAGGGCTTATGTTTTGGAGTTTAAGAGTAGTTGGGATGAACAACCTTCACTTATTGAGTTTGCTTACAATAATAGCTACCACTGAAGCATTGGCATGACCCCTTTGAAGCTTTATATGGTAGGCATTGTAGATCCCTAGTTGGGTGGTTGAATGTAGGGGAGATGGCTTTGTTAGTCCTAGATTTGGTTATGGAAGCCTTGGAGAAGGTGAGGTTGATAAGGGAGAGGCTGAAGACAACCTAAATTAGACAAAGGTCCTACTCCTATGTGAGAAGAAGAGATCTTGAGTTTAAGGTTGGTGATTGGATTTACTTGAAAGTCTTACCATGAAGGGTGTGGTATGGTTTGGCAAGAAAGAGAAATTGAGCCCAAGGTTTGTGGGTCCTTATAAAGTTTTAAGGAGAGCTGGTAAGGTTGCATATGAGTTAGAGTTGCCTATGGAGATAAATATGGTTCATCCAATCTTCCATGTGTCCATGTTAAGAAAGTGTGTAGGTGACCCAAGTGTTATAATGCCATTAGAGGTTGTGGGTATTGTGGAAGATAATTTGACCTATAAGGAGGTTCTGGCGGATAATTTGGATAAATAAGTGAAGATGTAGACAAACAAAGATGTAGCATCCGTCAAGGTCCTTTGGAGGATTCAACAAGTTGAAAGTGACACATTGGAAGCTGAGGCGGACATGAAAAAGCAATACCCATATTTCTTACACTCTACTTAAGCCGAAGATAATAACTTAGGTCCTATCTATGATTTCAAGTCTTAAGTTTCAGCCCTTATTTTATTTTGCATGCATTCATGTTTATGGTAACAAATTTGAGGTGATTTTTGAGATTTACATTGAGACTTTTTGAAAAATGATGTTTAAATACATTTGTTGCATTCATGTTGGGCTAAAATCATCATAATTACTTCTTTTACGCATGTTTCTTTGATATTTGGGGATCAATGTTCCCAAGGTGGAGATATTAAAACACCCTTCATATGCTTCGGAATGCCCCATAATCGTAATCTCCATATATCTCAAAATCTATGCGTGATTTTTGAAAATTCAACTTCATATTCTCGATTAGGCAAATGGGTATACTCGGATTTTGGAATACCCATAGCAAAACATAATTTTTTCTATTTTTTGATTTTCCGTGTCTGTCCTCGCCCAAGCCGCGACATCCTAGGGCGCGAACTAGTGTATTTGGAACTCCGTGTTTGGTCTCCGTCGTGCCTAGGGCGCAAGCCATCGTAATAATTTTCCTTGGTTTCCTTATTTAGTCTAAGGGCATTGGGTTCATAACTGCATGCCCATTTAAATGTGAAATCTTTCATACGTACACGTAGCCATTTTTTTAACTCTATAACTCACAAAGCCCTCTCTAAAACCTCTCCAAGACTCTATCAATTCTCTCATTCAAATCTAACGATTTCAAGCTCAATTTTGGAACTCAAGGACTTATTTCAAGCTCTAAGTCTACTTCAAGTCCATTTCAAGCAATTAAGATTTAAGGTATGTGGGTCTTCATCCATGGGTCCTTTCACTCGTGGAGCCTAACACTACAAGAAAAAAGACTTTTGACTACCACTTCTTAACGAAGAAAAATTAATCAGATCGTTATAAATACACTTATAGTGACCAAATCTTTTCTAGTTGTTATAAATATACTTATAGCGACCAATTTTTTCCAGTCATTATAAATATACTTATCGCGATCAAAAAAAATTTCGATCGTTATAAATATACTTATAATGACCAAATTTTTTTCTGGTCGTTATAAATATACTTATAGTGACCAAATTATTTCGGTTGCAAGAGATAAATTTTAATCCAACATTAATGAGGGGATACATTTGATCATTAAAAACATTATATCCCGTCGTTAAAAAACATATCAATTAGTATAAAAGTATATTTTAATTAGTATGAATGCAAAAATATCAGACCAAATCATGTTATAAGTATAACAAATGGCGTTTTACTAGTCATTCCATCATTATTATAAGAATCCTCCATCTTTTATTATTTGGTTATTTCAAAATTTAAAAAGGTTAATCAAAAGAAAAAATATTAATGTATTTTTTTCTAATAACTCTATCCATCATTCTTATTATAGTCAATCATACAAAATTTTAAAATATTGTAAAAGCATTTAGTTATAATATTTGTGGCACAATTTTTTTAACTTCAATAATTATAATGAAACCAAAATGAAAAAAAAGAAGTAATAATATTAAATAATAATTATGAGCTTATAAGATTCATTTAAGATAGAAACGTTATATTAATTAGGTAGTAAATAATTTTCTCAAGAAGATAGATGTCTCTCCACTTGCAAATTACCTCAATAAATAGACTTAAGAATCAACATTCAGTAATAATATTTTTTCTAATAAAAAATATATATTGTGCCAACTTTTTTTTCATTATTGGTTGTGAAACTAACAGGTGCATATGAAGAAAAATCATTCATTTGAGTTAAAAAAGTATAAAGTGAAACTTAACAAACAAACAATTTAAAAAGTTTTACATGATATATAATCAACTACTAAATTAATTAAGAGATCGTGATTTATTTTATTATTGAATATTTAAGATGATATAATTGATTTGTATCTCATAATATTTTAATAATATTAAATTATTTATATTAAGTGAATACTATTAGTATAAATCGTGAATTTAAAAGAAGTTGGGGTTTTTTATCCATGAATCAATTTGCAAAAAGTCAATAACTTAAGGTACAAAAATATAAAATAAATAACTTTATGTATAGAACTAGAAATCCCAACTATCTTTTTATTTTATTGTGAGAATAAAAATAATATTTATATTTCATTCTAGTTAATCTTTTGTTTTGTGTAAAAGAGAAAATAAGATAATAGTTACTAGGAGTATTATTATTAATAACTTTACATAAAGCTTTCATACTTGTCTTTTGACAAATCATGAAGTTTGAAGAACTCATCCTCACAGAAAGTGTAAAGAAGCAACGAAAAGTGTTTGAAGTACAGGAAGAATGCATTTCATATTTAAGAAAAGATATTCTAGTTTTTCTTTTACTAAGAGTTAAAATAATATCATACAATTTGTATATCGGTTTTTCTATAATGTTATGCAATATCATTCTTTATAGTTACTATGAAATCTAATATGAATATAATCAATTTGTATATTTTCATATGTACACATATTTGTATATGTTTGAAACGATCCCAAAAAGTTACCCAAAATGTGAATCGAAATGCCCAGAATTTTAAATTCTATATATCTCAAAATTTGTGCACGATATCGAATATCTGACTTCATATTCTTCTTCATGTGGTTAAAATTAGGGGAAAAGGGTCTAACCTCGATTTAAGAGCAAAAGATTAGCAACTATGATTTTTCAAGTGACAAATTCCAGTGAAGTATCCGTGACCCTGGCATGACGTGCCAAGGGCGTGCAGATGAAGAGGAGTTGTCTCTGCGTCCTCTCCGCAACACGAAGAGGTGTAATTTTTTGTCCGATGATTTTTTGTGCAGTCCAAGGATTTTAAGTCTTGGGCCTAAAAGTTCCCAAACATGTTTTTACCTATACTTAGCCTTATTTCACTCTCATATCATCCTAAACATTTTCCAATACTCACTCAAACACTTAATCATATTTTCACTCCCAAATTCAAGTCCCAAACCCTCATCCTAAGTTAAGGTTTTCCTTCAAGGTTCTTCTTCAAGCATCAAGTCTCCATCTCAAATCTTCACCAAGTTCATCTCCAAGAAAAGGTATGCGGGTTTCATTCATGGGTTCCTTTCACCCATGATACCCAATCCTCTATTTACTCAAATTGCATTATTTAAAGTTGATTTACAAATGGATCTTGCATATTATGAAATTCACCACACTCTATGTTAAAGCTATGTAAAGTTGTGACTGTTTTGCTATGTTTTAAGCTATAAATCTTAGATCTATTGTAAGATTTAATGAGGGGTTTTGATGTATATTAATTGATAGTTTTATAATGGATTTTATTACATGGTTTCATCTTTATAATTCATGGTTTTATACTAGCATTACACAAACTCTAAGTATTTAATAAAATGTTCGATGAGGTTTCTTGAGGAGTCAAAGGTCCAAAGCATGAGATATGATATGAATGACTATGTGATGATGAAATAAACTTATGTATATGATATACTCTATACAAAGTATTGCGTTAGACCATACCCGATCCGAGGGGATAAGAGCCAAGGTAACAGAGGTGGGGTTTCGTACTCATTAACCATGTGAGAGGTTTGTGCTTCGCGACCATGGAGATAAGGTATGATTATCATCAATAATGTGAGGTTTTTGTACCATACTGCCAGGTTGATGGGGTGAACCCATCATCAACCACCAAGGAATTTGTACCTTGAAAAATCAAGCTTGGTCTCTTCTGCACATATGATATCCAACATGAGCATGAGTTACTTAAACATGTTTTACTTATGCATTTATCATACATGCCATATTATTATAATACGCCTATTGTTATGCATTTTGACTACGATGCCTAATTCTTCTTGCATTACTTTCTACATACCTAGTATATTCAAATGTACTAACGCATACTCTTGCCTATATGATATAACCATGTCGGGACCAATGCTCAAGTTGATCATCCTCCTTATCCACATAGCTAGATCTATACTACTCAAGCTTGTGGTGAGTCCTCCACTTTGGGGACCTTAGTCTATGTTGCTCTTACTATGTATTTAGATACTCTTCTTTATTCTTATTTTGACTATGAGGGTGAGCAAGGTTGCTTTGTCTTGGCCCCGCTATTATCTATGTATTAGAGGTGTTTGTTGGACATTTAATGTATCTATGTTAAGAGCCTTGACTTTATTGTTCTTGATGTCTATGATATGAGCTTGACTCTTGTCGCTTGATTATGATATTGTGCAAGCTTTTCCCTTAGTCTTGTTGACCCTTATTCTTACTCTTTTATGTTGTTTCTATTGCTTTCTTGACCAAGGATGTGTAATGATATTTTAAGAGGCTTGCTTAGGGTCCCTTTGGATTCCCCTTGCGCTGTGTCACATCTAGGCCCTAGGCTTCAGTCATGACAAACTTGGTATTAGAGCACCAGGTTGATAGATCATCGTAGTCCAACATACTGCATTGATTCGAGTCCTATTCATGATTATGAAGCGCACCATGGCTATGAGTAGGAGGTTATGATACATTTTATCTTCATGTTCTACGTCATGCTATAGAGTTATAGTGTGTTTTTCCCCTAACGATTATTCTTTTCTATGCTAGATCATACTAAACACTAGAGGAAGATGGGAACAAACTCCCGAGGAGCAACCTACTAATGGTGAGCTCCAGGATGCTCTCACTATGCTTGTTCAAGTGGTGGCCAACCAAGTCAATCAAGGGGCCCAAGCCCTTCATGCTATTACGCTGAGAGCTAGGGTAAGGGACTTCTTGAGGATGTATCCTCTGATTTTCTATGGATCGAAGGTGAATGAAGATCCACAAGAGTTCATTGATAAGGTCTACAAAATTTTGAGTATCATGGGTGTTGGTCTAAATGAAAAGGCAGAGTTGGAAGCATCCCAACTCAAAGTGGTAGACAAAATATGGTATGATGAATGGAAGGATGAGAAGGGAATTGGTAATGTAGTTGTGACACCCCATAACTCCATGCTCTTGTACCCATTTTTCAAGCCTTGTTTGGTTAGATTGTGGGTATATTAGTTTCATGGCAGACTCCTAGTACCTAGATGAGTTCAAGACTTCCCTAAGAGTTAAGTTTTGGGTGATGGTTCATGCAAAGTTCACATTTAAACAAGCATAACTTTTAGCACATTTGGAAATAGGTGGCCCACAACATGTCAAATGAAAGCCCTTTGAGTTAGCTTTCCAATGCACTTGAAAGTTTTGACCATTTTACTGAAGACTACCAGTGCAAAGTTACACTATGAGCCCACTATTACCAGTCGTAGGTCGGGGTACGACTCATAGGTCAGGCTTATAGCAATTTCCAAAGACTCCTAAATTGATCCTAGGGTCCATGGGAAGGGTTCTACGAGTCATAGTGCTATCTACGGGTTGTAACGGGGCTAGTAACAACCATTAGACAACTTTTTAGGAAGGGTTATTTTGGTCCTTTTTCACCCTTTCTAAGCTATAGATTGATGTTTTTATGCTTATTCAGGGTCCAAATACCCTTAGATTATTCATTTAATTGATAAAATACCCTCTCAATCCGTTATACTAATATTTGACTCCAAAATCAAGTGTCCAATTCTATTCCGGATCTTAAGGAATTCAACTAAGCTTCAAGTTCTTACGTCCATCTACACTAAGAAATTCTCCAAAGCTAAGGTATGTGGGTTTTAACCATTAGGTCCTTTCGCCCATGGTTCCATAATCTCCTTTTTACTCAATTTATATGATTTAAAGTTGATTTTACAAATGGGTACTAGTATGAACATGTCTATGGACTATGTTATAGGTATGTTAAGTTGTCACTTTTTCACTATTTTGAGCTATAAATCTTTGATCTATTGTTAGATTTGATGAGGGGTTTTGAGTTTTATTTCTTGAGGGTGTTACGAGTTATTGATTGGTGGTTTTATCATGAATTTACTTGCATGATTTCATCTGTAAATTGAATGGTCTTATACCCTCGCTACACACCGTCAAATGTTTGATAAAATATTCGATTATGGTTTCTTGAGGAATTGAATGTTCAAAGCATGAGATAGGATATGAATGATGTTATGATGATACAATGAGCTTATATATATGATATACTCTATATAAAGTTTTCCATTAGACCATACCCGATCCAGGGGGACAAGAGCCCAGGTAACCATGTTGGGGGTTTGTACTCATCAATTATGTGAGGGGTTTGTACTTCACCACCATGTTGATAAGGTGTGATTATCATCAACCATGTAAGGGGTTTATACCATACAACCACCAAGAGGTTTGTACCTTCAACAGCTAGCTTGGTCTCTTCTACACATATGATATCCTATATGAGCATGAGTTACTTAAGCATTTTTTACTTAAGCATTGATCATACATGTCATATTTTATATTATCCCTATTAATTAATATTATGCATTCTGATTATGGCACCTGTCTATTGTTGCATTGGATCCGACATATAGTACATTCAAATGTACTAACGCATACTCTATGCCTACATGATGTCATTACTGAGGAACCCATGCCCAAGTTGATCGTCCTCCTCCACGTGGCTAGTTTGGTGCTATTCAAGATAGTTGGTGAGTCCTCCACTTCGGGGGCATAGTCTACGTTTCTTCTATTATGTATTGGCATTCATCTTTATTATTTATTTTGATTATGAGGCTGAGCCCAGTTATTTTGTCTTGGCCCCCACTCTTATCTATTTATTGGAGGTGTGTGTTGGACATGATATATATCCATGATAAGAGTTTAACTCTTGTCTTTTGACCATGATATTGTGCAAGCTTTTCCCCTAACCCTAGTTTCCCCATTCTTTTTTCTTTGATGCTTTATTTATTACTTTCACGACCAAGGATATGTAATGATGATTTATGAACCTTGCTTGGGGTCCCTTTGGGTTTTTCTTATGTCATGTCACGTCTAGGCCCTAGGCTTGTGTTGTGAAAAACTTGGTTCCAGAGCACTAGGTTGTTAGATCCTTGGAGTCCAACACACCGTGTCGATTAGAGTCTTATTCATAGCTTTGTTGTGCACCACAACTATGCGTAGGAGGATATGAGGCATTCTAGGAAATGTTTCACTTCTTCATGATCTACATCGTGCAATAGAGTTAGGTCCCCTAGGGCTTACTAACTCCTAACCATTATATTTTATGGTATGTCTCAATTTACTCAGGACGATGCTTTAATAAATGCGGAGATTTGCAATGCTCTATGAGAAGTAGCCATGTCGGCGGTAAAATTGGAAACTTAGCTCAATCAATAAGTGGGTTCTCTAGAGACATCTAGTGGTGATAGGAGAGGTGGTGAGGCCGAGAGGGCTCGTGTGGAGGGTATGTTCCAAAGTCCCAATGATAGAGGTGATGTTATGTGTCCAACATGTAGTAAGGTTCATAGAGGCCCATGCTTGAAAGGCACTAATACTTTTTTCCATTTTGGTGAGGAGGGGCACACGAGGAAGGATTGTCCTTGTAGACACAATAAGGGTAAAGGAGGTGATGGTGGGATAACCAACCCCAAGTGTCAAAGGTATGGAAAGAGCCATGGTGGCTCATGTCAGAGGAGAACTAATGCTTGCTTTGGATATGGTAAAGTGGGTCACAAGCTTGTGGATTTTCCATCTATTTCCTAGGGTGTGTAAAATTGGTCGACTTTTGGAACATGGTGGTTATGTTGATCAAGTGGATCAAAGAGGGTATGAGGTGCCCGATGCTATTATCGATAAGTTTATGTTTCCTTGGATTTGATATGCATCCCTTATTAGGCCCGGTGTACCACTATTTCTTCTCTATTCTTTTGGTTGTATGCATGTTGTGTCTTCATGGGTTGTAGGACCTATAGAGTTAGATCCCTACTCCCTAATAAGCCATCTTTGAGTGGGAGGTGGTCAAGTGGTAGCAAGGAAGGTAGGTCCCTTTCATTCATTAAGGTGCAATTGGTCTCTAAACGATTGCATTTACCACCTTGTGAGGTTTGGAGGTGTTGAACCTATGTTGTTTCGATTATAGAATTGTTGGTGGTGGTAGATGAGGCCTTGAATGTGCCTTTTTGATATTTTGAATTTGGTGTAGTGATTTTTGGTTTGTCTAGTACGTTGTTTACGCCTATAAGTTTCATATGTAAGATCTTTACTCCATACTCTAATAGGTTTATGGTGGTTTGGTGATTATATAATGTTTTGTTCCCAAATGTGGTAATGTATTTGAGTCATTTGAGGGTAGTACTACAAGTTTAAAGAATGAAAATGGGTGCTAAATAGGAGAAATAGGAGTTGTAGTTGTAGGAAGTTGCCTTCCTAGGTTGTGTGGTGCTTGCTAATGGCATTAAGGTGGACCCTAGTAAGACAAAAGTGATTAGATGTTAGCTTAAACCTTAACCTCCTTGGGTATTAGGAGCTTCTTGACTTTAGCGGGCTATTGTCTAATCTTGTAAGTAGGTCCTCTTCTATTGTTTCTCCTATGACTCAGTTGACCCTAAATGAGGCTAATATTTTGATCGATGCTTTGAGTAGGGTGATTTGATAGGTTCAGGCATCTCCATCTCTTGTGTTATTCCTTGGTGCTAGTAATATTCATATGTGTGTTGGTGTCCCGAATGGTTATGTGAGTCTATTATGGCTGGTAGGGGTCTACTACGGTTGCCCCATGTTATCATGGCATATAGTCTTGTCTTATGATTTTTGTTGAACAAAGCTTGATGTATTGGAGGTCTAGGGGTAGTTTAGGCTACTTGCATAGCATGCTTCCAATAAGTGTAGAACCCGTAAGGTTGTAATATGATGGTTAGGGTTGGTCAATCTTTTTGATCAACTACAATGGGTTAGTCACTTTCTCTAAGATTGATCTTTGGTTCGGACTTTGTCCCTAAGTGAGCATTATCAGTATTGGTGGAGTTGTTTGGTGGATTTATGCATTATCTATGATTATGGGTCTCTAGAATTAGTCTTAAAACCCTACCTTGATATGTTTGTGGTGGCCTCTAGTGATGAGATATTGATTTGTTTGGAGCTTGTGAATTATTTGGGGAAGTGTTACAAGTCTTGGAGGATAAGAGGTTGTTAGCTAAATATGATAAGTATGCTTTGTTGATAACAAGAAGGTGGTTCGAATCCCTTAAAGGTTGTGATATGAGTATGCATTAGTATTTTCGGTAAGGCTAGTATCGTTGTTGGTACACTAAGTGGCCTAGCATGTGTGGATAATGGTGAAAAAGAGAAGACCAGTGGGGTCTATCGGTTGGTTAGATTGGAAGTTAGGTTGAGGGGAGTTGAGAATGGTAGTATAGTGTTCTTGGTGGTTCCAAATCTTCTTTGGCTGAGGAGGTCTAGTTAAGCAAGGCCTTGATTCCGCCTTATTAGAGTTGGAAGTTTTGGGTAGAAAGATGGTAGAGTGGAGGTTGTCTCCCAAGGGGGAGATGGTAGTTTCTAGCAACAAGTAGAACAGGTGTGGTTAAGGTTGACAATTGAGCTATGGTTGTGAGTTCTTATAAGATGAAGAGGAAAGTTGGTAAGGTTGCATAAGTTCGGGGATTTCCTATGGATAGGCATTGGGTTAGTTTGGTTCTTCATATGTCTAGGTTCATGAGATGTGTTGGTGCCTTTAGTACTATATCACTCCTTGAGATTGTGGTTGATGTGGAGGATAAGTTGACTTAGGAGAAGGTCTCGGTGGAGGTGTGATGGGTGAATGGAAAATTTGAATGATAATGATATAGTGTTCGCCAAGGCCCTCTTTGGAGGAGTCAGCTATTTGTATTTGTCTCTCGAGAAGTTGGTGGGGGCATGTAGAATTAATATTCATATTTCTTTCATTCTATTCAAGCTTATGATTACATGACAAGTCCTTTCTATGATTCCAAGTCTTATGTTTCAGACTCTATGTCATTCATATGAATTCATGTTTTAGTTGGCAAATACATGATTATTTTACAGTTATGTTAAGATTTTGAAAATGATGTTTTGAATGATTTGAACATATTTTAGCATGACTTTTAACTACATTATGATTTTCAACTAGTAAGCTATGCAATGGATCTGATGATTGGAAGTTTCATGTTCTAATTCAAGACTTTCAAGCCTTGTTATTCCACATTCAAGGATGAATGTTCTCAAGGGGTACATATTGTGACACCCTATAACTCCATGCTTTTGCACCCATGTTTTAATCCTTTTTTGTTAGATTAGGGGTGTATTAGGTTCATGGGAGACTCCTACTACCTAGACGAGTTCAAGACTTCCCTAAGAGTTGAGTTTTGGGTGATAGTTCATGCAAGGGTCAATTTTAAACAAGCATAACTTTTAGCACATTTGAAACTGGGTAGATCACAACATGTCAAAATGAGATTCCTTTGAGTTTACTTTCCAATGCACTTGGTTTCACCTCATTCGAAGTTCAAAGTCAAAAGTTATAGCCATTTTACTAAAGACTGCTAGTGCAGAGTTGCATCACGAGCCCACTGTTATGAGTCGTAGGTCAAGGTACCACTCATAGTTTAGGCTTTTAGTAATATCTAGAGACTCCAAAATTAAGCCTAGGTCTCATGGGAAGGGTCGTATGAGTCGTAGTGATACCTATGGGTTATAGTAGGGCCCGTAACAGCCATTAGACAGTTTTTGAGAAAGGGTTATTTTGGTCCTTTCCCACCCTTTCTAAGCTCTAGATTGATGTTTTATGCTCATTCAAGGTCCCAAAACCCTTAAGTTCTTCATTGAATTGATAAAATACTATTTCAAACCCTTATACTAATATTTCACTCCAAAATCAAGTGTCCAAATCTCTTCCGGATCTTAAGGAATTCATCCAAGCTTCAAGTTGTCACATCCATCTACACTAAGAAATACTCCAAAACTAAAGTATGTGGGTTTCAACTATTGGGTCCTTCAATCCACGGTGCCTTATTCTCCTTTTTACTCAATTTGTATGATTTAAAGTTGATTTTACAAGTAAGTTTGCTAGTATGGACATGTCTATGAACTGTGTTAATGATATGTTAATTTGTGATTGTTTTGTTATGTTTTGAGCTATAAATCTTGGATCTATATATTGTAAGATTTGATGAGGGGCTTTGGGTTTATTGCTTGAGAGTGTTTCAAGGTGTTGATTGATGGTTTTACAATGGATTTAATTGCATCATTTCATCTCTAAATTGCATGGTTGTACCCCCATTACACACCCGCCAAGTGTTTGATAAAATGTCTATTTATGGTTTCTTGAGGAATTAAAGGTTCAAAGCATGAGATAGGATATGAATGATATTATGATGATAAAATGAGCTTATGTATATGATATACTCTATATAAAATTTTCCATTAGACCATACCCAATTCGGGGGGACAGGAGCCCTGGTAACCATGTTTGGGGTTTGTACTCATCAACCATGTGAGGGGTTTGTACTTCGCCACTGTGTTGATAAGGTGTGATTATCATCAACCATGTGAGAGGTTTGTACCACACAAGCACCAAGGGGTTTGTACCTTTAATAGCTAGCTTGGTCTCTTTTACACATATGATATCGTATATGAGCATGATTTACTTAAGCATGTTTTACTTAAGCATGTTTTACTTAAGCATTGATCATACCTGTCAGATTGTGTATTATGCTTATTGATTAATATTATGCATTTTGATTATGATGCATATCTATTGTTGCATTGCATCCTACATACATAGTATATTTAAACGTACTAATACATACTCTATGCCTATATAATGTCACCATGTAGGAACCGGTGCCCAAGTTGATCCTCCTCCTCCACATGGCTAGTTCGGTACTATTTAAGTTAGTAGGGCCTAGACATAACATGACGCAAGGGGAACCCCAAGGGACCCTAAGCAAGCCTCATAAAGCATTATTACATATCCTTGGTTGCGTATGCAATAAATTAAGCATCAAAGATAAAAGAATGGGAAACCATGGCTAAGGTAAAATCTTGTACAATATCATAGTCAAAATACAAGAGTTAAACTCATATCATAGATACAGAATATGCCTAACAAACACTCCCAATACATAGATAAGAGCGGGGGCCAAGACAAAGTAACCAAGATCACCTCATAGTCAAAATAAACAATAACGATGATTGCCTCAATATATAATAAAAGAAATATAGACTACGTTCCCAAAGTGGAGGACTCACCAACTAGCGTGAATAGCACGGAACTAGCCATATGGAGGAAGAGGATCAACTTGGGCATCATTTCCTACATGTTGACATCATGTAGGCATAGAGTATACGTTAGTATGTTTGAATGTACTAAGTATGTAGAATTCAATGCAAACAAGAATTAAGCATCATAATCAAAATGCATATCAATAGACGATAGGCATAATATAATAATATGACATGCATGATCAATGCATAAGTAAAACATGCTTAAGTACACATTCTCATATAGGATATCATATGTGTAGAAGAGACCAAGGTAGATTTCCAAATTTACAACCCTTTGGTAGGTTAGTGATGATGTCGCACTATCACATAGGTGGATGTGTAGAAACCTCCATCTAGGTTAGTGATAATGCCGCCTCATCACCATGGTGGAGAAGTACAAACCCTTTCCACGATTGATGTGTACAAACCCTCATCTAGGTTAGTGATGATGTCGCCCCATTACCAGGTGGAGAAGTACAAACCTTTCCCTAGGATGACGAGTACAAAACCCCATCTAGGTTACTCGGGTTCTTAGTCCCCTCAAATTGGGCACGGTCTAATGCAACACTTTATATAGAATTTATCATGTACATAAGCTTATTTCATCATCATATAGTCATTCATATCATATCTCTTGCTTTGGACCTTCAATTACTCAAAATACCAAATTTGGACATTTTATCAAATACTTAGAGGGTATGAAATGCTAGTATTAAACTATTCAATTTAGAGATGAAATCATGCAAGAAAATTTATTATAAAATCATCAATTGACACCTTGCGACACCCTCAAGACATATACATCAAAAACCCTCATAAAATCTTACAATAGATCCAAGATTTATACCTCAAAAGCATAGCAAAACAGTCACAACTTTACATAGCTTTAACATAGTATGCAGTGAATTTCATAACATGCAAGAACCATTTATAAATAAACTTTAAATCATGCAAATTGAGTAAAAGGAGGATTGGGTATCTTGGGTAAAAGTAACCCATGAAAGAAACCCACATACCTTATGTCACGGACTTGGTCGTGATTCTAATGAACCGTGCAGCCTAGCAAACTTTTAACACTCAAGTTGCTAGTCAGCCTGACACTAATGCTTAGCGGAACTTTAAAAGACTAAGCAAAAAATTAAGAAAGAACTAAGAAGATCTTGAGGAACAAAGAAAGAACTTTGTATTAGAACTCTTGAAACCTTTACAATGCTTTGCTTGTTTTGCTCTATGGCTTGTTGATGAAAATGAAAACCCTAAGGGGTATTTATACTAGCCCCCTCC
The DNA here is from genome assembly GCA_025642045.1 of Solanum sejunctum. Classification (NCBI taxonomy): domain Eukaryota; kingdom Viridiplantae; phylum Streptophyta; class Magnoliopsida; order Solanales; family Solanaceae; genus Solanum; species Solanum sejunctum. Next base: position 22,752 of record JAOTQJ010003695.1, on the reverse strand, counting down.
CTAAATAAACGGCTAAGATCATTTTGATCCAATGGCTACAAATGCTATTCTAGAGAATTCCTACATAAATATCTAAGATATCTACATCTCAAGACTTCTCTTGAGTCTTCTAAAGGCTCCCGTGGCCTTCTTGCAAGATTTACCTTTCTCTTGGGAATTCTAGAGAATTCCGGAGTGCTCCCACTTGCCATGGACATTTTTAAGAAACTTTTGGGCAGAATTTGAACAGCTTATCACACTTAGCTAGGATATGAACTTGGTGAAGATAGGAGATAGAGACTTGAATCTTGAATCAGAACCTTGAAGGAGAACCTTAGCTTAGGATGAGGGTTTGGGACTTCAGTTTGGGGAGTAAAAATATGACTAAGTGCTTGAGTGAGTATTGGAAACTAATTAGGAGTATAAGGGTGAAATTTAACTAAGTATTAGTAAAAATATGTACGGGAACTTTTAGGCCCAAGACTTAAAGTCTTGGACCAAAGCTGAAAAACAGTGTCCAAAATAACACAGGGGTGCATCGCGGAGGCGATACGAAAACCCCATTGGAGTTTGCGTTCTTGAAATTTCATAATTGCTAAATCTTTGCTCTTAAATTGGGGTTAGACCCTCTCCCCATAATTTTGACCACAAGAACAAGAATTTGAAGTCAAATTTTTGAAATAATGAATGAATTTTGAGATATATGAAAATTAAAATTCCAGACATTTCGAGTCACATTTTTGGACACTTTTGGGGGTCATTACAATATCCTTATTCAGGGGGTTAAAATTAGGAGAAAAAGGGTCTAACCCTGATTTACTAGTGAAAAATTAGCAATTATAATTTTTCAAGGTGCGAATTCCAAAGAAGAATTCGCGATCCCTTCGCGACGCGGCACAGTACAAAAGTGGCCTTTTTTTAACTCGATCCAAGACTTATAAGTCTTGGGCCAAAGTGTTCCGAAACATTTTTTTTATCTATACTTAGCTATATTTCACCTTTATATCATCATAAACATTCCTCAATAATCACTCAAACACTTAGCCATATTTTCACTCCCAAATTCAAGTCTCAAACCCTCATTCGGAACTATGGTTTTCCTTCAAAATTCTTCCTCAAGCTTCAAGTCTCCATCTCAAATCTTCACCAAGTTCATTTCTAAGGTAAGGTATGTGGATTTCTTTCATGGATTCCTTTAACCCATGATACTCAAGGCTCCTTTTACTCAAATTGCATGGTTTAAAGTTGATATACAAATGGGTCTTGATTATTATGAAATTCACTGCACACTATGTTAAAGCTATGTGAAATTATTTCTATTTTGTTATATTTTGAGATAAAAACTTTTGATATATTGTAATATTTGAGAAGGGGTTTTAATGTATATTGATTGAGGGTTTTCTGAGTGTTGATTGACGGTTTTATAATAAATTTTCTTGCATGATTTCTCTCTACATTTCATGATTTTATACTAGCATTATGCACCCTTTAAGTGTTTGATAAAATGTCCGAATGTGGTTTCTTGAGGAGTTGATGGTCCAAAGCATGAGATATGATATGATTGACTATATGATGATGTAATGAGCTTAAGTATATAATATATACTATATAAAATTTTGTATTAGACCATGCCCGATCCGAGTAAACTAGTTGAGGGGTTAATATCTCAACCAGTAGGGTGATAGGTGCTATCATCACTAATCTTGATGAGGAGTTTGTACCTCACACACTAGGGTGATGGGTGCTATCATCACTAACCATAAACTAGGGTGATAGGTGGTATCATCACTAACCTTGATCCTCACACACTAGGATAATGAATACTATCATCACTAACCTACCAAGTTATTTGCACTTTGGAAATCTAACTTGGTCA
>JAOTQJ010003695.1:0-10339 GCA_025642045.1 Solanum sejunctum | reverse complement strand
AGTTTTTACATAATACACATTACTTCTACACAAAAAAATATTTTTTTACGGGTAATATGTAATTTCATAAAAGAAGTAGACGAAGAAACAATTAAATCATAACTAATAAAAATGACTCAGTAAAATTAAACAGACACTTTAATAGTCACGGTAAAACGTTATAGTCAAAAAAATAATTTATTATGGAAAATATGTAATTTCATAATTGAAGTAGATGAAAAATATTTAAATAATAATTAAAAAAATGACGTAGTAAAATTAAGTAAATACTTTAATAGCTACCGTAAAATTAAGTAGAGACATTATTGTAATTTTATAATTGAAATAAATGAAGAAATAATTAAATAATAATTAACAGAAAGAACACAGTAAAATTAAGTAGACACTTTAATAGCACCGTAAAATTAAGCAGACATGTTATAATAATTTCATAATAGATGAAGAAATAATTAAACAATAATTACTAAAAATGACATAGTAAAATTAGGTAGACACTTTAATAGTCACCGTAAAATGTTGTAGTCAGGCACAGAAAAATAATTTATCACGGATAATATGTAATTTCATAGCTGAAGTAGACGAAAAAATATTTAAATAATAATTGATAGAAATGACATAGTAAATTTAAGTAGACACTTTAATAGTTATCGCAAATTAAGTAGACACCTTATTGTAATTTCATAGTTGAAGAAGATGAAAAAATAATTAAATAATAATTAATAGAAATGACGTAAAAAAAATTTGATGTTGTTGAGGTTCAATCTCAAAACATTGAATTTCAGATGTCAGGCTTAAACCACTAAGCCAAGTAGCTCAGTAGTCACTTGTCTGCTTCAAGCAACTGAAGGAGGTAGCTGAAGTAGGCACGACGACCCTAAGCTGCTCAATTTAGCCGTCTATTATATAAGAGAATGTAGGTTTGTGGATTTGTTTAACACTTAAATTTTTAGTTTCCTTTTTATATGAATTAAAGGGTCATCTGGTTACTTGTTAGAATTATGCGGGTATTAACTATGTAGAGTTTGCTAAAACACATAAACTATACAAACTAAGTCAAGGACTTGGTAGACCATCTGGATAGTCTGCTAAAGTGAAGTTGTGAAAAAATAGTTTGTCATCATCAAAAAGGGAGAAATTGCTAAGTACATGGGGAGTACATTGTGTGTTTTCATGTCAACAAATTCAGTCAAGGACCAGATAGACTATCAGGCTGTTGTGCTAAAGTTAGTCGTGGAATACAACCTGTAAAGCTGTTGTGGTTGGTGAGATGTCCATCCGAAATGTACTATAGGAGCAGTGGTCCATATGATGTAGCTACAACAGTATAAAAGGAAGGTGTCCAAGGAATAAACACAATTTTTCAAGCATTGCCAAGATTGAATATTCTTGTCTTGAAAAAGGTCCTCTTTGGCTCTTTGTGTATGAAGACACAGATACCCTAAACGAAGGACCTAATAGAAGATCTTTGTACTTTTCTAGTCTATTAGAGTTGTGTCAAGTTTCATAAGTGTAATATCACAATAAAGGTACATGATTCACATGTGTTTAAATGTGTTCAGAACTGTGTAAGCCTTTGAGACAGTGTTGAAGTCTAAAAGTTTGGTTGTTTCCTAGTCTATCTACATAAGGGGTGTGGGTTTAGACTAGGATACATGCTTTGGGTGTTCTTTGCTTGTGATTGTTGTACAAGTTGCTTTTTTAAGGAAAAGTAGAGAAATAACGTGTATGTTGTATTTCTTTACTTTGCACTCTAGTGGATTTGGTATTGGTAAATCTTGTGGTGATAGTCCGTGATTGTTCCTCCCTTGAGCAAGGAGTTTTTCCATGTAAAAATTTGTGTTCACTTATCTTCTGTCATTTACTTTCTTCAAGTCTTAGCTTATTGTACGTAGAGGGACCAGATCCTTTAATAGGCTAGGATCACGTTAACTCAACAAGTGGTATCAGAGCAAGGATCTCTATCGTGTTCACACTTTGAGATTTACTGTGAAAATGGCTGCTCCACTTAACTTGGAAGAGGACCAACAAGATTCAATGGCAAGTATGGACCATATGTTCCAATGATTGAAGTAAAGGAAGGTGACATTAGCAGGTCTGTACCAAAATTTAGATAATAATACACTGAGCTGGGCAAGAAGAAAATAGAGAAAAATTATAAAGCAAAAAAATTGATTGTGTGTGGAATAGGAGCTGAGGAATATAATCAGATCTTTACTTGTGAATCAGCCAAGAAAATCTTGGATTGTTTGAAGAATACTCACAAAAGAACTAAACAAATGATAGATTCCAAGGTTGACATGCTGACTTCTCAATATGAGGACTTCATTATTAATGAAAGAGAAATCATACAAAACATGGAGACCAGGTTCTCAGCAATAACCAATTAACTCAAGTGTTTGGAAAAACCCATTACTCAAAGTAAACAAGTGCAAAAGATTTTGAGAGTGCTTCCCAAATTGTGGGAGAGTAAGGTTGTTGTGATCACTGAATCGAAGGACCTTAAGACTCCGAAAGTGGATGTTCTCATTGGCGTACTTCGTACTCGTGAGTTAAATAAGAAACATGAAAAAGCCAAGAGAGAAGGAAAGAAGAACAAAACCTTGGTACTGAAAACCATCCAGAGTGATGAGGAGATAGATGGTATAGATATGGCATATGTCACCAAGAGGTTCAATAAGTTTATCAGAAAAAGTCATGATATAATGAGGAAGGAAAATAACAGTAAGTCTTATAAAAATGGTGACTTATGTCATGGCTGTGGTAAACCAAAACACTTCATCATGGAGCTAGTGTCCTCATAACAAAAATGATTATAAGGATGTGGAAAACCTAGGAATGATAGGATAATTGAAAAGATTCCAAACAAGTATAAGAAGAAAGTTGTTGCTGACAGGATCATGGTAAAAGCACTAAGAGTCTAGGAAAATTCTTCTAGTGGATCTAAATAGGAAGAATAACATGAAGATTCTGGAAGGATGATGATGAGATCTCTGATGACCTATTTGCATTTATGGCACAGTCAAATGATGAAGAGGTAACACTGCTAGATCTTAAAGATAACTTAGATATTTATTCCACTAGAAAGTTGAAAAAGCTGGTATGTGTGCTCATTGACTCTATCTATAAACTAACTACTTAGAAAGGCCTTTTAAACAACAGCGTAGATGTGTCACAAGATGAAAAAATTGCTCTAACTACTCAAGTATTGGATCTTGAAGTTAAAGTTGCATCTCTAGAAATTGAAAAGGATGAACTACTGAAATTGATGAACTTTGGTGGATAGTCTGATGCTAAGTTTAAAAGAAAGATTAGTGAGAATGAAATCATATTGGAAGAAAAACTAAGGCTAAATTAAAGTTAAATTTATCCTTAGAAAGAAATACGATGATGGAAAAGGACCCAATGAAAGTTAAAGAAGACTTGAATAAGTCAATGAAGTGGACTACATCTTCCAAACTTTTGGGATATATGTCTAGTAGTTGGAGTTCTAAGAAAAAAATTTAGGTTATGTCAACAAAATTGATCCTTTCTACAATCTATATAATAAGTATGTGTCTGTTGTTGATAATCTTTTATGCTTGCACTACGGAAGAAATGGTCATCTCAAAGATAATATGAAATTCTAAGAGAACTCTGAACAAATATAAGCCCAGTTACTCAAAAAAGAAAAATGTGAAGGAGGGACCAGGCCCTAAGCGTAAACAAAAGACAAGATCTTTGCCCCTCTGGACCAGAAAATTTATAATTAGGCCTCTATTTGCTTATTGGGAGCTCAGACTAAAATGGGTTCCAAAGACTAACTTTTGATCTCTTGCACGAAAAGTCAAGAAGAAGCAGTCAGTGCTGGTACTTGAATAGTGGCTGCTCAAAGCACATGACTTAAAAACTTCCTCACATTAAATGAGTTTAATGGAGGCGGTGTTTCATTGGAGGTGAATCGAAGGACTATATCATGGACATTGAAAATTTGGCAAACATTTTGAGAAAGCTATTGAGGATATGTAAAATATAGTCCTCTTAAGTGCATCTCAATTGTTTGATAAGCAAAGTGAATGACATGAATGTAACAGATCTATGAAAAACAAAAGTGAAATGTCTAAAGACACTTGGTTAAGAGCTCTACTGAGTCACTATTCAACCTCATCCAGAAAATTCAGAATCAGCCTAGAAGCAAAGTAGTAGGGATCAGCTCCTAGAACACCTTAGCATATTGGAGTTGTAAACAAGAAGAACAGGAAGATAGAAGTTGGAAAATTCGGCTCTAGAGTGATGAGAGTATGTTTGTTGGATACTCCACTAGACACTCGGCTTATAGAGTCTTTAACAAAAGAACTCTCTGCATTGAAAAGAGTATGTAGGTCATCTTTGATAAGTCAAGAGAAATGATAAGTTAGAAAAACCTAGTATTGATGTAAGAGACTCCATAAACAAATGGTAATGACAATGAAAATGATGGCGGCGATGCTCGACTAGATAATCCAAATAAGGTTCCAAGGACCTAACCAGAGAAAAAGTACTTGTTAATTACACAAAGACCGCATATGAAAATGTTAGGCTAAAGCTGACTGTGCTTAGCTAAAAGCATGAATGGTCAAAAAGGATTGTGATGTCTCCCGCATTCTTCGCTAAAAAGTCTTGAACAGATATCTAAGGAATTACTCACAATTTTTAAATACTACTTTGTACTTCGCAAGTAAGCAAGATGTAACAATTTCATAGGACATGAAGATCGGTATTGAGATGATTTACTCAGGGACTTTACTCAGCATCAACTCAGTACTCTTTTTGTAATATCTCACTTTATTAACGTGAATGCTTAGGACCTGTCATGTCGCTTCAACATTTTTTTGAATCGACGTCACTTCATTCCTATCCCCAAAGAGTCGCAACTAATCAGGAACCAGATGCTCATTTTCCCTCTCTTTTTAAAATGATTTAGTCCATCAATGTGTTCATCTCATTATCTTCTCAAAAGCCTTCTAGTCCTATATCTGTTCATCTCCTCTTTCCTTTAGTTTCTTCAAGACGTCTCTTTGTGTTCCTTTACCATGTCCACTATATCAGTCCATTCGTCTTCCCAACTAGATGTGGAAGCTAAATCCTTACTCCTCTATCACTAACACACCACTATCTACATCACTCCACACACCTATAAAAGTAGATTAATCGACATCCCTAATCTTCCCTTGGCACCAAGAAAGCCTAAATATGATCAAACTCTTGTAAGTAAGATGAGGCCAGTGAATGTGGCAATAGAGGAAGAAGAGGATGAGCTAATTAAGATGATGATAGACCATTGTCTTAGAATGTGAGAAAACCTAGAATTGCTTCTACTCCGACTTCCACAAGGACCAGGCCAGAACAAATAAAGGTAAAGATAAGATTTATGAGGAAACTGTTGAGATCATAAGATACTATACGACATAAGGAACTAAAAAAAACTTTTGGGGTGATGTAACTAGAGCAAGCAAGCCAAAGCATATCTCTAAAAGGAGGGTGAGGAAAATCACTGTTGAAGATGACTTACCTGAGAAGAAGGCAATCAAGGTCAAAGAGGAAACAAATATCAACTAGACTGAGTCTGAAAGTGAGTTAGGAGACCTGAATAGGAGACCTAAGGTAATAAAGGTATCTAAGGAGGTGTTTGATAAGGGAAAAAGGAGTGAGCCTGCTTCCACCAACGAATTAGGCTCACAAACAAAAAAGAGGAGGACTGAAAAAATATTATCTAGGGATCCAAGAATTAGTTTGCTTCAGGACCAAAAGGTTCTGGATGGGAGAGTTTTTGAGCCTACAGCTAAGAATAGCCCAAGTTTGTATGAACATGTGAAAAATATTGACATGTAAAGTTGGGGCCACATGTTTGAATGGCCTGTCCCGTTTTTGCATGAGTGGGAAGTCAAAGAATTTTACCTCAAACTGAAAATTCAGAAAGATAGAGGGTTTGTGACAAATATTAGGGATATTTTCTTTAGGATAGATGAACGAATTTTAGGTGAATTATTATATTTAAAGACTCAGGGGGTTAGAACAGTTATTGATAGGCTCCCTTCAAAATCATTCTTGGAGAAGGAACGAAAGATGAGGAACCTGACTTTCTCAGCTATTTCTAAGAAACTTTTAAGGGAACAATATTAACTCTATTTCGAGTTTTTTAACAAAGTCTTATTGCCATGGACCGAGAAGAGAACAACAACCACAATGGTCGACCTCTAATTGATTGAAAAATTGAGCACCTAGGTAGAAATTAATCTATATGCACTGATAATGGAGGATATAACTAAGGTGCTAAACATGATTGAGGACAAACTAGGTCTGGATTATGGATACTTATTCAATCGCGTGTTTGAGTATTATAGAGTTGAACTGAGCAAGGGTATAATAGGCATCATAAAGCAGTCCCTATCTTTTAATACTCTGATAGAGTGTGAACTTGGAGAAATGGCAGTTGGGACCAAAATTTCACTGATGCCTATGGGGGATTAAAATGCTACACTGGGGAAGAAACTAGAGGACTTAACTGCTGCTTTGGTGAAGAAGGATGCTAAGGTGATCGAGCTGAGGGAAGTAAATGCCCAATTGTCTAAGAAAGTTAAGTCACTCACCCAGCAACTGCTAGAGGAACACAGGGACTATACTGTAGCTATGTCTAGACTGATCCATTCTCTTGCCTCCAAGTCCTCTAGCTCTTAGGCCCTGTACTAGTGTAATCCATTCTTTGCTATTGTCTTTGTCTCCTGTGCTTCTAGTTAAAAGTGTCTTTTGAATGGTCTTTGCCTAGACCTGGATAGAAAAATATTTTTGTTTGTGATGATTATGTATGGATTACTACCAAAGCGATAATAGTTCCTATGTGCATGTCTTATTTAGTTCCTGTTCTTTATTTTCTCTGATATTGATTATATTATGCTTACTCATGTATTGGTATTTTCTGATTGTGATCTTATCTTAGTTTATTGTTGTTCCTTTTAATGATGCCAAAAGGGGGAATATATGGAGATGATGGTTGAGATGGAGACGATAGATGATGGTTGAGATGGAGATTATGGTCAATTTCGTGATCAAGGGCAATCTTATACTCTTATATTAAGGAGGAATAACAAGTGTCAAACAAGTATAAGGGGGTATGATATTCAGGGGGAAGGAAAATCTTATATTCAGGGGGGAATAACAGGTGTTAAAGAAGTACAAAGTATATTAAACATATTGTTCATTATGGCATAGTTTGACATCATCAAAAAGGAGGAAAATTGTTAAAACACTTAAACTACATTGTGTTCAAATATTTTGATAATTAACAAACTAAGTCAAGGACTTGGTAAACCATCTAGATAGTTTGCTAAAACAAAGTTATGAAAGCACAATTTGTGATCATCAAAAAGGGGAAAATTGTTAAGTACATGGGGAGTAAATTGTGTGTTATGATGATCAAAAATTAAGTCAAGGACCAGATAGATTATCGGGCTATTGTGCTAAGACTAGTCGTGGGATACAAGCTCTAAAGCTTCTGAGATGTCCATCAAAGATGTACTAAAGGATCGGTGGTCCATATGATATAGTTATAATAGTATAAAAGGAAGGCGTCCAAGGAATAAAGACAAGTTTAAAGCATTCCTAAGATTGAATATTCTTGTCTTGAAAAAGTTCCTCCTTGGGTCTTTGTGTATGAAGACACATATACTCTAAACGAAGGACCTAACAGAAATCTTTTTAGTTCTCTAGTCTGTTAGAGTTGTATCGAGTTCCAAAAGTATAATATCACACCTACGTTATAACTATATGTGATTCACATGTGTTCAAAACTATGTAAGCCTTTGAGATAGTGTTGAAGTCTAAAGGTTTGGTTGTTTCCTAGTCTATCTGCATAAGAGTTGTGGGTTTAGACTAGGATAGATATTTTGGGTGCTCTTTGCTTGTGCTTGTTGTACAAGTTTCTTTTGTAAGGAAAAGCAGAGAAATAGCGCGTGCATTGTGTTTCTTTGTTTTGCTCTCTAGTGAATTTGGTGGTGGTAAATCCTGTGGTGATAGGCCATGGTTATTCCTCCCTTGAGCAAGGTATTTTTTCACATAAAAATTCGTGTTCACTTATCTTTTGTCATTTACTTTCTTCAAGTCTTAGCTTATTGTACGTAGAGGGACCAGATCCTTCAGTAGACTAGGAGCACGTTAACTCAATAGAGTTTAGTAATGCGGGTATTAGTTATGTAGGATTTAGTTATGCGGGTATTAGTTATGTAGGATTTAGTTATGCAGGATTTAATTATGTAGGTATTAGTTACGCGAGGTTTAGTTATGCAGGGTTTAATTATGTAGAATTCAAAAGAAATTAATAAGTTAATTCTTATTTTTTAATTATCAAATGTTTAGTGAGCTTTTATTTATTATACCCATTAAACAACAAGAAAAAATAAAATATGCTCTTGCACTATTAGAAATACTTTAAATATATCTATTGTTATACTTTCAATTTAAATATATTTCTTTCGTTGTACTTTCGATCCAAATATAGCCCTCATTATACTTTAGAGTAAATTTATTCTTAATTTTAACAAAGAAACATATGAAAAATTCAAAATTAAATAACTCATTTTCAATTTTAAATATACCCTATAACTTCATTTGTCTATTTTTCTTTGAAAGTTATTTGTTTTTAACAATTAAAAATGTTCAATGTTTTACTATAGCTAAAAAAAATTCTTGATAAAAAAAGGATCAGTATCCTATATCCAAAATGGTATTATATTTTAGTTTAGTTTCAGACACCAAAAAATAATTTTAGTTTAATTTCAGGTACTAAACTTCCGATAATTTTTGTTAACTTCACATTTTTTAACTTCGGATACTAAAAATTATATTTTGGTTAAAAAAAATATTTTTTGATAACAAAATAGATCAATAAAATAGGTTCGAGGTATGCATGTATTAGTTGTGCAAATATTAGTCATGTAGAAATCATAATACATAAATTATTGCTTGTTGAATATTTGATTTATTGTAAATGAATTTACACAATTAACGAACAAATAAGTAACACATATATTGTATAATTTAAATTAATCAGTGATTTGATTACTTGAAAGTGGAAAGACTTTCAACTATTTAAAAAAAAACAAAGAAAAAAAAGTAAATAAATAGTATCATTTTTTTTTAAAAAAATACATAATAAAAAAAAGACAACCCATTTCATAAGAATTCTCAGATAACTTTGTTCAGTTTTGATCTACATCTAATGTAAATATGTTTCCGTTAGACACATATTTAAATAAAATAAAAAAGAAGGATTTTAAAAGTAAATTGATAGAGGTAAATATGTAATTTTATTATTTTAATCCATGTATAACTAATACCCACATAACTTATTTCACTTTCTATCGCGCATTAAAGCATACATAGATTTTCTTATAGGTTAGTGAGTTTTAGAAATAGAGAATTACTAAAAATACAACCAAACACTATATAGAATTAATACATTGATAATTTTTATAGATCATTTGAAGTCTATAAACCAAACATTGTATAAAATTAATACATGAATAACTTTTATTCCATATCTAAACCAAACAATGTATAAGGTTAATAAATGAATAACTTAAGTTATTTATGTATTAAATTGAGCCTTAATCAGCTACCAAACGACCCCTAATAGTTTAAATGATCATTCACCTAATACTTTCTCTATCATATTTTCTGTAGAAACGTTTGATTAGGCATGAGGTTTAAGAAAAAAATAAAAGACTTTTGAAATGTGTAGTCTAAAATAAGATATCTATGTCATTGTAAATTATTTCATTAATGCTAAAAGAAGAATTTCAAAGATAAAATAAATCAAAAAGTAAAAAAAAGAAGTAATAAACCAATAAAAACACCGAAACATAAGCTAAATACAAGAAAAGATAAGAAGAGATGCATTATCGTGAAAGTTTTTCTTTTATGAATGATAACGAGCAAAAAAAAAATTGGATCAAAAGAAAATTTCATTTTGGAGTTTTATCAACACAAGAGTCGAAATTCACTAGATGTTTCCAAAATCTTTCATTACTAAGTTTTTTTTTTCCCGGCTAGCTCTAGCCATAGTATAGGTCTGGATAGACTAGACTATAAGGGTTAGTGTCCAAGGACCTATTAGAAAACTTATGTTAGACCCCGTAATTAACTAGATGGACATTAAGTACTCATTCGGGAAAATTATTGTGATTGAGGTGTATTTTAAATTTTTCTAACTTATGGCGCAGGAATATGGGATTAAGCAAATTTTCGCGGGGAAAAATTTGGTTGAAGTCGGGAGTCCTTAATTGGATTAAAATAGAAAAGTTTGGGGACCTAATTGGTCAATGGGCTA
>JAOTQJ010003676.1:0-18719 GCA_025642045.1 Solanum sejunctum | reverse complement strand
ATTTTCACTTTTAAAGAAAGACTTGGAAGCTGGAAATTATAATTTGTGGATCCACGACCATAACCTATTTTGGGACTGGTTTTGCACTAATTTAAGGCTGTTTTTATATTTAAAAAACATTGTATATAATTTTGGTAAAGTTAAGATAAGCTTGGGATTTGTTGACGTCGGAGTATGGTGAAAGGTGGTAGCGTTATGCCACTTATTTTTATGGTGTGAAACGTTATTATGTATTGGATTGTGTTGGCTGATTTAGGACTTTTATGGATCTGAAAATAAGATATAAATGATATTTATATAAGAATGGTTGCTAGAAAATACATTTATAAGTGAAAAAACTGAAAAATCATCCTTGCGTCGTTAGTTGAAAGCTTGCTGTCCGGGTGGTCATATTTGTGATATTGGACTGCCTAGGAGTGTTGTGTTCATGCTAATACTAGTCTTATTGATTAATATATTATAGTTGGATATTTGAGGAACACCACAATCACTCCAAGGTAGTAACGAGGTCATACAACGAGGTATGTAAGGTTACTTGATTCCGTAACACTTGGCATGAAACATAGATCTTTCGTTAAGCAAAGACATTTATCTACTCCAGCATGACAAGTCAGCCATAACTCCAATATTTCACATATTCATATGCTCTTATATATATTTGTCTTCAAATATGCATATATATTATTCGAAATACATGAGTTCTTATTGCTAAACAAAGTTCATGAGTTGCTTCAGTTCATACTCATTTCATTGTCTACGTAACATACTCTTTTCATTTCCATACTATATTGTATGATTACTTACATGACACATGCTGCATATATAGCTTTATTTCTCTAATAATATGACCACCAAAAGAATCATCTCAAAGGTAACTGAAAGATTAAGTATACAGTTTCGATGGGTGGTAGCCCGAGGGGGTTCATTGCGAACCTAGCATAGGGACGATCCCAATATAGTCTTATGGGTGGTAGACCGAGGGGGTTCATTGAGAACCTAGCATAGGGACGATCCCGATACTATTCACCACTGATCAGTTAGTCATTTGAGTACAGATGTGCATAGATTTTACAGTACAGATTTTACAGTAAAGGTAAAGCAATATAAAGAACATAAAGTACTTGATCCCAAAGTATAATTAAATGTGGTCTCTTATCCCCAATCAGTGCATAATTTTATTTGAGTTATATTTCATATATAGTATTTGTTGACTTACATATTTAGTACATTATCTAGTACTGAATCCCTTCCGGGGGACCTGCATTTCATGCTGCAGGTACAGGGGCTAATAGATCTTCCCAATAGAGTTCAGGACATTTAGCTGCCGTTACCAAGCTCCAAGTTGTTTCGGAGCTTTGTGCGTATTTTGAGTTTATATATTTATATTATACAGTTAATTCAGACGGGGCCTGTCCTGAATATTTATGGATACTTTCTCTCGACTAGAGGCTATGTAGACTATGTAAACTAAAGTGTGGTCATGTATCGTACATTAGGCACCGTAGCCCTAATGGCCTAGCTATACGCATCTCTTTTCAGCTTGTTATAACCATTTATCTCCCTATAAGCATGACAAACATAGAAAGTTAATTACAATATGTAACCAAGTGAATATATATAGATTGGTTCTCCCGAGCCTTATCTGCAAGGGTGCCAGTCCGCTCTAACGGCAACTTGGGGCGTGACAGTAGACCATTCCAAATTCAAGGGCCTAGTTGAGGGGTCAAAGAATCAACTACTAGGGTAATGGGTACGATCGTTACTGACCTAGTTGAGGCGTTGATATCTCAATCACTAGGGTGATAGGTGAGATCATCACTAACCTTGATGAGGGTCTTATACCGCACACACTAGAGTGATAGGTGATATTATTACTAACCTTGATGAGGGGTTTATACCTTACACACTAGGGTGATGGGTGCTATCATTACCAACCCCAAGGGGTTTATACCTTGGAAATCTAGCTTGGTCTTCTCTTCACATTGGTATCCTATATGAGTATGATTTACTTAAGCATATTTTACTTATGCATTGAACATACATATCATATTGCTATATTTTACCTATTGTCTAATGTTATGTATATTGACCATGAAGCTTATATCTTGTTGCATTGCATCCCACATACTTAGTACATTCAAATGTACTAATGCATATTCTTACCTACATGATATAACTATGTAGGGACTAGTGCCCATGTTGATCCTCCTCCTCCTCCACGTGGCTAGACGGTGTTATTCCAAGCTTGTTGGTGAGTCCTCCATTTCAGGGAACTTGGTATAAGTTACTATTATCCTTGTATTGTGACACTTTCTTATGTTCTATTGATTACGAGGGTGAGCCCGGTAGCTTGTCTTGCCCACCGCTCTATCTATTTATTAGAGGTGCTTGTTGGATATGTTTTGTATTTATATATGAGTGACTCTTGACTCTTGATGATGACGTTTATGCAAGCTTTACCTTAGTCCCATTTCACCTATTCTTAATTTATATGTCATTGTATGCTTCTTCGACCAAAGATAAGTAATGACAAGTTAAGAGGCTTACTTGGGGTTCTTTTGGGTTCCACATTCACAGTGTCATATCTAGGACCTAGGGTTGGGTTGTGATAAACTTGGTATTAGAGCACATGGTGGATAAATCCTCGGAGTCCAACATACCATATTGATTAGAGTCCTCTTCATGGTTGTGAAGCGCACCATGAATATAAATAGGAGGCTCTGAGAAATTTTAGGAAATGTTTCCCTTTTTCATGTCCTAAGTCATGCTACAGAGTTGTGATAAGTATTCCCCCATGATGATTGTTCTTTTCTATTCTAAATCATGGAGAATATTATAGGAAGATGGGCCTAAACTCCCGAGTAGCAACCTACTAATGGTGAAATCCGAGATGCTCTTACTATGCTTGCCCAAGTAGTAGCCAACCAAGTCCAACAAGGGTCCCAAGCCCCTCATGTTACTACCTTGGGAGCTTAGGTAAGGGACTTCATAAGGATGAATCATCCAGTTTTCCATGGGTCAAAGGTGGATAAGGATCCACAAGAGTTTATTGATGAAGTCTACAAAATCTTGTCGATCATGGGTGTTGGGCCAAATGAGAAGGCGTAGTTAGTAGCATACCAACTCAAGAGGGTGGCCCAAATTTGGTTTGATCAATGGAAAGGTGAGAAGGTTAATGGCTGTGTTGTGCTTTGGGAGGAATTCAAATTGGCCTTCCTTAATCGATACTTCCCTCTTGAGCTTAGGAAGGAAAAGTTGGTTGAGTTTATGAACTTGAAACACGATGGTATGAGTGTGAGGGTATATGCCCTCAAATTTAATCAACTTTTAAAGTATGCTCCTCACTTGGTGGCCGATTCTAGGTCAAGGTTGAATATGTTCTTTATGGATGTCTCTGATTTGGTAAGTGAAGAGTATTGGTCTACCTTGCTTATTAGTGATATAGGCTTGTCTCGGTTGTTGACATATGGTGAGCAAATGGAATAAGAGAAGTTGATAAAGAGGAGGGGTTATGAGGCCAAGAAAGCTTGCTTTGAGGGCAAGTTCCAAAAGAGTAGTAGATTTCAAGGACAAAGACCTCCTCATGCTACTAATAGGGGGTTTGTAAATGACTTTCCTAGGCCTCAAGGTATTGTTGGTGTGGCTCCTAATAACGTGTGTCCTAGATGTCAAAGGGGTTATAAGGGCCCATGTTTGAAGGGTTCTAATGCATATTTTGAATATGGGGATCTTGGTCACAAGAAGGTAGATTATCCTAGAAACCGTATAAAGGTTCGGGGTTGCAAATGTGGTTCCATTGGGTAGAGGTGGTCCTCAAGGTGGTTCCCCAAGGCACAATCAATTCTATGCTCTACATGGGAGGCAAAGAGTTGGTGAGTTCCCAGATGTTGTTATAGGTATGTTGAAAATCTTTAATCTTGATATATATGCTTTGATTGATCCGGGTTCCACCATTTCCTTTGTTGTACCCTTTGTTGCTAAAAAGTTCCATGTTGAGTCAGAGTTGTTGTACCAGTCATATGAGGTTTCTACCCCTATTGGTGCCTCTATTATTGCTAGGAGGATGTACAGAAATTTTCCAATCTATATCTTGCATAAAATCCTGCCATGTGATCTTGTTGAATTTGATATAGTTGATTTTGATGCAATCCTTGGGATGGATTTGTTGCATGCATACTATGCTTTTATTAATTGTAGCACCCATAGGGTCAAGTTTAAATTTCCAAAAAACCAGTCCTTGAGTGGTAAAGTCATGATGTAATAGTGAGGGGTAGGTTCATCTGATGCATTAAAGCCCATAGGTTGATTTCCTAGGGGTGTTTATATCATCTTGTAAGAGCCGAAGATATAGAGTCCAAAGTCCCTTCTATTGAGTCAGTTACGATTGTAAATAAATTTCTTGATGTCTTCCCAAATGACATTCCCAGTGTCTCTCCTAAAATGGAGATAGATTTTGGCATAGATCTCCTTACCAACACCCAACCTATCTCCATTCCCCCTTACTATATGGCCCCGATGCAGTTGAAGGAGTGAAAGGAGCAATTGAAAGATTTGTTAGAGAAGGGATTTATTAAACCTAGCCAATCACCTTGGCGTGTAGCGATGTTATTTTTAAAGAAGAAAGATAGGTCACTTAGAATGTGCACTGACTGCTGGCAACACAATAGCGTCACTATAAAGAATAGATATCCTCTTCCAAGAATTGATGACTTGTTTGACCAATCGCAAGGGGCTAGTTTTTTATGTAAGATTGATCTTCGGTCCAAGTACCAGCAAGTAAGGGTGAGGGAGTGTGATATTCCAACGACCACCTTCTGAACTAGGTATGGGCATTATGAATTTGTGGTGATGTTCTTTAGGTTGACTAATACGAAAGGAGTGGAACAAAGTGTCGCTTCGGGAAACATGGGTATTGAAAATCTTAAAAACCCATAGGTTCCCCAAAGGGTATCACGAACAAAAGCACTTGCTTCCGGCAATCTTCATATACCTAATGAATAGGATCTTCAAGCCCTACCTTGATTTCTTTGTTATGATCTTCATTGATGATATTTTGATCTATTCACATAGTAAAGAGGAGCATATGGGTCATTTGAGGGTCATGTTGCAAAGATTGAGGGAGGAGAGATTGTATGCTAAATTTTACAAGTGTGGATTTTAGTTGAAGGAGGTTGAATTCTTGGGTCATGTGGTTTCGAGGGATGATATAAAGGTGGATCCTCCGAAAACTGATGTGATTGGGAATTGGCCTAGACCATTGACCCTATTAGACAATAAGAGTTTCTTGGGCTTTGCGGTTACTATAGAAGGCTTGTAAATGGGTTCTCCTACATTGTTTTTCCTATGAAAAAATTGACTCAAGGAAGGTTGAGTTTGTGTGGACTGATGAATGTGAGAAAGGTTCCAAACATTGAAAGGTAGACTTGTGTCTGCTCATATATTGTCACTACCGGATGGGCTTGAGGGTTTTGTTGTGTATTATGATGCATCTAAAGTTGGTTTAAGTTTTGTACTAATGCAAAATTGTAAAGTCATTGCCTATGCTTCTAGGCAATTCAAAGTGCATGTAAAGAACTACCCTACCCATGATCTTTAATTGGCCGCCGTAGTGTTTGCATTAAAGATTTGGAGTCATTATTTGTATGGGATACGTGTTAATGTCATCACCGATCATAAGATCCTTCCATATGTCTTCACTCAAAAAGATCTCAACTTGAGATAAAGAAGGTGGCTAGAACTCCTTAAGGACTATAACATGAGTGTGCATTTTTATCCGGTAGGCAAATGTTGTGGCAGATGCTTTAAGTCGGGTGTGTATGGGTAGGCTATCTCATATGGATGGTGGTGAGAGGGATATGGCTAGGAAGGTACATAGATATGCTAGATTGGGGGTGAGGTTAGAAGATGTGGGTGATGGTATTATTGTTGTTGATGGTTCTAAATCTTCTTTGGTTGATAAGGTGATAGCAAAACAAGAACTAGACTCCTCTTTGCTTTAATTGAAAGCCATGGTGAAAGAAGGAAAGATAGAGGTTTTCTCCCAAGGGGGAGATTGGGCTCTTTGATACTAAGGTAGGTTGTGTGTGCCATGTGTTGATGGTTTAAGGTAGAGAATTCTTCATGAAGCCCTTAATTCCTCCTATTCTATCCACCTTGAGTCCACCAAAATGTATAGATACTTGAGGAATGTGTATTACTGGGGAGGCATGAAGAGGGATATTGCCAAATTTCTCACTGGTTGCCATAGTGAACAACAAGTCAAAGGCGACCATCAAAGGTCGAATGGCCTAACCCAAGACATAGAGCTTCCTACTTGGAAGTGGGAGGTGCTTAATATGATTTCGTGGTTGGGTTGCCCAAGACTAAAAAATGTTTTGATTCTGTATGTGTTATAGTTAATAGGATGATAAAATTGACTCACTATCACTGGTCTAAACTTCAAATGGGGCTGAAGAGTATGCAAGGTTGTGCATTCATGAGTTGGTGAGGTTGCATGGGGTTCCATTATCCATTATATCAGATTGTGGTGCACAATTTATTTAACATTTTTGGACATCTTTTCAAAGGGCTCTTGGAACAAAAGTTCACCTTAGTATGACCTTCCCAAAGTCGTCAAAAATCCATTGTAAGATGAAGAGACCTAGAATTCCAAGTGGGTGATTGACTTCATTTGAAGGTTTTTCCAATGAAAGGTGTGGTCCATTATGGGAAAAAAAGGAAGTTGAGACCAAGGTACATTTGTCTTTATGAGCTGATTAGGAGGGTTGGCAAGGTAGCTTATGTGTAGAAGTTGCCTAGTGAAATGAATTTGCTCCATGCAGTGTTTCATGTCTCTATGTTGAGAAAATATGTTGATGATCCCTGATACCATTGTACCTCTTGATGTTGTGGGTGATATGGAGGATAGCTTAACTTATGAGGAGATCCCGATTCATAACTTAGATAGGCAAGTATAGAGATTGAGGAACAAAGAAGTCGCATCCGTTAAGGTCCTTTGGAGGTACTAACAAGTCGAAAGTGCTACTTGGGAGGCCGAAGCGGACATGCTAAAGTGGTATCCATATCTTTTCCACTCCACTCAAGCCTAAGATACTAATTCTAAGTTCCAAATGTGACTTCAAGTCTTACATTTCGGCCCCTATGTCAATCATATGCATTCATTTTTCAGTTGGTAAACTTATGATTATTTTACACTTATGTTTAGATTTTGAAAATGGTGTTTTACATGTTATGTTACATTATTGTTGGGGATGATTTGTTGATAATCACTCTTCTCTTTTATGTCTCTTTTACATTCGGGGACAAATGTTCGCAAGGGGGATATATTGAAACGACCCTAAAAAGTGCCTAAAAACATGCCTCAGAAGTGCCCAAAATCTTGTTTTCCATATATCTATAATCCATTGGTTATTTAGAAAATCTGACTTCATTATTCTTATTCAGTTGCTCCAAATTAGAATGACAAGGGTCTAACCTTGAATTTACGGCAAAGGAATCAAATTATGAGATTTCACTTTGTGCTATTTCTAGAGAGCCTCTACATCGTCTCCGCGACACAGAGACGTGTATTTTCTGCATAGTTTTTTCTAGTTCGTCCTGATTTTTCAAAGTGTTGGGACTAAGTTTTCCCAAATATGTATTTACCTATACTTAGCCAAATTTTACCCTCATATCTCCTAAAACATTTCCCAGCACTCACTAAAATACTTAGCTATATTTCACTCCCAAATTCATGACCCAAGACCCTCGTCCAAAGTTAAGGATTGTCTTCAAGCTTCAAGCCTCCATTTTCAAACTTCATAAAGAACTTCCCCAAAGCTAAGGTATGTGGTGTTGAACCATTGGGTCCTTCCACCCATGTTGCCTAATCCCTTTTTTACTAATATTTCATGATTTAAAGTTCATTTTACATGTGGGTCTTGTATATTGAGAAATTTACTGCATAGTGATTTTAGTTCATAAAAGTATGGTTGTTTTAGCATGTTTTGAACTCTAAATCTTAGATCTAATGTTGGATTTGATGAGGGGTTTTGCTATTGTCACGACCCAAGCCTACGACCTAGATATGATCGGCAAATGGGGAACCGGAAGGAACCCGAAACAAGCCTCATAGCATATCATTAAACATTCTTGGTTGTAGAATCAATATAAAACAACATACGAAATATGAACAAGGGGAAATGGGACTAACAAAGAGAGAGAGAGTTTAATACTTAAATAACATAAATGAGTCAAAGCTCAAACACAATATGTATAGTTATATGTATATGATAAATTAAAGAGAATCTTAATACATAATATGAGAGAATAGATCTTTTCCCCAGAATGGAGGACTCACCGAAAGCTAATTTGAACAATCCATCTAGCCACAAGAATAATCAATGGGCGCTATGGTCCCGACATGGTGATATCATGTAGGCAAGAATATGTGTTAGTACATTTGAATGTACCATGTATGTGGGATAAAATGCAACAAGATATAAGCATCATAATCTAAAATGCATAAACATAGGCAATGCGCATAATATAGCTATGTGCCATGTATAATCAATGCATAAGTAAAACATGCTTAAGTAAGCCATGCTCATATATAATATCATATGTGAAGAAGCAACCAAGCTAGATTTCTAAGGAATAAATGCCTTGGTAGCTTAGTGATGTTTCCACCCCATCACTTAGGTGGATAAGTATTGACCATCATCTTGGTTGATAAGTTACAAACGCCCATCTAGGTTGATGATGATGCCACCCCATCACCCTGGTGGATGAGTATTAACCCTTATCTAGGTTGATGAGTACAAAGCCCCATCTAGGTTGATGATGGTACCACCCCATACCCTAGTGGATGAGTATTAACCCTCATCTAGGTTATTCGGGCTCTTGTTCCCCCCACCCTTGGATTGAGCATAGACTAATGCAACACCTTATATAGAGTATATCAAATAGTCTAATGCAAAACTTAACATAAGATTCATCATGTACATACGCTCATTTTAGCATCATATCATCATTCATACTATATCTCATACTTTGGACCTTCATTTCGACAAGAAACCCTAGCCGGATATTTCAACAAACACTTTTGGGGAGTGTAATGAAGGTAAAAGACCATGCAATTTAGAGATGAAATCATGCCTGAAAATTTGTCATAAAACCATGAATTAACACCTTGCAACACCTCCAATACATTGATATCAAAACTCCTCATCAAATCCAACATTAGTTCCAAGATTGAGAGATCAACACATGCTAAAGCAACTATACTTGCATGAATTAAAATCACTATGTAGTAAATTTCTCAATTTTCAAGACCCATATGTAAAATCAACTTTAAATCATTCACTATTAAGTAAAAGAGAGTTTAGGCACTATGGGTGGAAGGACTTAGTGGTTCAATACCACATACCTTTACTTTGGAGAACCCTTGAAAGAGATTGAAGATGGAGACTTGAATTTTTCTGGGCCACATTCAGTACTTTGCTGGCATAATGGATTAGATGCAAGACTTTCTATCTTTGCTGCCCCAATACCACACCAAATGCAACACTACTTTCATGACACATTAGTTCAAATGGTTGTGACCAATCTAGAGGAACAATAATGGGTGTCATGGTTAGCCTTCTTTTCAATTCTCTAAAGGCGTGCATTCATGCCTCATCAAATATAAACTTTGCATATTTTTTTAACAACTTACACAAGGGTTGGGAGATTTTGGAGAAGTCTTTTATGAAGCAGTAGTAGAATCCAGTGTGGCCTAAAAAACTTCTGATACCTTTACAAAAATTTATGGTGGCAATTTTTTTATCACCTTGAGTTTTGTTTTATCCACTTCAATTCCTTTGCCTGAAATTCTGTGACCAAGTACGATTCCCTCTTTGACCATAAAGTGGCATTTCTCCCAATATAGCACCAATTGACTCTCAACATATCTCTGCAACACATCATGCTAATTTAAAAGGCATTCTTCAAAAGATTGGCCAATGACATTGAAGTCATCCATGAACACTTCAATAGTACTTTCAACCATGTCTGAGAAGATAGACATCATACATCTTTGAAATTTGGCTTGACCATTATAGAGCCCAAAGGGCATCCTTTTAAATGCAAAGGTACGACAGGGGCATGTGAACGTTGTTGTCTCTTGATCGTCAAGTGAAATAACAATTTGATTATACCCAAAATATTCATCAAGGAAATAATACCATCCCTTTTCTTTTAGTCTATCAAGCATCAGATCCATGAATGGTATAGAAAAGTGATCCTTTTCGGTAGAAGCATTTAATTTCCTATTGTATATGCATGCTCTCTATCCGGTGACTGGTCTTATGGGGATGAACTCGTTCTTTCCATCAGGTAACACTGTGATACCTTCCTTATTTAGAACACACTACACTGGGCTCACCCATTCACTGCCAGGAATTGGGTAGATTACTTCTGCGTCTAGCCACATGATGATTTCTTTCTTCATAACCTCTTGCATTGGGGGTTAAATCACCTTTGATGCTCAATACTCGACTTATAATCCTTGATAATTTAAATTCTATGAGAGTATATCCTGGGGGGTATGCCAATAATATCTGCAATTGTCCACCAATAGCTCTTTTGTACGGCTTGAGAACCAAGACTAGGGCGTCTGTTTGGGCTTCACTTAACCCTACTACAATGATCACAAGTAATGTACTATTACCTCCTAGGTATGCATATTTTATATGTGATGGTAATGCCTTTAGCTCTAACTCTGGTGGAACTTCTACAAAGGTTTTTGTAGGTGGTGTTTCCCTATTGCATAAATCCAGCTCCAACCTTGCTTGTCGCCTCGGCCTAAGTGACACAACATGAGCATTCATAGTTTTCTCATAATGAGGGATGTTATTGCCATCAAAATTCATGAACACAGCAGCTAAACGATCAACCCCAGGCCTCAATTCTGTCGGGATCTCGGGTTCATCATCCTCATCCATTGAAATCATTGAGATAACTTAGAATTCAGAACTTTTCACATCCTAATGACCTACTTAGAACACCACTTCTTCTTCACCAAATCTGAAAGTGAGTATACTTTTCTCCATATATATTAATGCTTGACCTGTGGCTATGAAAGGTCTTTCCATCATGATCAAAACTGCAAAATCAATTTCATAGTCAATTATAACAAAATTTGCGGAAGATATAAATTTATCTACTTTTACAACACATCATACAAGATCCCCACAGGCTTTTTGATTATCTTGTTTGCCCTCATCAACTACATTTTTGTAGGGATAAGGTTCCCAAAACCGATCAAGCTTTTTGAATATGGCGAGAGGTATTAAGTTAATGCTAGCCCCCAAATCACATAGCACTTTGACTAATGCTAGTTCTCCTACAGTGCATGGTATGGTGAATTCACCAAGGTTTTTCGCTCTTTTGCACTAGTGACTTTGTAGTGATGGCACTACAACATTGAACATTTTTGGAGAGGTCTTGGCTCACTTTTAGCTTCTTTTTGACTAGGTATTTTATCAATTGGCATGCCCCAACATAATTTCATGGGCCTCAACTAATGAGAGGTCTATTGACAATATTTTTAGCGTTGCCAAGAACTATTCAAACTTACCCTCCTCCTTTCTATTTCTAAGCCTTTGAGGGAAAGGAGGATGGGGCCTCAGAAGTGTTCTATACTTTATGGTTTGCTCTTTCGTGTTGCATGCCTAGGTTTCATCATTCATTCGCTTCTTTTGGTTCCCATTTTCCACCTTTTGCATAGGGGGATCTATCGTGCTTTTGGCACTCCTAGTCATTACCTCCATGCAATGCCCTTCATTTTTAAGATTTTGAACTATATTACTTAGTAGGGTGCCCTGTTAGTATTGGTTCAATTTTGAAGAAACTTGCCCAAATTATTGTTCAAGTTGCTTGATTGCCACAGAGTGAGACTCTATTTTTTGGTTAATACTTGAAATATATACTTTCACTCCCTTTAGAGACTCATCTTGCTGGTCAGCTTATTTTAATAATTTTTCAATCATATCTTCAATCCTAGACTTCCTCTAACTGACATCACGATTGTGTGGTGGCACATAAGGACCATTCCTGTATCCCTCTCTTCTTCCCATTCTGCATATGGACTCTCTCTCTCATGGTATCCACCCTAGTTGTCTCTAGATGCTCCATATTGATTGAAGTTCCGACCTTGATTCCTGAAACTTTGCCTCCAATAGTCTGAGTTGGACCCTTGGGGGTTATTCTTGAAACACACTCTTGGTTGTGCACATAATAGGCATCCTTATCAAAGAATTAATCATCATACGTAGGAGTAACTGAGGGTTGGTGAGATATTGCCTTAACACTAGCTTAGCTTTTCTTCAAAACCAAATCCATGCTCATATGGAGTTGAGCATGTTGCTCCATAATCTCTTCATTCATATCAGCTTGCTCACTATTTGTGGTAACCGCACAAGACCTCTTTGTATTACTATGCTCACTATAACCCCATGCTTTGTTGGTCTTCACTACTTGTTCCATTCTTTAAGCCATAAGATCAAATGGTTGATCAATAAAAACACCTCCCGTGATTATGTTAGCGCAAGCTTTGCTATTATCATCAAGTGCTCAATAGAAGATCTTGACTAAAGCATCATCAACAATTTTGTGATCAGGGATCAACCTCAAGTATTTGGTGAATCTCTCCCATGTAGTGCCAATAGAGTCTCTAGGCAATTGCTCAAATTCGTTGATTTGGTGCTTAAGTTTCAACATCTTCGACCTTAGGAAGCATCTTTCTAAGAACACCCTCTGTAGCTCAGCCCAACTCGTGATGGTACTCGGAGGTAGCTTAGATAACCATATAACTTCATTGGCAGTCAGTGACAATGGAAACACCTATAATCAAATAGCATCGATAGAAATATTTTGTGTCCCTATGACACTTTTGCATACGAAGATGACATTTTAGAGATGACAGGTGGGATCCTCTAGCGGTAGCCCTGTGAATATGCCACAGTTTTGGAGCATCTGGAGCATTCTACTTGATACCGCGAACTTAGCATCTACCAATAGAGGGGGTAGTACTATAGAATCAGTAATAACCATTGTCATAGGGTTCAACCGGTACTAATTCCAGCCATAAGCATTTGTATTAAAATCTCTAAGCTATGGTTGGTTAACCCTTGGTGGTGGATTGTCCTCTCTTCTTAAGTCTTCCTTATTCGCATACATATCCCCATTAACCTTAATATCCTCATATCCTCATTCACTCGAGCGATCATTCTTGGTAATTCATAGATATCCAAATTTAGTGGAGCTAAGGGAGTGCCTTGGCTCCTTGTGCTGGGCATACAACCGTGTACACCCTACAAAAGAATTCAAGCAACAAAAACAGAAACAAAAGTAAAGTACAAGAGACTCCAAAAATTACCACTTGGACTAAATAATAGTAAACTCAAATCAAAACCTAGATGTATTCCTCGGCAACAGAGCCATATCATGCTCTAATAAGAAAGCGGTCGCTATCAGTAATTAACTTAACTGAGGTTAGGGTAGAATCCACAGGGAATATAGGACTTGACTACAAGATTTCACTGCTACTCATTTCTAGTATCTATAACAATAATCTCTAAAGGAGGAAGGGTTGTGATTCAAAAACAACATAAAATAAACACTAATTAAAATATAGGAAAACTCTCTATTTTGGGGACAACTTGGGAATTGTGTTCCCCATGGTTCATTGACTATATTACCCTAGATAACATAACTACGATTAGAGAATCGCATGTAGGACAGTAACTTAGGTTCTGCCAGCCTTCTTGTAAAGGTGAAGGTTGAATTTCACCATGGCAATTGGTTGGCTACCATAGCGAGCCAACTAGTTGTTATCTTTTGTGTTAGTCAACCTCCCATTTGTCAGGTTTGATCGATTAGATAGGAACACATCAACCAAATATTGGCATCCACTTCCTTTTTTCTATTAATCACTACCTTGGTCGGGATCATGAGAGTAGGTGGGGTTTGGTGTTGGCCAACACCAAACAACAGTAGTCTTGAGGGGAAATAAACAATACATGCAAAACCCCAATCATAGACATGTACAAAACCTAGGTCATCTCAACTCAACTACCCATGGTTCCCACAACCCCAAGTTGTGGGTGCTTAGATACTCATGTATAGGATAAAACACATAAAAATGCACATAATAGACACAGTTGAGAGTTTCACCAATAACAATGGAGGAGATAGGCACCACAAGTTGCGAGCCCACAACCTTGATTGATCAACAATGAGTACAAGGCAAGATTTGCAATCGACAAAATGGGTTTTATAAGAGAGAATAGTAAACTACTCTAAAAACCTAAGAAAAGCTTCTACATGTAATAGAGAAATGTCTATTGTTCAAACTCTCCCCTTAAAAACCTAACTTAATCTATTTATAGTGTTTACAAAACAACCCTAGGAATTATGCAAAAAAGATAGTTGGCATCCGATAAATTTTGCAGTTACAACTCATAGGTTGGCCTGTGAGTCATCATTGGGGTCTCATATCAGGTTTTTAGCATCTCCGACTGAACTGGTATGACCCATAGGTACGATTTATTACTTGAGTTATGACTTGTATGTTTGTCTCGTAGTTTTGTGTTGAATTTTCTCGGTCCAACATTTTGGCCCTCTGATTCATCCTTCGGGTCCACCTATACTAGTCATAGTGTATCTTTTGATTCGTAGGAAGTCTTTGTAGGAGTCACCTTCACTTGGCAGATTTCTCAGTTTTGGTCTCTAATTCCTGCTACAACACCACTACGATTCGTATCTTCAGCTACGACTCGTAGGTTGGCTCATAAGGCCTGTACTTTAGCAAAATGTGTCACTTTTCTTCAAAATCATGCCCACCTAACTTTTCTGCAAGATTAACATAAAAACACATCAAACCCTAAAACATCTCTTTAAGAACTCAAAAAATCCCTTATTTTAGGCATCAAATATGTTATATTTTGATAGCACATCAACACCCTCAACTTAGAATTATTGGTTGTCCTCAAGCGATGACTCAATATACGTAGACAAAGATAAATACATAGATGTTATATCGATGGCATATACAACGGCTCATTTGGTTCAAGTACCTAACTACTACTTTGAAAATAGGATTGTAAAATTATTTAGCAAACAAGTACTCAATGAGATACTTGGTCATCCATCTATGACTAGATAAGAAGTATCAATTGTCCATAATCACCGGTATACTCATATGCCACTCAAGTATTGCAAATGCCCTCACTAGAAAGAAGTCCCTTATGAAAACTTAAGAACATTCAGAAATCAGGGAATGAGGAAACATTCTCACTCTCACAATTGAAATTCATGCACAATGACTAGAACTACAACTTTGCCCCTACACTCATTTTACAGTTTGGTTCAAAAGTGGATTTTGATCACTTTAGGACTTATTGGCTGGTAACATACGCTTAGGGGGCTTTGGTATGGTATTTTAGGCAAGTAGTGACTAAAAGCAATCCTTGAATCATGTTTACCAACACTTTTTTCTTTCATAATCCAGGCATTTTTTTCATTAATCCACATTTGTTCTCTTGCTTTGAACTTTTCTTGAGTGCTTTATTTCTCTTTTTTAGCTCTGCCTTGATTTCAAACTCATTGTTGCTACGTTTTCTCAATTAAAGACACTTTTCTTTTTTTTCACTTGGTTTATGCTTTTTCATTTCTTTCTTGATTTCCCAACTAACCACCTCATTAATTTTACTTTACCATGATAAGGGCCACACTCAACATAGGATTTTAGCCATAGGTGAAGTACACAATATCTATGCCTTAAACAAGGGCCACTAATTCCAGCCACCCTTAACTTAGGCCTTTGGCCTCAATAAAGGTTCACATGTTCAAGGATAGACCAAGGCCAATAATAGGGTATTTCATCAGACAATGTTAAGCTGCCAAGGTACCAAGAAAGAATGTGTAGATGATAAGCTCAAAAATTTGGAAATAAGGGATTCTCTCACTTAACTGATGGGTTATTTTAGGCCAAAAGTGGTTTCACTCAAAGAATAAAGGCCTAAGATCCTTCTCATATATACCACATCACCAAACCAACTTTTAGAGTAACAAGGAAAGTTCTGACTCCATAAAAGATGCATGAATGCAGCAAAATAAGCTCACAACACACATGGCAATTGCATCCATAATCAAGTATAGACTCATAGGTCATGCTTTCAGTCTCAGCTTACCTTCACAATATCAGAACAAACATTGCTTGATACTCAAAAATGTATGAATGCATAAATGCTGACAACCTCAAAGATTTTGAGGATACCTAATTTTTTATCAAAACATTTAAAGACAACTATAACAATAATTTATATGCCAACAAATGATACTACTATGAATTTATACATTATATACACTACCTAAACTTGTCGGTTCAATAGGAAAATAAACATCCACAAGGAAAAAAAACATGGCAAGAAAAACCTTGGGATAAAAAATAGGGGAAGTTATGGACTTAAGGCTACTCAGACTTTACATTAAATCATAACTTCCGTAATTTTTTATGATGGTCATGATCCAATAAGAAAGCGGTCACTATCAGTAATTAACTTAATCGAGGTTAGGATTGAATCCACAGGGAATACAAGGCTTGACTACAACATTTGACTATTAATCATTTTAAGTATCTATAATAATAATCTCTAAGTTGGGGGGTTGTGATTCAAAAACAACATAAAATAAACACTAATTAAAATGCAAAAAAACACTTAATTTTGCAGACAACTTGGGAATTGTGTTCTCCATGGCTCGTTGATTAGATTACCCTAGTTATCATAACTACGAGTAGTGAATAGTACACAGGATGCTAACTTAGGTTCTTCCAGCCCTCTTGTGAAGGTGAAGGTCGAATTTTATCGTAGAGATTGGTCGGATACCATGGCGTGCCAACTAACCATTACCTATTATCCCAGTCAAACTTTCCTTGGTCAGGTTTGGTTGATTAGACTGGAACACATCAACTGAATCTTGTCATCTACTTCCCTTTTCCTATTCCTCACTACCTTGGTCGGGATCGTGAGAGTAGGCGGGGTTTGGTGTTGGCCACCACCAAACAATATTAGTCATGAAGGGAAATAAATAATACATGCAAAACCCCATTCATAGACATGCACAAAACCTATGTCATCCCAAGTCAACTACCCATGGTTCCCACAGCCCCAAGTTGTGGGTGCTTAGCTACTCATGGCTAATATAAAATAGACAAAAATGCATATAAATAGACATAGTTGAGAGTTTCACCAATAATAATGATGGTGATAGGCACCACAAATTGCAAACCCACAAGCTTGATTGATCAACAACGTGTATAAGGCAAGGTTTGCAAATCCCCAAAATGGATTTTCCAAGAGAGAACAATAAACTACTCTAAAAACCTAAGAAAAGCTTCTAAATGTAATAGAAAAATGTCTACTGTTCGAACTCTCCCTTCAAAAACCTAACTTAAACAATTTATAGTATTTATAAAACAACCCTAGGAATTATGCTGAAAAGATAGTTGGCATCTAATAAATTTCATAGTTATGACTCATAGGTTGGCCTATGAGTCATAGTTGGAGTCTCGTATCAGGTTCTTAGCATCTTGGATTGAATTGACATGACCCATAGGTATGAGTCATTACATGACCTATGACTCATATGTTTGTCTTGTAGTCTTGGTCTTCAATTTTCTTGGTCTAACATTTTGGCCCTCTGATTCTTGCTACGAATCCACCTATACGAGTTGTAGTACGTCTTACAATTCATAGATGTTCTTGCAGGAGTGACCTTTACTTAGCAGATTTTTGATTTTTGTTCTCTAATTCCTGCATGACACCACCCTACGACTCGTATATGGAGTTACGACTCATAGGTTGGCTCATAAGGCCTGTACTTCAACAAAATCTGCAACTTTTCTTTAAAATCATGCCAACCTAACTTTTTTTCTTGATTAACATAAAACAACATCAATACAATAAAAAGTTGCTTTAAGAACTCACAAAATCCCTTGTTTTAGGCATCAAATGTTTTGTATTTTGACAGCACATCAATTTACAATCTCTCTCTTATCAACCTCACTTTCTCCAAAACTTCTATGACGAAATCCAAACCTATAAAAGCCATCTCCCCCACTTCAAACCAGCCAACCGGTGATCTATAACGCTCTACCATAAAGAGCATCAAAAAGAGTCATACCAATGCTTGAATAGTAGTTATTGTTGTAAGCAAGTTCAATGAGTGGATGATGATCATCCTCACTACCCTTAAACTCCATGGCAAAAGCTCTAAGAATATCCTTAAGAGTTAGGATAGTCCTCTTGGCTTGACCATCAGTTCGAGGGTGAAAGGTCATGCTAAGCTTTACATTGGTACGAAGACCTCTTTGGAAGGACCTCCACAAATGAGAAGTGAATTGAGCACCACGATCTAAAATGATAGACAAAGACGCCCCATGCAATCTAACCAAGCCATGTATATACAATTTAGAATAATCCTCAGCACCATAAGTGGTCTTGACCGATAAGAAGTGACCTAATCTTTTCCACAACCGAAATAGATTCAAAATGCTTTCTAGTCTTACGAAACCCAACCATAAAAACAATGTTCATTTGCTCCTACTTCCAAGTCGGAATTTCTATATCTTGGGCTAGGTCACCTGGCCTTTGTTGTTCGGCCTTCACTTGTTGGCAATTGTGACATCTGGATATGAA
>JAOTQJ010003655.1:0-14273 GCA_025642045.1 Solanum sejunctum | reverse complement strand
AGCCCATGGAACAAGTTGTACCTGTTGGACAACCCTCACAAGATGATGCCTCTAATGCTAACTATGCCAGGCTATTCAAGATCTAGTCCAAGTTGTCAGAACACCTGCTACTAGACAAAGAGCAGCCTGACATAATGCCTATGACAATTCTAGAGTCCTGGAATTCTTGAAGAAGAATCTGCTTGAGTTCATAGGGTCAGCACCTACTGAGGATCCTGATAACTATATGGAAGAGCTCCAAAAAATATTCCAAGTGATGCATATGATTGATTTTGACCATGTAAAACTGGCTTCTTATCAATAAAAGGGTGTGGCTAGACTGTGGTATGACCAACAGAAGAAGGCTAGAGGAGAGAATGCCCCCATGATGACTTGGGTTATGTTCGAGGAAGCTTTCTTGGGGTGTTTCTTGCTTAGGGAAAAAAGAGAGGAAAAGGTAAGATAGTTCTTGAACTTGAAACAAGGCTCTATGAATATGCAGGAGTATGGGTACATGTTTAAATGATTATCCCACTATGCTCCGGATATGGTTGCTAATATGATGAGGAGTGTGGGCATGTATGTTGATGGGTTGAATAGAGGGCCACAGAGATATGGGAGGGGAGCTATGTTCATGAGTGACATGGATATAGGGAGATTGATAACTTTTGTGCAAAAAATGGATGAGGAGAGGCAGCATGCTAAGGAGGAATTAAGAAATCAGAAAGCAAAAGCTTCCAGCCATGAGGTTGGAAAGAAAGGGAATGGGAATCAATTTCCAGCACTATCATCTGTTAGTGCACCTGCACCTAAAGTCAAAAATGATCAGAGGTACCAGAATATTGGAGCACATGGATCTCAATCCTAAGCAAGTGTGGCTCAAGGTTTATTGGGTAAGTCAGCATGTGGCAAGTGTGGTAAACTGTAGTTGTGGAGATGTTGTGAGGGGAGTGATGTATACTTTAAGTGTGGTTACGTGAGTCACTATCAAAAATATTATCTAAAGTGTGCTAACTGGGCTCAATCTTATACACTAGCCTCGTCAGCTAAGGGAAATCAGAGTGGTACTACGACAGGTGTAAGTGGAGCTCCAAACCATTTGTATGCCATCAGAAATCTATATGATCTAGAGAACTCCCCAAATGTTATAGCAGGTATGATTCGAGTCTTTTCTATTGATTATTATGTTTTGATGGATCCTAGTGCCATAGTATCTTTTGTAACTCCTTATGTTTCCAGAAGATTTGATAGAACCCCCCGAGAGTCTTCTTGAATCTTTTGATATTTCTACTCTCGTGGGTGAGTCTATTTGAGCTGAGAATGTCTATAGAGCTTTCGTAGTGTCCATTCATCATAGAGGTACTATCATTGATCTGATGCCTAAAGTGTATGATGACTGATTCTGATTTGATCCTTGGCATTAATTAGCTCCATGCCTATTATGGTTCTGTTGATTGTAGAACCTGAACTATTAAGTTCTAATTCCTAAATAAGTCAGTTCTAGAGTGGAAGGGTGATTCTTCAGCACCTAAGGGAAAGTTTATCTCATATATTAGAGCTATAAAAGATGTTTGCTAAGGGGTGTATCTACGACCTTGTAAGAGTTAAATCTGAGGATGTCGAGTCTCCTACTCTTGAGTTCGTCCTGATTGTGAATGAATTTCCGAAAGTGTTTCCTGAGGATCTCCCTGGAGTCCCTCTTGGTCTAAAGATTGAATTTGGGATTGATGTTCTTCCTGATACTCAGCTTATCTCAATTGTATCTCAATTCCTTGCCCGATGGGATGGAAGATTTTGTAGTCCATGGATAGTGCTACCCATAGACAACCTGCTAAGAGCATTAGCAATAATATTAGCCTTACCTGGGTGGTAGAGAATGCTCATGTCATAACCCTTGAGCAACTCCAACCATCTCCACTGCCGCAGGTTGAGCTCGTTTTGACTGAATACGTATTGCAAACTCTTGTGGTCAGTGAACACATCCAGATGCACTCCATACAAGTAGTGGCACCAAACTTTGAGCATGAAAACCACTGCTACGAACTCGAGATCATGAGTCGGATAGTTCTTCTAATGGATCTTAAGTTGACTGGAAGCATAGCCTATCACCTTTTCTCTTTGCATCAGCACACAACCGAGTTAAATTCTTGATGCATCACAGTATATCACGATGTCTTCTATCCGATCAAGCAAAGTCAAAACTGGGGTGGTAGTCAGCCTAGTCTTCAACTCTTGGAAGCTCTTTTCATATCTATCAGACCAACGAAACTTGATCTTTTTCTATGTTAGGTTAGTTAATGGTGCATAAAAGCCAGAAAACCTATCAACAAATCTACAATAGTAGCTTGCCAACCCCAAGAAACTCCGTATCTCAATGGAAAAGGTCGGTCTGCGCCAGGTCTTAACTGCTTCAAGCTTTTGGGCATCTACTCAAATACCATCGCCCAAGAAAACATAACTTAGGAAGGCCACAAACTTGTGGTAAAACTCATACTTCGAAAACTTCTCATACAACTCATGGTCTTTGAGAGTTTGTAAAACAACTCTAAGTTAATTTGCATGCTCTTCTTCATCCTTAAAATACACCAGGATGTGATCAATAAATACGAACATGAACATGTACAGATATTGTCTGAATACTTTGTTTATCAAATCCATAAAAATTGCAGGTTCGTTAGTCAACCCTAAGGACATGACCAATAACTCAAAATGGCCATATCTTGTCCTAAAGGTTGTGTTTTAAACATCACTTTCCTTCATCTTCAACTAATGGTAACACGATCTGAGGTCTATCTTGGAGAATCAAGAAGCACCCTGAAGTTGGTCAAATAGATTATTGATCCTAGGGAGAGGATACTTATTCTTTATTGTGACCTTATGCAGTTATCGGTAGTCTATAGACATTCTAAGAGACTTATATTTCTTACGCACGAATAGAACATGAGTACCCCAAGGAAAAACATTAGGTCTTATGAAACCTTTCTTTAGGGCTGGATGTCAAGGAGAACATCAATTCTTAAGTCAATCTCCCTATCAAAAGAGACTCGAGGTAGATTGATGTCCACGCTCCAACAGTAAAGCAGTCGCTATCAAGTATAAACCTAACCAGAGGCTAGGGTTGAATCCGCAGGGAATACGGGGTTAGACCAAATTGACTCACCCATAATCATTTCAAGTACCAATCGACTATATTCTCTAGATGGGGGGAGGGTTTGCAAGTTAAAGAGGAACAAATAAAAACACTATACTACTAAAGAGAAGAGACAACCAATTTACGGAGGAACTTGGGAATTGTGTTCCCCATGATTCACTAACTCAATTACCCCAGATAACATAACCCTAATTAAGACATCGCATGCAGGATGGTAACTTAGGTTCTTCGAGCCTTTTGGTAAAACTGAAGGTCAAATTTCACTATGGCGCTTGGTCATCTATAATGGTGTGCCACCTAACCATTACCCATTGTACCAGTCTACCTATTATTGGTTGGGTTTGGTTGATTAGATGAGAACACATCAATTGAATCCTCTCAGCCATTTCCCTTTTCCTATTCATCAATATCTTGGTTAGGATCATGACATTAGGCGGGGTTTGGTATTAGGAACCACCAAACAACATTTAAGATGAAGGGAACAAACAATATATGCAAATACCCAATCAAAGAAATGCAAATAATTCGGGTTATTAGAAGCTAGCTACTCATGGTTTCCACAATCCCAAATTGTGGGGGTTTATCTACTCATGGCTAGGACAAAATCACAAACAATGAATAAAATAAACATAGTTAAAAGATAACCCAAAGACAATGAAGAAGAAAACCATCTTAATGTTGAAATCACAAGCATGAATAATGGAGTTTAATTATAAATGATTTTAAATTTGCAAATTGGGTCTTCAAAGTGAAAAGCTAAGTATCTATACTGAACTCTAGAAATTTCTCTCTACAATATTCTAAGAACAACTCTCTACTATTGCATAAAAGATCTCTCTAAAAAAAACCTGTCATAAACTATTTATACTATTTATATAAAAACCCATAAAATTAAATATAACATGCATCTGGAAGCAGATACAGCTCATAGGTACGACTCGTAAGGTGACCTCCTAGTCATAATTAAGCTTTCACAATCAGTACATGGCATTTTGGACTTGACTACTATGATCCGTTCTACGAGTCATGGTCTGGTCTATGACTCATACCCTGGGCTCGTATGGCTGAACTTCAATTTCTTAGATTTTGGTTTTTGGAAGCTGTTAATCACTACCATCGTCCCCTATGGCTCGTAGTGGGTCTTTTATGTCCTTAATTTTTGCAAAATCTGCTAGTTTTTCCATAAAATTAAGCCAAACTATATTTTTTGCAAAAATAAATACAAAACACATAAAACCCATAAAAAGTCGCACTAAGAATTTGCAAAATCGCTTGTTTTAGGCATCAAATGTGTTGTATTTTGATAGCACATAAACACTCTCAACTTAGCAACTATTGCTTGTCCTCAAGCAATGACTTGATCTAAGTAGACAATAAGTAATACACAACAATCATTCTAATAACATATATTTCTCTCAATTTCAGCTCAGGCACGCAACTATCTTTTTAAAACTTGATTATGTAGCTACCAAACAAATCAAGGCACCTTGATTCGTTTGACAATCTGACTATGATAAGCTAATAGGCATCAACAATTCACAGTTACTGAACAAGTCATATGCTAACCATGCAGTGCAAATGCCCTCAAATAAAAGTAGTCCCTATTTTTCACTCAATAAGCAATCAAAGAAGATTGAGGGACTGTACAGGAATACTCACTCTCGCAAATGAGATTCATACATGATGACCAATATTATAGACTTTCGTATATACTCACTACCCAAAATATTGACTAGTTAGATCAGGATCACTTTAGTACTCATAGACTTAAAACATAGGCTCATGGGGCTTTGGTAAGGTATTTTGCATAATTAGTGACTAAAAGCTATCCTAGAATCACATTTTTCGACACTTTCACCTGAATAACTCAACCATTTTCACTTTTTCATCCCCCATACTCCATTTTCAATCTTTTTTTGGTACTTTCTTTCATTTTTCAGCTTCTGCCTCATTTCTGAATTCATTTTGCTATTATTTTCATTCTAAGGCAACTTTTCCTCTCTTTCTCTCATCTAGCACATGATTTTCTGTTCATTCTTTCATTCCAAACTAATTAGCTCATTTTTTCTACTATACCACAATATAGGCCACCCTCAACTTAGACTTTTTGCATGAGGTGAAGTACACAATATGTATTCCCTAAACCAGGGTCACCTTTAATAGCCATCCTCAATTTAGGCTTTTTGCCTCAATCAAGGTTCACATGTTCAAGGACACAACAGGGCCAATAGTAATGTATTTCACTAAACAGGGCTAGGCTAGCTAGGTATCAAGAAAGAAAAGGGTACACGTAAGTTTCAAACTTTTGGAACAAGGGGTAAACTACTTCATTTGGTAGGTCATTTAGGCAAAAGTGGACTAAATTAAAGAATAATGGCCTAAGATCCTTTCCTAATCCACAAAATCTTTAGTCCAACTAAGAGTAACAAGGCAAGTTCTGGATTAGTATACAACACATAAACACGACAAAGTTAGATCTCATACATATGGCATTGCATACACAACCAACAAAGACTCATAGATCATGCTTTAGGTGTCAACATGCCTTTGCTTCATTAGAACAAACATTGTCAAAGCAACAAACGCAAAAAATCCTTGTGGGTACCACTTTTTCAAAATAGTTAATAGAACCATCCAAGACTATATACATTCCAAAAGTATTAATTTCCATATATCTATAAATTATCTACAACACCTAAACATGCCAGTTTAGCATAAATGAAAACCATCCATAAGGAAAAAGAAATATGGCAAGAAAACCTTGGGATATCAAAAATAGGATAGTTATGGACTTGATGCTACTCAGGCTTCACCCTAGTCCATAACTTCCTATACCCCATCGCAAATTGATACTTTGTCCTCAAAGTAGATATATATGTGTATGATAAAACTAAAATAAAAACCAAGCATCCAAAGCAGTAAATATAAACCAAACATCCATAAAAATAGTAGTAAAAATAAATTGTCCAAAGAACACAGTAGCAAGAACAAAGTATAAAAAAAATAGTAGCAAGAATATAGGTCAAAAGTGTGAAACATATGGTGCTTAGGAACCGACATCAGTCTGGTCCTGGGTGGCTTTCTCCTCCTGGGTAATCTAAGCTGCAGCTAAACTTGATGTACTAGCTACATGTAAGCATTACTACTTCATAGCCTATCTCTGCTCCTCCATGGATATCGACTCCCTAAGTACCTGGCTCGTGAGGTAATAGCTTGGGAATGGGAGGAGGAGCTACTCTCTGGTGGGCCACGAGGTTCTCGTTAGCCTTGAACAGGCTGGGATTCATAGTGTGAAGGACCTTGATGTACAGGTCTATGTGGAGAGAGATGTGCACTCTACCTCATTGCATAATTTGTATATAAAAATATGAAATGACAATGAGGTATTCATTCTAATCACGAATTTATGAATCTGCTCAGCTATGACACTTGCCTAGTCGATATCATAGCCAGCAATGATGTTGTCTAGTAACATGGCTGGCTCCATGGTGATGAAATTATCCATGAATATAGGTTGAATGCAAGACCAGATACTAGTCCACTAGAATTTATCACGAAAATATAGGTGGGACTTCGCGATGGGCTCAGTGTGTGCGATGACCCTACATATCTGAGGAGCTCAATCTTCAAATCCACATTCCACCCGATCACAGTATGCCGCATCTTATATTTTTTTGTCATACTCAGTTGTGTCCTATGGTACCCTGTAGTTAGGCCAAAACTTTACGACAGTCTCCTTAGAAATATCCACTCTCTGACCACGGACTAATACCGCTTGCAACTAGGGTCGATCAATCCCCTTCTTCCCCTTAGGAAGATTTTAGCTGATGGTAGCGACGTATGCAGCGTATAACTCTCTGACCATAAGTGGGGCATAATTGCCTAGTTGCTCTGATAACCACCGGAGCTCATGTATATTGATCTCCGCCTCCAAAGCAGGACTCGACTCAACCCTGAGTCATTCAATTAGGATTCCTCATGAACTTGTCTAACAGGCTTCCTCTGTCCCTTTGGCTCTAGTCCCTTATTCTAGATCTTCTGTATACCCTTGATCCCCTATCGGTGATGATGACGATCAATAGCTGAGATAGATGGGGAAATCGAGGACTGAGCCTTTTGCTGGGTCTATGGTGCCTCTTGAGAATCTGACTCTATATGTGTGGGAGTTATCTATAGTTAACTATGCCTGGACTCATCTCTATCTCCCTCCTCTTCCTAGTGGGAGATGCTCTCAACTCCCATGGGAGTTTGTGCAGCCCTAGCCCTCATCAAGGGCACCTGTGCATCACTGGACCCTATGGATCTCCTTTGATCCCTCCGTGATCTCTGTATCTGAGGCCTCATCAATCAACTTTTTGAGGAAATACCTAATAGCATTTTTGTCTTTTAGAGGCATTATACTAAGATTTACCCCATAAGCACTAAAGCAACCATAAAAAACAAAGAAAGAAACAAAAAGAAATAGAACCAAAAAGGGAAACACATAAACATTCAGCACGGCCCCAGTAGCAGGTTGTAGGTACGATGCACATGTATGACTCGTAGGGTGACCTATGAGTCATACTATGTCCTCATAGTCCAAGGTGAAAAAAACAAACTCTAAATAGGTATGAGGCATAGGTACGACTCGTAGTGGAGACTACAAGTCGTAGGGTGGCTCATACTAATTTCCAATAATATTTTAAAACACAAGGCATGTTCACGAGATCACCGCTACTAAACGTATTAGACACTATAACCCATAGGTAGGTCTCGTATGACAAGTGATAAGGGACTATAGGTAATTGTTATTCCCTTTGAGGTGCCACTATGACTAGTAGGTCTTTTTACGAGTCGTACGTAGCCCTTATAGCAGAGAACATCAGACACCCGTGGTGTCTTCAACATCACAACCTGAACCAAAATCTACATCATATAATCCAAACAACATTAGAAGCAATCTACAACAACAGATAACAATCAAACTAATATACCCATTACCCAAGCATGTCAACACCAATCAAACTCAACCCACAAATTATATCCAGAATTAAACAATCAAACGAAAACTTCCCAACACATTTTAGAATTTCAAAAGATCTTCAATCGCAGAACTTACAATAATGGAACTAACACTCAAACATCGAAGTTCAAAGGTCTCCTTGCACACTCACATAGAGAATTTCTCGAACGACCATTTTCAACACAACAGCCATACCCACACCAGTTAATCAACCATCACATATTTATTTTATGCACGTGATCAACACTAAATATGGCAAGATATCATCATCACAACCAACGAACAAGAGTGATCTCATAATTAGAACAAACTTTAGGGAATTCTAACCGACACCACCATAATTCTCATTTTTTTATCAACTTTCTCATCAGCACTCTTAATACTTGTTTCAAACAGACAATCATATGAGAATTCCAAAAGACACTGAAGTATGTGTGTGAAATTTAACCAAGAAACATACCTTTTGAGAAGATGATTAACACTTAAACACAATGAGTAGAAAGAGAAGCCAAAACCCTAGGTACTGGATGCTTTGCCAGAAAATTCACCAAAAATAAAGTGGGTGTTGGAAAAAGGGATTGAAACAGTTGGAAAATATTTTTGGAGAAAATTTGAGGATTACGTTTGTGTTTTGGGGTCAAAAAGAATTTTGACACATGTTATAACAAACAGGTCCGATATTTAACATCACTGAGTTGGGTCTACGAGACCTTGACTATGAGTTGTAGGGCTTTCTACAACCCATAGGTCCTGGTCTCGTAGCAGACCCTAACACTTAGGAAAAATTTGAAATCTTGCCTGGGTACTACGAACTCCATTTATGACTCATAGCTTGGACTATGAATTGTAATATTGGCTCGTAGTGGGAGTGCCAACTTTAAAACCATCACTGTTACCCTTTATAAGGCATCATATGAGTTGTAGTGTACACTATGGCTTATAGGCCTGGTCATAGAGGCTGCTTCAAATGTTATTTTCTTCAAACTTTACTTGCTTAGAACCTTCAAACCACATCTCAAAATACAGAAATCATCAAACAACACAAAGGATTCAATGTATACAAAAATCAAAACAAAAATCCATCCATTACCTAGTAATTCAAACAATAAAAATAAACTCAAAACAACCCAAAAAGATGAAAAATACTTGGGTTATCTTCCAAGAAGCATTTTGTTTAATGTCATGGATTGAATTAGTCTTCATCAATCATCAGAAATCCTTGATAGCCCATACTTCACTTTTAAACTTATTTGGGTGTTTCATGGATTGGCAAATATCAAAGAGAACCTCTACGTTCGTTAACCATAAACTTGAGTTGACCAGAATATATATACACCAAGGCTCTCCTGGTGGCTAAGAATGGTCTCCCCAAAATAATAAGGACATCAAAATCAACCTCATAATCAAGAATTATGGATTCTTCTAGAAAGATAAGCTTATCAACTTTCACTAACAAATCAAAGAGAATTCCCTTCGGCCTCTTGATTATCCTATCCGCCATAAGTAACCATATCTTAGTGGGAGTAAGAGAAGAACTAAGACCTAGTCTTTTGAAAATGGCAACAGACATCAAATTTATGGTCTCTCCTAAGTCACACAATACCCTTGCAAACTCCACATCATCAATAGTATAAGAAATGGTGAATGCACTAGGATCTTCCCTCCTTTGAACTATACATTTAGTCATGAGGACATTACGTTATTGGAGCTCTTGCGAAAGCTCTTGGCTCACCATGCATTTTTTTTTACCAAATCTTTCATATATTTGGCATACCTAGGCATCTTCTCCAATGACTCCAAAAGGGGAATGTCAATGGATAATTCCTTCAACTCGAAAGAAAGTGTTTGAATTTTCCATCCTCCTCCTTTTTCTTGAGGCATTGAGGAAAAGGAGGTGGAGGTCTTTGGATAACCTCGGTCTTTTCTTACTTCTTTGCATCTTTACTTTGCATCCCATTACTAGTCAAAGCTTCTTTCACAAGCTCGAAATTGTTATCAACATCCTTTTTACCCTTGTCATCATCAACTACCGGCACTGGGGAATCTATGGTGCTCATCCCACTTCTTGTCAT
Source organism: Solanum sejunctum (assembly GCA_025642045.1). Classification (NCBI taxonomy): domain Eukaryota; kingdom Viridiplantae; phylum Streptophyta; class Magnoliopsida; order Solanales; family Solanaceae; genus Solanum; species Solanum sejunctum. The sequence goes on along the minus strand of JAOTQJ010003655.1, from coordinate 4,069 downwards.
AATTACCACACAATGCCTATCTTTATTTGGATTTTGAACCATATTACTTGGCAAAGTATCTTTTTGGCTTTGGTTCAATTAAGAAGACACATGACTAAATTATTGCTCTAATTGTTTGATGGCGACAAAATAAGACTTGATCTTTTGGTTGATACTAGAAATATCTGATTTTATCACTTTCAAAGTCTCATCTTGATGGTAGGCCTTTTTCAACAACTTGCTAAATATCTTCTCAATCCTAGAATTGCTAGACCCGGCATCACGATTATGGGAAGCACATAGGGACCATTTATATAACCATCTCTTCACCGCAACTCGACCTTCAATACTCTTTCTCTTTCATAATAGCTACCACGGTTAGCTATATATGCACCCTCTCTATTATATTTTTTACATTTATTTTTGAAACCTTGCCACCAATAGTCCTAGTTGGACCCTTGGGCATTGTTTTGGAAACCCGATGCTTGATTACTCACAAAGTAAGCATCTTCGTCAAAGAAGGATTCTTCATTAATGGGAGCCTATGGACGTTGATGAGTAACTACATGAACACTTGCTTGGTTTGATTTAACACCAAACCCATACTTGTGCAAAGTTGAGCAAGTTGTTACATGATCACCTCATTTACCTTTGCTTGGTCATTATTAGTCTTCACCTCACAAGAAGATTTAGCTGCACCTCTCTCTCTTTTGACACCATGCACTATTATTCTTGACCACTTGCTCCATTTTCTTGGCGATTCATGCAAAAGGTTGATCTATCTATTTGCCTCCCATGATGGTATCGGCATAAGATTTACTATTCTTGTCAAGAGCCCAATAAAAGACTCCACTAAGACATCATCAACACTTTTATGATCCCAAACCATCCTCAAGCACTTGGTGAACCTTTCTGATATAGTACTAATCAAATCACCCAGCAATTGCTCGAAGTTGTTTATTTGATCTTTGAGTTTAACCCTTTTGGACTTCAAAAAATACCTCTTTAAAAAGGCTCTTTGTTACTTGGCCTAACTGGTGATTGAACTTTGTGGAAGCTCTGCCAACTATATTGTCGCATTTCTAGTCAGAGATAGAGGGAACACTCGTAAACCAACAGAATCCATTAAGAGATTTTGTGTACCCATCACACTCTTGCAAAAAATTGCAACATTATTAAGATAACTATATGGATCTTCCGAAGGTAGCCCAGTAAGCAAACTATGATTTTGAAGCATTTGTAAGAGACCGCTAGACACAATGAACTTAGTGTCAACCGGTAGTGGTGGCAACGCTATCTCTCTTATGATATCCACGACCATATAGTTAAACCTACATTGATTCCAACCATATGCATTTTCGTTGGAATCTATATGATGTGGCCTGTTCTCCCTTTGAGGGTGGGTTTTCATCTCTACCCACGTCTTCATCATATTGATTAATACCTTCATCAATTGCGATGTTCTCATTTTCTTGGGCTATTATTCTCATAATTCGGTGGATCTCCAAGTTGATTGGAACTAAGGGATTGCCTTAGCTCCTTGTGTTAGGCATATAAACTTAATACACGCTATAATACAAACCAAATAACAAAAATAAAAACAAAAATAAAAGCAAAATTGAAGAGAATGTAGAAACTAACACTTGAATTAACTATTAGTGAGGTCACATCAAAAACCTAGTCGTATTCCCCGGTAATGGCACCATAAATTTTGATGTTAATGTTCGAATAATAAAGCGGTACTATGAAGTAAAATCCTAACCAGAGGCTAGGGTCGAATCCATATGGAATGTGGGGTTTGACCAAATTGACTCACCAACAATCATTTCAAGTACCAATCGACTATATTCTTTAAAATGTGGTGGGGGCAGTTTGCAATTTAAAGAGAAACAAAGAAAAACACTATACTACTAAAGTGAATAGACAACCAATTTAGGTAGCAACTTGGAAATTTTGTTCCCCATGATTACAACAACAACAACAACAACATACCCAGTGCCTCAAAAGGCTCCCGCTCATTGCGGGGTGAGGGGGGGTCAAATGTACGCAGCCTAACCCCTATGTTTAAAAACATAAAGCGATTGTTTCCATATGACTCATGATTCACTAACTCAAATACCCCGAATAACATAACCCTAATTGAAACATCGCATGTAGGACAGTAACTTAGGTTCTTCCAGCCCTTTGGTAAATGTGAAGGTCGAATTCACCATGGCACTTGGTCGGTTACCATAGTGTGCTAACTAACTGTTACCCATTTTCTCAGTCAACCTCTCTTTGGTCGAGTTTGGTTAATTAAATTAGAACACATCAATCAAATCATATCATCCATTTCCCTTTTCTTATTCATCAATACTTTAGTCGGGATCATGACACTAGGTGGGGTTTGCTGTTAGCCAAGACCAAACAACATTCAAAATGAAGGGAAATAGAAAATACATGTAAATACCTAATCAAAGAAATCCAAATAATCTGAGTTATTAGAAGTTAGATACTTATGGTTCCCATAACCCCAAGTTGTGGGGGTTTAGTTACTCATGGCTAGGGAAAAATCACAAACAATGCATAAAATAAACATGGTTAAGAGATTACCCAAAAATAATGAAGAACCAAACTACCTTAATGTTGGAATCACAAGCTTGAATAATGGAGTTTGATTTCAAGTGATTTCAAATCCCCAAATTAGGTATTCAAAGTGAAAACCTAAGTATCTATACTAAATCCTAGAACTTTCACTCTACAATATTCTAAGAACAATTCTCTGTTGATGTGTAAAAGATCTCTCTAAAAACACCCTATCATAAACTATTTATACTGTTTACTAAAAAACCCTTAAAATAAAATAAAAAATTAAGCTAGCAGCAGATACAGCTCGTAGGGTGACCTACAAGTCATAATTTGGCTTTCATAATCATCACTTGGCATTTTGCACTTGACTACTATGATCCATGCTACAAGTTATGGTCTAGTCTATGACTCGTACCCTGGGCTCGTATGGCTGAACTACAATTTCTCAAATAGATTTTTGGAAGTTGTTAATCACTATAGTTGTCCCTTATGTCTCAAAGCTTGGGCTGCTACTCGTAGTGGGTCTTGTACATCATCAATGTTTAGCAAAATCTACTATTTTTTCCAAAAATTAAGCCAATCTATATTTTCTGCAAAAACAAACACAAAACACATAAAAACAATAAAAAGTTACACTAAGAACTTGCAAAATCCCTTGTTTTAGGCATCAAATGTGATATATTTTGACAACACATCATAAATCATCAGGAAACACTTTGAGAAATGCATTCACAATCGGGACTGACTCAAGAGTAGGAGACTCAATATCATCAGACTTAATTCATATGAGGTGGTAAATATAACCTATGGAGATCAACTTTGTAGATCTAAAATAAGAGATAAACTTGCCTTTAGGTCAAACAGAACTCCCCTTCCACTCTAAGATAGGTTTATTAGGAAACTGAAACTTAATAATCTGGGTTCTACAGTCAATAATGGAATAATAGGTGTAAAGGCAATCCATGTCAAGTATTACATCAAAATCAACCATTTCTAATTCTACCAAGTTAGCCAAGAAATCTCTATGATAAATACATACTATACAGTCTATGTAAAACCTCCCAACTAAGATATATTCACCAGTAGGAGTGGAAATAGCAAAAGATTCAAGCAAACATTCTGGAAGAATCCCAAACTGACCAACCACAAAGGGAGTCAGAAAAGATAAAGTGGCACCAGCGTCAAGTGATGCATAATAATCAAAAGTAAAGACTCGAAGCATACCTATAGCAACTTATGATGTTGCCTCCTGATATTGATGATTACTCATAGAATTAGGAAGTTTTGTACCGCCTCTTGTACCTATAGTAGTACCCCTTTGATGACTGCCAGTTTGGGTTGCTGCAGAAGGCTATGCTCTATTGCTACCTTCACCTTGTCTAATAATCGGACACTCATGCTTGAAGTAACCAGTCTGTCCATATGAATAACAAACATCCTTACCCACATGGAACTCATCTAGATGGAGTTTACCACACTTGCACAAGGTGGCTTTCCTTTCTGTTAGACCCCGTAATTAATT
>JAOTQJ010003635.1:2975-18727 GCA_025642045.1 Solanum sejunctum | reverse complement strand
TATATGAGTGTGTACTTGAGTCTATAGTAGCTCTATGTAGACGACTTCCACGTCCTGGGTAGGTTGTGCTTGTGCTATGTATATATTGCTAGTATTATTGTAACACCTTGGAAATTCCCAAGCTAAGATCTGAACTTCCCTCTTATGCGTCTGAGATCATACGGAGTGGTTAGAACCTTGAATATAGGTATTAAAGCCTAGTCTATTGTGAGATAATAAACTTTGAGATGGATAGAGGTCACAAAATATTTTAGCACAAAGTTGAGATGAAACCTTTCTTGCTTATCGATTGAGTTTCGATATGAAACTGGGTGATCTAATAACGTCAAGGCTATGAACGGATGTTAACATATTTTTCTAAGTATTTGAAGTGTGTTAGATATGGTTTAAGGTCATGAGGGACGCCTAACGACAAGATAAGTTCAAAACATTTCAATTGGCTAAGCTTCAATGTGAGTATATAGAAGGGTCAACTTAAAATATTTATATATCTCTTCATGTAATGATTTAGGTAACTCATAATATATCAGAATGCAGATAGTAAAATTAGCTTTCCAACGCATCCAGTTTTGCCTTAATCAAAGTTTGGAGTAAAACCTTATGACCATTTTACTGAAACTTGCTGAATCCATAAAATTCAGTGATTCGCCGAATAATTCAGCGCACTGCCAAGTTAGATAGCCAAAATGCTCCATAATATCTTAGATTCTATCAAAGAGGGCGATCTAAGGCCCCATTCAGCGAACTGCCAAATAGTTTGGCGATGGGGCCCCTAGACCGCCATTTTGGCCGGCGAAATCATCAAAAGGTTATTTTTTTAATTTTATGATTATTGGACTTTCCCAAAAGGTTATTTTCAACTTTTTAATTCCTAATTAACTTCCCTAATCTTTTCATATATCCGCTCCCATTAATGCATAAATCCCTAAAAGTATCAAAATCATGTATTCAAAGTTCTCCCAAAGAAGAGGCTAGGGTTCTTCATATTTAAGTGCAAACGAAGAGCATTTTCAAGAGATTTGTCTCCTCTAGGTATATAAGGCTATTCATAGCATTGGACTGAGTTCATCAACGTGCCTCACATGTTCATTTTCCATGATTGTGTTTGAGTAGAGTTTTACCCAAATTCTTAATTCTAAATTAGTAAATTCCTCTTGTATTGAGTTAGAAATATTTATGAAATTGAGATCATTGTTATTTTTATTCCTTATATCATTGGTGTCGCTATTTTTGGATACTTTCCCCTGAATCCTAATGAAGTTGATGATCATGACATTTTTATACATTGTTTGATGTTGATTGATGGGTTTTCAAGCATAAAAAAAGAATTATTTTAGAAATCAAAGTTTTGCATATTGAGAATAAAGATGATGACTTTTCTATGCATTGATGAAAAAGTAATTTAAACTAATATTATATATATATATATATATTTTATTGAGTTCAAAGAATTATATTTTGAGAAAAATATTTTAATGAGATGGTACATATTTTGATGAGCTTTGAGTAACTTGAGCATGAGGAGTACATATTCTTATTTTACATATGCACGTGTTTAGCGTCTAATTTTTCTTAAGTGTTGAGCATTGTTGATATGATATTAACTAACCATATAAGCGAGAGTCTTGCATGATGTGGTTGGAGTCTTGAGTTGCATTGCATTAATGGTAATCCTAAGTTACTGCGCTATTGAGAAATTGAGTTAAACTATTTTGAGATGAGTCAAAGAGATGAGCTTCAGTTGATGTTCATTAGCACGTTTCAGCCTTGGAAGGAGTATTGAGCACCAATTTTGGTAAGAGAAAATAACTCAAAACTACATTGCTAGCGTAGGATAGTCATGCAGTTAACACTAGCAACTCATGTCCCAAAATATAGACATTCTCTTTGGATTTGAGAGAGAGGGAGAGGTTGACTTCCTTTACCTTAGAAAGTTTAGCACTGGCGTAGCAACACATTTGCCTTATTGTGCGTCAGCAATTCATTGTGGTGGAAAGTTATGTTGGTTAGAGATATTTTCAAGCAATACGAGATTGCGCATATCATGATTTTTGAACGGAGTTTCATAAAACATTGAGCCTAATTTAAAGCATGATTTTACCTTAAATATGCATATTCATTGAGTTGAGTCATGAGTTAAGTGAGTTGAGTCGAATGGGTGGAGTTGAGCTTTATGTGTTTACTTTAACCATTCTTACATACTAGTATATTCCATGTATTGATGCCTATTTGTGCCTACATTTTCAATGATGCAGATAAAGGCGATAGAGAACTTCAGAAGGCGTATTGTTGAGGTTCAATCTCCCTACATCCAGAGCTAGTAATCCCTTCTTGTCATCTGGAGGAGCTTTTCTTTTTATCTTTTGTTAACTATTATCTTCTTTGAGTTAGGTAGCCATAGCCTGTCATGGTACCATCTAAATGTTAGATGTAGAGGCTTCATAGACATTGAGTAGAGGATTGTCGATTATTTCCTTATTCCCAAAATTAGGAGCTATATTTTATAAGAGTATTTATTTATTCATTTCAATGTCTTTTATTGAGCATTCTTCCGCTGTTGAGAATGGAGTAATGCTGAGGCTAGGTGGTTTTCTTAGGGTATCAACAATGGTTCTTCAAGTGTTGGTCATGCTAAGGGTTCCCGCCTGAGGTGTGACTTGGCATCTGAGCACAGAATTCAAGTGTCCTAGGGTATATATTAATCCATGTCTGTAGGATCTTATTTATGGTTGTGAGTGCCCCATTTTAATAAATAGGGGACTATTGACATTTAGGAAGAGTTTCCCTTCTTTCAAATTATGAATCATGTGACAAAGTTATTCCTTATGAAACCTACGATAATTTGTGCATTATTTTAAACCTTTTTATGGTGCCTCATTTATGAGGTGATAGAGACCATAGTGTTCAAGTTCTTACTGACGAGTTCCTCTTCGATAAAGTAATCAGAATGGTAGAAAGATTGTATTAGGCTTGAGAAAAGTCGACTAGTGTGCTGAGTTGATTGACTCGAAAGAATGCACCCCTCTTCATATGAATTGTGCATTGAGCGAGGTCAAGATGCACCCCAATATCTTATCCATAACTTGTTTTTGATGTTATCCATGAGAATAAAAGTTATGTCTCTAAAACTTTGATGTTAGCACCTGAGGGAGTGTGATTTGAAGTCTTGCATAAGTTGAATTAGGTCATGCTAGAGATAAAAGGATGATGGTGGAAAAGAAGAGACCAAATAGTAAGAGTAGTGGTTAATTGAGGCTTGTGGTTAGAGTTATGTATCTATAGGAAAGTAATAGGATGTTAAGTCGATTGCCATAAGTTTTGTACAAAGAGTAGAAAGTACAATCAGACTTTTATAATGAGGTATAGAGAAAGAGTTATGGCTAGGATGAGTTAGAGTGTGCTCAAAATAGAAAGAGTTTTATGTGATATGTCATAGTATCAGCGAGAGCGAGGTATAGATATTGAATAGGAAAACAAAGTGCTTCCAAAGTGATAGATCTAAACTAGGATTAAGATTCTAAAGTGAGAGCCTCATGATATTCATAGGGTTTTAAGCTTAGCTAGATAAGGAGGCATAGTGCATGGATGAATGGTACTGGGTTATGAAGAGGGGATGTGTTGATCAAATTATCACTATGAGATTTTAGTAGGCCTATGTTCCCAACTTCCACCTAGTAATTGTAGTCTATTATAATATGGAAGAAGTGTGTGATGTGCATGATAGAACTAGAATCTAAGCTTGAATTTTAAGGAGCATTGTGAAGAATGAGATGGCATTATGAAAGTGATAGTATTAGCTATAGATTTCCTCTAAGAGTCTTTCTATAGTGTAGTTCGATGTTAAGATGTTTAATTGCAAGGAATGTGACATTATAAGTATGGTGTAGGTTCCCTTAGATGGAAATAGTAAATTGAGGATGAATAGTTAGATAAGAAGAGGATTAAGATATGTATTTGTGGTAGTATAAAGTTATATGAAGCTTTAAGCTATAACTTACTATGGGAACCTAGATGGTATAAGTGATTTATCAATGTAGAGTGGACTATGTAAGCCAATAAGAGTAGCAAGTGTAGAAAGATGCCCATAGAGACTGAAAGAAGCTAAGAGCGGTGCCTCTGAAGAAAGTCTTAGTAGCAATTTTATATAATTAGGTGTAGTATAATAGGAGAGTTTAAGATGCTCTTGAGGATAGTAATGCCTTGATGATGTCAAGAGATATACTTATAGCTTAGAAAAGAGAATTAACTTTAGAGAGATGACCTTTAATGTGTGTCTTGAGCTTTTGATAGTGATGAGTCGATAAGGATGACACATCAATGCTTTTTTATCTTATGCATTCCCTATACTTCAATTGAGGTGATACCTTATTCCTGTCTTGTATATGAGTGCCATGTCCTAGACCCATAAACCTTATGTTGATTCCGATTCATGTTAAGTTCCGAGGATGAGAAGTAGTAATATCATATAGCAATTTCTATTTTATCTCACAGATCTAAAAGTTTCCTGTCCTATATTGAATGAGATATGACCTGAGTTTTACGTTATGTATAGTTCAGGATGAGCCTTGAAAGATGAGAGAGGACATATTATGTCATGAATGTTCTCAGATTAGATTCCTATTTAATCATGCTAATAACTGTTTATTCTATGCCATTCTAATGATCCTCCTTCCCAGTCTTAATAACAATGTTGATGATAGTAGATAAGTGATGATTGATTGGAGAGAATGAGTGTTCCTGATTCTATTTAAGGTTATATATGTGGTGGAGGATTAAGATGAAATCTCGATGTGTGCAATAGATAGGTAAGAAAATATATGTATATCTCTTCGTATGAGTTAATGTAATTGCAAGCGTAGATGTGCTATGGTAGCCTTGAAGATTCTTAAGTGATGTTGACCTCAAAGAGGCGATAAAACGGTTAGAACGTTAGGCTTGAATGTGTGATGGTCATAATGTAAGTGATTGTATTAGGCTATTCATGACCTTTTGGTGAGGGTTTCAAGTAGGTGTGTTAGAGTAGTGAGAAGGAGTAACATCTTTCAAGTGAAAAGTCTTTACAAGGGGTATAGAATAGAAAGTGAGTGGGTTGGATTTGTGTGAGTGTGGTCATTATGTGTAACACATTATGACTTTAGGTTTAACTTGAACATTATGAGAGTATGCAATAGAATTAGGCTTTGAAGAGAGCTATAGGATTAAATTAATAAAGTGTGGTACATGAGGAAAGGAGCATGGTTGACGAAAGTCACCAAAATTGAAACTCACCAGTCCTATCCCTTGATATGAAGTGACCCTTATCCTTATATTGGTCAAACAATCTTCTCTTGAAGTCATGAGGAAAGTTGATGGGAACATTTGAGATTGTAGTCCTTTTCTCATCCCATGTAAGATGTCTTTTAGTGAAAGAGTTCCCTATCTATGAGTTGATATGTTCATTCTTGAGTTTAAATGTTGATGTCTGGAAGTGTGAATGATTCTATTGATTGAGTTTCAATTTCCCATTTATGTCTCTCAAAGATGAAGTTGAAGGTAATCGTCCTATTCTTGATCTGAAATGATATGCTCATCCTTGAGTTTGAATGGTTGATTATCTCGAAAGCTTGATTGGTTGATTGACTGATCGATTGAGCCTTGATTTAATTTATGCCTCGAGTCTATCCCTAATACCTATCATTCGATGAAAAATGATCCCAAGGGAGAGAAATTATAACACATTGTCCTAAGCTAAGATCTGAACTTTCCACTTATATATATGGTATCATACCGAATGATTCTAATGTTGAATATAGGTATTAAATCTTAGCCTATAGTGGTATAATAGCTTTGATATGAATAGAGGTCACAAAAATTCTTTAGCTCAAAGTTGAGATGAAACCTTTCTTACCAATTGTTTTTCGATATGAAACTGGGTGATCTAATAACTTTAAGGTTCTAAATGGATGTTAAGGTATTTTCCTAAGTATTTGAAGTGTGTTGGATGTGGTTTGAGGCCATAAGGGATGCCCAAGGCTAAGACAGGTTCAAAATATTTCAATCGGCTAAGTTTCAGTGTGAGTTCATAGAAGGATCAACTTCAAATAATTATATCCGTCAGCACATAATAACTTAGCTAGCTCATGAGAAATCAAATTTTAGATAATTGATTTGCTTTCCAACGCATCCAATTTTGCCTTAATTGGAGTTTGGAATAAAAAGTTATGACCATTTTATTAAAACCTGTTGAACCTGTGAATTTTGGCTATCCGCCGAATAATTCGGCTATCCACCAATATAGACCGCCTAAACACTCTGTAGAAGCTTCGATTCTATCAAGAATGATTTGGCTATAGGGCCCCCAGACCGCCGTTTTGGCAGCTGAAACTCATCAAAAGTTTATTTTTTTTTTATTTTGATGATTTCTTTGACTTTTCCAAAAGATTACTTATGACCTTTTACCCCTAATTAACTTTCCTAACCTTTTATCTATCCTTATAACCTCCCATTAATGCATAAATCCTAAATACATCAAAATCATGCGTTCAAAGTTCTCCTAAAGAAGAGGGTAGGGTTCTTCATCTTCTAGAGCAAACTAAGGGTTTCTTCAAGAGATTATTCTCCTCTAGGTATGTAAGGCTACACATAGCATTGGACTAAGTTCATCAACGTGCCCTATATGTTAATTCTCCATAATTGTATTCGAGTAGAGTTTTATCCAAATTCTTGAATTCTAAATGAGTAAATTCCTTTTCGGTTGAGTTAGAAATATTTATGCAATTGAGATTATTGTTATTTGTATTCCTTATATTAATGGAGTCGTCATTCGCGGATATTTTCCCATGAACCCTAATGAAGTTGATGATCATGGTAGGTTTCATACATTGTTTGATGTTGAGATTGATTGATTTTTAAGCATTAAAGAAAAGTATTATTTTAAAAATCAAAGTTTTGCATATTGATAATAAAGATGATGACTTTTCTATACATTGATAAAAAGTAATTTAAATTATTATTATATATGTATTTTATTGAGTCCAAAGAATTATATTTTGTGGAAATTATTTCGATGAGATGATGCATGTTTTGATGAGCTTTGAGTAAGTTAAACATGAGGAGTACATGTTCTTGTTTTACATATGCATGTGTAGAGCATCTAATATGTCTTATCAGGTGGACATTACTTGGATCACATTTTTTTCTTGATTTCATGCATTAGCTCCAATGATTTGTATTTATTTTAGCACTATGTGGTTCAATTTTTCTCTTTTATGTGTTGTTTGTAATTGTGTTATGCACTATGCTGATTTATTCGTTTCTCCTTATTTAATTCCTTCATGATGGTCATCTATCTTACTGGTCTAGTGTCCATGATATTGATGTGGACGCTAAGGAATGATTATGCCAAATATGCAGTTTAGTCAATAGTAAGTATATAGAAGAGTATCCCTCAACAAATTTATGGTAATAACCAAGCAATCCCAGAAAACTTCTTATGTCAGTTGGAGAGGTGGGTCTAGGCCAGTTCTTAACTGCCTCAATCTTTTGCATAACTACTCGTATACTATCAACTGAAACAACATGACCCAAAAATGACATTGATTTAAGCCAGAAATCACATTTTAAAAATTTGGCATACAACTCCTTATCCTTGAGGATCTGAAGAATAATTAGTGATCGGCATGCTCTTCCTTATCCCTGGTGTACACCAAAATATCATCGATGAATACAATCACGAATATATCAAGGTACTGTCTGAATACTTGTTTCATCAAATCCATGAAAGTAGCAGGTGCATTTGTCAATCTGAAGGACATTACAAGAAACTCAATGTAACCATATTGGGTTTGAAAATTGTCTTCGTGATGTCACATTCTCTCACTTTCAACTGCGATAGCCAATCTGAGTTCTATCTTGGAGAAGAAAGTGGCACCCTTGAGTTGGTCAAACAAGTCTCAATCCTTAGAAAGGGATGTTTCTTTTTAATGGTCACCTTATTTAATTGGCGATAATCTATACACATCCTGAGGGAACCATCTTTCTTGCACACAAATAGGACAGGAGCTCTCCATGGAGAGACACTCAGCCTAATAAATCCCTTATCTAAGAGATCTTTCAACTTCTCTTTTAGTTCTTTCAACTCGGCGGGAGCTATTCCATATGGCGAAATACAAATAGGTTAGATATCTGAGAGAATATCAATCCCAAAGTTGATCTCCCTATCAGGAGGCACTCCAGGCAAATCACCAAAGAAGACATCAGGGAACTTATTGATAACTGGAACTGACTCTAAAGGTGGAGACTCTACATCATTAGCAATACCTCATACGAAGTGATACATACATCCTTTAGATATTATTTTTCTAGCTTTAAAGTAGGAAATAAACTTACCCTTGGGCACTACAGAACTACCCTTCCACTCTATAATAGGCTCATTCAAAAATTTGAATTTGACCGTCCGGATTCTACAAGTGATAGAGTCATAACAACTGTGAAGCTAGTCTAGCAAAGAATCACATCAAAGTCAATTATCTCTAACACATTTAAGTCTACTAAAGTATCTCTATGATAGATAGACACCGTGCAATCTCTATACACTGTTTCAGCTAGAATGGACTCACCAACAAGAGTAGAAATACTAAAGGGCTCAAGAAGACATTCAAGAAGGATCTCAAACTTACTAGCCATATATGAGTTACAAATGATAAAGTGGAACCTAGATCAAGCAAGGCATACACATCATAAGAAAAGACTCTTACCATACCCATGACGACATCTGGTGCAGCTTCCTAATCCTATCGATTTCCTATCACATACAGATGGTTTGTATCCCTGCCCATATTAGTTATGGCACTACTCTGACTACCACTGGCTGGTGGTGCTGCTAAAGATTGAGCTTTATTAACTCCATTGCATTGGGAACTCATTATGGAAGTGACCAGTCTATCCACACCTATAGAAAGTATTTGTGCTCTCACGGCACTTACCTAGGTGGATTTTACCACACTTGCCACATGGTGGTTTCCCCTTGAACCTTGAGATATACATCTTTGGATTAAGAGCCCCGAGCTATAAAATTCTGATGGCCTTGAGACTTTTGATCATACCTATTACTCGGAGCTAGTGCACTTACTGAGGATGGTGCATAATTTGAAGACATCTTCTAAAAATAGGACCTGTCCCTCTTATTTTGCTTATGTTGGCTAGGCTCATAACCTATGTACTTAGCTTTATTGCTCAAGTGTTCCTCCCTATATCTCTTATTATCCTCCTCAAGTTGTTGCGTATAGACCAAAAGACTAGACATATCCATATCCAGAATCAGCAAGGTCATGTTGCACTCCCTTTTCACATGCTAGCCTAGGCTGGATATGAACTTTCTCATTCTAGATCTCATGCAAGGGATCATCTCTAGTGAATATCTGGAAGGTTGTATAAATTAAAGGCTATAATCTTTAATATTTATCCCCTCCTGCTTCAAGTTAACAAACTCGTCAAACGTGGCCTATTTAGGAGTTTCTCTAATCGACAACCATCACCTATGAGCCGATGATGATACAATGAAGCAATGTTATTGCCACATCCATCCAATGCCTTGCCAAGGTATAGGACATCCCATCAGTGGATACAAAATTAGTAACATTAAGTCCTTTTGTTGTAACAATAGGAAAAATCCATTTTAAGGTTTAATACTCTCCTATGCCAGTTACATAGTTATTGAGTTCGAATTAGACTTATTCTACTTAATTTGGTGTTCAATACTCCTCTCAAGACTCAATATTCTCATATGACATCAACCCTATGGTTAACTCATTCATCTAGTCGCATCAGATATTTGTCAACTCAATTAATCACATCAACTATCAATTCCTTAGTTACATTCTTTTAAGGTTCAACTCTTGACTTTTAAAGACTTTACCATGTACCATTCTAACTCATAGCATTCAGGAAAAACAAAATAGAGTTAAAGCATTTAGAAATTCCATAGATTATTTAGGCTCAAATTATATTCATGCATGTGTATTTAAATGAAATATACAAAAAAATTAGCAAGACTTCATTCTAGGGTTTATGTAGAAAAGAAAAATCATCTATTTCAAGTATTTAATTCATAAAAGTTGTAATTCATGGAAGATTATATATAAATACATTAGAATATAAGAAAAACCTTCAAGAAAAATTCATGAAACACTCAATTCATTCAAACTCCATCAATTTGGGGTATAGGACATGCAAGAACAAAACCGAAGTTCGAGTTAGCCTTATATACCTGAAAATTTTGAGTCTTGGAACAGCTTGGAAAACTCACAAGATTGTCTTCAAACCCTAGCCTTTTCCCCCTTTGAAACCTTGCTCTAGTTATAGAGGATGTTTTAGCATAAACAGGTTGAACTTATATGCTTAGGGGTTTATTTAGGTGTAAAAACGTCAGGTTTAGGCTTTGAAAGGGTGGAAAAGGATCAAAATAACCTTCCTTAAAAAGCTGAGAAGTTAATTTACGAGCTTACTTATGACCCATAGGAACCCATCCATAAACCTTTGGGGAAATTTCGGGGGTGTGACACCTCCGCAAAAAGGCAAAAATATCCCTAGAAGTGACTTTGCGTGTAACGTGTCTTCCCATGCTTTGATTGCGAATTCAAGATCGAACTTGTGATCAGTATGAAAATCTGAGTCAGAAAAAAGTCTGGACTCAACTTTAATACAAAAAACATGAATTAATTTTTCCCAAGAAAATCAAAAACAGTGAGGTTTTCGCGCTCCTTTCACGATGTGGAGAGAACGCGGAACCACACTTGGGGTTTTCTGAAATTTGATGAAACTGGAAAAAAAATTGTGAAAAAGTATAAAAATACACTAGTGCACATCACGCACTAGTGCATTAGGAAGCTGTTTTTTTTCCTTTGATGGGGAGGGGTAGTTTCGGCCTTACCTACACCCCCATAATCCTAAATTGAATGTTTAAAGTCATTTTAAGTCGAAAATATATTTTTCCTTCTCATTCATTCGTTCAAGTAAAGCAAACCATTCCCAAAACTTCAAACATAGGATCAAGAACGATTAGGGAATTCAAGAAAATCACTTCAGTCTTCCAAGAAATCATTCCAAGGTATGTAACGCCATCATAAAAAAGGAATTATTTTTGATAATATCTCTAGAAATAAAAGTGGTTTTCATCCATGAGTTTCAATTATTAGTTGAGATTAAATCCATGTGAACTTTGTAAAGTATGTTAATCTTCATAGTAAATTCCATAGATATCTTGACGAATATTATGATTCTTGGTCCCTATATAATCCAATTAAAGAATTGTTATCAAGTTTATATTCATTTATGATCAAGATTTATTATTGTTGAGTTTTCTTGAAAATCTTGATATTATTTTAAGAAAACAAAAGACTAGTTTGAGTACCTTTAAGCTAAGTTCAAGAAGTGCAGTTTTAAAAGTTTATTTTGCATATTAGCTAAGAAAATCTAACATGTTTTGAGTCACTTAGTTGATTCTAGTTTTCAGTTAATTTAAAGAAGTCAGATGAGAAATTTGAGTAGTAAGTTGGCTAAGTTCCCGAGAAAATAGATTTTAAGAATTCCAAGTCTTACATATGAGCTATATAAAGTTTTGGGACTACTATTGAGCACCGACATGGGTGAGAGTATAATTAACTTCTCAAGCTCATAAACTATATAGCCAGCATAGGATAGGATTGTACTACGGTACCTCCCTCATTAGCCACTGAGATGGCCTAGTTTTGGGATGGATCCACCGCTCTAATTTTTCGTCCTTTATCTGGGCAAAGTACGGGATAGCTCTGGCAGCATGGGCAAAACGTTGTATCATCACGGAGCTCATAGTGGTGGTTGTCAGTTAGAGAAACTCCCCAAGATATGAACTATGTTTTACCTACCACTTTTCAACATATTATTTTCAGCATACAAATCTACATGATTATTACTATTACATTATGAATTATGTTTATATCTTTTCAGGAGTATTAGAATATTTTGATTAAATATTTTGGTGATCTTACAAACCATACATACCATGTACTAACGTCCTTAGGACCTGCATCATTTTATGATGCAGACGTAGGTGATCGAGTTCCTCAGCAGCCGCTTCGTTGAGAACTTGATTGCTTCCAGACAATATAAGGCCTCTTCTCAGTCTAAGGCTGGTTATGTTATTTCTTTTCAGTATTTATTTTTAATTCTGGGTACTTAGAGCCTATCCCAGTAGTCCTTTCAGACTATTTAGTAGAGGTTCCATAGCCTATGTCTTAGATACTTCAGTTCTGATTTCGTTGATTTCACTGTTGAGTTATTTCTCTTTTCAGTTATTCAGAAAAGCTCAATAATTTTATCTTGTTTATTTAAATCCCTTCCATTATTGTTAAATCTTATGCGGAGTAAGTAGCCAGGCCAAGTAGTACGCTTGGGATCAAAAATAGTTGTCGAGTGTTGGCCACGTCCTAGTTATATGCTAGGGGCGTGACAAACTTGGTATCAGAGTATAGAGTTTAAGAGTCTTAGGGAGTCTATGGAACCGTGTCTAGTACATTCCGTATTACGGGTGTAAAGCGCTCCATATCTATAATAGGAAGGCTACAGGACATTAGTAAGCGTCATCCTTAATTGCCATTCTTTCTCTCGTGCTTTAAAGTGTATATTTGTGAAATCCCTTCTAACTCGTGCGTTCACACCGTGTTTTTCAGATCATGCCTCCACGCAAGGCTAACGAACCAATAAGGGGAAAGGGAGCCCATCCAGGAGAGACGCAAACCAGCCTGGCCAAATTGCTGAGGAACCTAGAGATCCAGCTATGCCTTTAGAGCAGCCGCTGCAAGCTGACATCTCCAATGCTGAGCTTCGCCAAGACATCCAGACTTTAGCTTAGGCGGTCACTACTCAGGGAGGTTGCCAGGGAGATGGTAGAAATGATGGGTCGGATATCACTAGAGTTTGTGAGTTCCTGAGGATGAACCCAACAGAATTTACGAAGTCCAATATGAAGGAGGATCCTGAGAATTTTATTGAGGAGCTACAGAAGGTGTTTCAAGTTATGAATATTGGTGATGTTGAGCGGGTTGAGTTGGCTGCCTACTAGCTTAAAGGGGTAGCTAGACTCTGGTTTGATAAGTGGAAAGGAAACAAGGAAGATGAGGAGCCAGCTATTAGTTGGGCGGTGTTTGAGGAGGTCTTTTTGGGATAGTACTTTCCTAAAGAGATGAGGTAGGCTAAGGTAAGAGAATTTATGAATCTAAAGCAGAACAATATGAGTGTACGAGAGTACAACCTCAAGTTTACTCAATTGTTCTATTTTTCTCCATCTATGGTGGCAGACATGCACACTAGGATGGATCTCTTCGTATCCAGGCTCTCTCGAATGACTAATAAAGAGGGAAGGAATATGATGTTGATTGGGGATATGGATATAGCCCATTTGATGACATATGTGCAGCAGGTAAAGGAGGAGAAGATGCAGGATCGGGAGGATATCAGGAGCAAAAAGGCCAAGACATCAGGCTAGGAGACAGGCAAGAGAGGGACTGGAGGTACAGGTCAATCATCTTTCCAACCTAGGATAGTCGAACAAGCACCTTCATCTGCTAGTGCACCTATAACAAGAATCAAGAATAAGTAGAGTTCACAGCACCATAGGTTCCTAGGTAGCCAGTCACAAGGTAGCGTAGCTCAAAGAGTGCACTGTTATCCTACTTGTGATAAGTGCGGTAGGTCTCATCCCAGAGAGTGCCTTATGGGCATAACTGGTTGCTTTAAATGTGGTCAAGTGGGATACTTCTTGAAGGGCTGCCCTATAAGAAAGTAGAATATGAGAGATAATAGATCATAGACACTTTCTTCAACACCGTAGGGTAAGCCACCTCACAGGGGTATTACAGCAGGGGCACAAACCACTTATATGCCATAGGCACCAGACAGGAGCAGGAGAACTCACCCAGTATGGTTATAGGTATGCTCAAAAACCTTACTTATAATGTCTATGCATTGTTAGACCCAGGAGACACATTGTGATTTGTAACCCATGTAGCTATGAAGTTTGGGGTGAACCCAGAATGGCTTCTTGAGCCTTTTAATGTTTCTACACCTACTGGAGAGTCTATTTTAGCCCAAAGAATTTATAGGGGATTTCCAGTCTCAATTTATCATAAGACTATTATAACTCATTTGGTGGAGTTAGACATGGTAGATTTTGATGTCATCCTAAGCATAGATTGGTTTCATGTTGGGTATGCCTCCATAGATTGCAGAACTAGAGTAGTCAAGTTTTAGTTTCCCAACGAACCAGTCTTAGAGTGGAGAGGTAGCTTTGTATTTCCTAAGGGTCAATTTGTCTCATATGTCAAAGCCAAAAAGTTAATCTCCAAGGGGTGTATATACCACCTATTCAAAGTTCAGGATTCTCATGTTAAGGCACCATATCTTCAGTCTGTCCAAGTTGTGAATGAGTTCCTAGAAGTCTTTCCTGAGGATCTTCCTGGAGTCCCTTCTGACAGGGAGATAGACTTTGGTATAGATACTCTTCTAGATATTCAGACCATATCTATTTGTCCATATCATATGGCTCCTTTGGATCCATAAAAGTGTTAAAGTTGCAACTGAAAGATCTCTTAGATAAGGGTTTCATTAGACCAAGCGTCTCACCTGGGGTGCTCTAGTTCTTTTCGTGCTTAAAAAGGATGGTTCTCTAAGGATGTGCATAGATTACCATCAGTTGAACAAGGTCACCATTAAGAAGAAGTATCCCCTTCCCAGAATTGATGACTTATTCGACTAACTTCAGTGTGCTACCTATTTTTCCAAGATAGATCTCAGATCTGGGTATCATTAGCTTTAAGTTAGAGAGAAAGACATTCCTAAGACGGCTTTCAGAACCTGATATGGTCATTATGAGTTTTTGGTCATGTTATTTGGGTTGACAAATGCACCAGTAGCTTTCATGGATCTTATAAACAGGGTATTGAGGTCGTACCTAGATATGTTCATTATTGTGTTCATAGATGATATCCTGATCTACTCCCGTAATAAGGTGGAGTATGGAGAACATCTTAAAGTTATCCTTCAGACCCTTAAGGATTAGCAGCTATATGCTAAATTTTCTAAGTTTGAGTTCTGGTTGTCATCTGTGGTGTTTTTGGGGCACATTGTGTCTGGTGAGGGTATCCAAGTGGATCCCCAAGAGATTGAGGTAGTAAAGAATTGGCCAAAGCCCATAACTCCCACAGAGATAAGGAGTTTCTTAGGTTTAGTGGGGTACTACATACGGTTTGTAGAGAGGTTTTCTTCTATCTCAGCTCCCTTAACTAAGTTGACTCAGAAGAAGACTAAGTCCAAATGGTCAGAGGGTTGTGAGAAGAGTGTCCAAGAGTTAAAGACTAGGCTGACCACATCCCTAGTCTTATCCCTACCGGATCGAGTTGATGATTTCATACTATATTGTGATGCTTCCAAAGTTGTCTAGGGTTGTGTATTAATGCAGAGATGCAAGGTGATAGCATATGCCTCCAGAAACCTTAAGATTCATGAAAAGAATTAACTAACTCATGATCTTGAGCTTGCTACGGTGGTGTTTGCTCTAAAGATCTAGAGACACTATTTATATGGTGGTCACGTGGATGTATTCACGGACCACAAGAGTTTGCAGTATGTATTTGGCCAGAAGGAACTGAACTTGAGATAAACAAGATGGATGGAGCTGCTAAAAGACTATGATATGAGTATCCTCTATCATCCAGGTAAAACTATTGTAATTGCTGACG
>JAOTQJ010003593.1:38262-56512 GCA_025642045.1 Solanum sejunctum | reverse complement strand
TTTTATGGGTTCCTTTCACCCATGATTCCCAAGCTTCCTTTTACCTAAAATTGCAAGATTTAAAGTTGGTTCAATCTTGGGTCTTACTTATTATGAATATCATTGCACACTATATTGGGGTTTATGAAATTTTGGCTATTTTAGCAAGTTTTGAGCTACGAAACCAATATCTATTGTGAGATTTGATGAGGGGTGTTGATGTATATTGCTTGAGGACATTACCAAGTATCTATTGATGGTTTTACACTGAATTTTCTAGCATGATTCCACTCTTGAATTGCATGGTTTTACACTAGTACTATATACCTTCCAAGTGTTTGATAAAATGTATGGTTATGATTTATTGAGAAATTGAAGGACCAATGCATATTTTATGAGTCAAATGACTATATGATGATGAAAGGAATGTATATGTATAATATTATCTCTATAGTGTTGGGGATGACCAAGCCTCACTTGAGAGGTTGTAGGCCGGGTAACCTTGTTGAGGAGTTTTTACCTTCATCGCCTAGCGCGGGAGGTGGCAGGCCCATTCAACCTTGTCAAGGGATTTGTACCTTGATAACCTTGTTGGGGTTTGTACCTCAACAACCTCGTTAAGGGGTTTATACCTCATGAACCTCATGAAGGGGTTTGTACATCATGCGTCTCCAAGGAGATGGTAGGCCTTGGATTGAACTAGGAATTATCACTCCTTATACTTGTATTATGTTCCATATAAGCATGATTTCCTACAAGCATCTTCCACGCATGTCATATTGCTATATGCTAATCATTGCCTATACTTATGCATTTTGATATGTTGATAATCTCTTGCTGCATTGCATCCTACATAATTAGTACATTCTAGTATACTAAATGCATACAGTATGCCTACATGATGTCACCATGTAGGAACTGGATCCCTACTTGAGCATCCTCCTCCACCTAGCTAGTACGATTTCTACCAAGCTTGTTGGTGAGTCCTCAATTTTGGGGACTATGTTTATGATCTCATACTATGTATTCTTACTATATTTCTTTTATATATGTATTGACTATGAGGGTGAGCCCGGTTGCTTGTCTTGTCCCCTGCTCTTATATATGTAATAGAGGTGTTGATGGATATGATGTGTATTATGCTTTGCTATTCACTCTCTCTTGACTCTTGTTGACTATGATATGAAGGTTGCCCCTTAGCATCGATTATCCCTATTTACTATCTCTTGTTGTTTTCTTGCTTCCACGACTAAGGATGTGTAATGATATATTAAGAGGCTTTTTTGGTGTCACCTTGGGTTTCCCATGCATCGTGTCACATCTAGGCCCTAGGCTTGGGTCATGACACTAAGTATGCATGAATATGAAATGTGATTTGTCCTTTAAGCCTAAGTATGTATATAGATGATTTGAAAGTCCAATGCCTCTTTTACAAGCATGTCTCTCTCTCTATATATATATATATATATGTTCTAGTGGGATGATAACCTAGCATCAATGGGCTTAGAGGTAGGGTGGGCTTTCCCTAAGGGTCTATACTCCTTTCTCTTGGACTATGTGCCTAACATAGGTTTGTTTATACCCTTTGTGGATGATGTATGATTATGGATCTACCTTTGGCAAGTAGGTCACCTCGGTTTTCATTATGGGGTAGAAGACAATGTTCCAAATTATAGTTCCCTTGGTTTTATGTAGATTACAGTCCCATCCTCAATATATATGAAGTATTTTTACATTCATGCATCATGCACCTTATTGCATATTGATATAAACTATTCCCTTATTATATAATTCTTTCTGTATTTATGCCCTTGTCAGCTAACCTTATATTCCGATTTAATAAGTTCATGTGTATTGCATCCCTGCATACTTAGTACATTCAAACATCCGCATACTTAGTACATTCAAACGTACTAACACATACTTTTACCTAAATGATCTAACCATATAGGGATCGAGGACAACCTCCATCCATCGTACAACAACTAGATTCGGATCTTGAGACATTTGTTGTGGTGAGTCCTATCTTCCAAGGACAAACCACTATTCCTCTACCTATGGTGTTTAGTTTATATTATTTACTTTGAGTGTGAGCTCGGGATATGTATTGGCCCCCGTCCTACCTTACGATTAGAAGAATTATTGGATAACTTGTAGACTCATTTACGTTTCTATGCTAAGTGTTGTTTTTGGAGATTTATGATCATGGATATGGTTATTCAATGGTTAAGGTCATTATGGATTGATTATGAGCTTATGTTACAGATTCATATTATGAGTAGAAGATCCTAAGTCCCTTATTGCCCAATAGAGTAAGTCCTACTTACCCGCCATTTAGTTCTTATGTGCAAATATGTTATGTGAATCCATGTTACTCCCTATCCCCTATGACATCCCCATAGCGTGAGTTCTACTTTTTCATCCCTTAGAATTTTGTGTTTACTATTTATATGTGCTTCTAAGCTGATGATGTGTGAATAGATGCTACGAGGCTTGTTTGAGGATTCTAGGGTTCCCATTCACTATATTACTCCTAGGCTTTGGGTCCGGATCATGATAATGAAAAACTCAAGGATTTATCTTCAAGAAAGGTTGGGTATAAATACCCAATATCTATCACGACCCAAGCCTAGGGCCTAAACGTGATAGGGTGAATGGTAACCCGAAAAGACCCAAAGAAGCCTCTTAGCATATCAATCACACATCCTTCGTTATGAAAGTAAAGTAAAAAACATCAACAGATTTAAATAAGGATACAAGGACTACGGGAAGTCATAGATAACCATAAACAATCATGAGTCAAGAGCATAGCATAATTATATCACTTGTCGAACAACACCTCTCAACATAGATCAGGCGGGGGCCAAGACTCTTTCCGGGCTCACCCTCATAGAATCAAGAGTTCAACATAAAGAAATAATATAAGAAAGAGTAGCATAGCTAGTGTCCCCGAACTTAAGAACTCACCGAAGCTTATCTTCGAAATATCACAACTAGCCGCGTGAAGGATAACCATGAGGAGCTCTAGTTCCTACATGGTAACATCATATAGGCATAGAGTATGTGTTAGTACATTTGAATATATTAAGTATGTAGGATGCAATGCAACAAGACATAAGCAACATAGTCAAAATGCATAAACATAGGCAATGGGTAGTATATAAACAATATGGCATGCATGATCAATATTTGAAGTAAAACATGCTTGTATAGAACATATTACATGTGTAGGAAGAGACCATCATCATAGACCAAGCAAAATAGTACTTGAAAACCAAGGAATACCACCCCTCTTGGAAGGCAATTGAGGTATCTACCCCTCAATTAGTAGTACAGGCTTCCCACCCCCGATAAGGCGATTGAGGTCTCTACCCCCCAATATGATAGTACGAGCTTACCATCCCCCGACAAGGTGATTGAGGTATCTAACCCCCAACATGGTAGTACAGGCTTACCACTCTGACAAGGAGATTTAGGCATTGAACACCCAATATAGTAGTATGGCCTTACCACCCCGATAAGGTGATTGAGGTATCTACCTCCCAACATGGTAGTACGGGCTTACCACCCCCTGACAAGGTAATTTAGGCTTAACACCCCCTCAACAAGGTGTGGTTCACTTGCAACACTCTCTATACTTTTTATAAATTCAATACATACATACAATCTTTTCATAATCATAGAGTCACTTAACTCATAAGCCATGCAATAGACCATCACTAACTCAAGAATCCTTTATCGGACATTTTATCAAACACTTGGCCGGTATGTAATGCTAGTTCAAAAATATGCAATTCAAGATTGCAATTATATGACAAAACTTAATGTAAATTAACCCGCCAATACTTAGTAATACCCTCTTGCAAGATACATTAAAACCCTTCATCAAATCTCATAATAGATCATAGATTCATAGCTCAGAAGATGCTTAAACAGTCAACATTTTATGAAACTTCAACATAATTTATAATCAAATTCTATAATAAGAAATACCCATAGTTAATTCAACTTGGAAACATGCAATTTACATAAAAAGGAAGATTGGGAACCATGGATAAAAGGATCCAATGGTTGAAAGCCACATACGTCAAACTTGGGGATTTCCTTGATGAAGATTTGAATGAGAACTTGAAGCTTGAATGAAGTTCTTGAGAATCCAGAATGAGTTTGGGACACTTGAATTTGGATGAAATATTTGGCTAAGTGTTACGAAGGGTTTAGGAGTGTCTTGAGCGATACAGAGTTGAAATATATCTAAGTAAAGGTGATTTTACGCATAGGAGGGCTTTGGACTAAGGCCTCAAATCCAGGGCACAGATCAACACTGGATAAGGATTTTTTTTGGAAAATGAAATTTTTGCTACGGTTACTATAAAATTGGGGTTATACCTATTTTCCACTCAATTTTGCCCGCTGATCACGAATATAAAGTCAAATTTTTTATATCACACATGAATTTTGAGATATAAGAAAATTATGAATATGGGCATTTCTGAGGCACATTTTCGGTTACATTTTTGGAGAGTTTCAATATCATCACCATTGGCCAGACAATTTTTGCATAGTAGGCTGATGCACACAAGCAAATAACAAATTTGCAGGTGCACAGTGTACTGTTATTGGGTGTCACTTTTAGGATCTCAGCACACGTAGGTCTAGGTCCCTCATTCATTCCCTATTAACATGATTTGTTAAATCATCAAAATATCATAACATGAACATCATGACCACCTTCTCCACTACAACCACTATCTCCTTTACCATACTTTCTAAAAATTAAATAACTACCAAAAATTTTGAACGTCCTACTTGAGTCACAGTGCACTACCATAATATACTAGTAAGTAAGCTAATCCATATCCAAGAATGATAAGAAACAATAAGAATGGAAGTAGACGCATGCGCACATACACATACACATATAATATATATATATATATATATATATATCCAAAATGTAATCCAATTTAAAATCTGGTAATCACATGAACAAAGATACTAAAAAGAGTATAAGTTCAAAATTAGATCAAAATATAGACTTATCTCAAGTACAAAAGACAAGAAAAAAGTACAGAAGGAGTTCAGTTGATACAGGAGTTCCAGAGCTAAAATCACTTCCCAAATTCAATGAAACTATCAAAAATTCAATTCAAGCATTCAAATTCAAAATGTTGCCAAAGTAAACTTTTTATTGAATTTCAATTAAATTTCTGAATTCAAACCTCAAATCCAGAAAACAAAACCCAAAATATGATTCTAAAAAATTGTCTAGACCATTTTCTATATTTCAAAAGATGGAATTAATAGCATTTCATTATGGGATTTGAAACTCCAAATGACTCTGAAAATCAATTTTAAGCAACTTAAGATTTTAAATTCAACACTTCTACCCAAATTTTATATTTTCACATAACTTTAAAAATCCAGAAATTACAACTAAAAAAGACTAAGAGCAACTATCAAAAGAGGTAAAATGTAATTTCTATGAAAATATGAAAAGTGATCTTTAGGATCATTACATCATCAACCACAAACAATCATACTTATCCTCAAACATAAAGTAAAAAAAATACCTTAAGCCTCAAATAGATGAGGGTGACAGGCCTACATGCCAGACTCGGTCTCCTATGTCACCTCTCTCACTGACCCATGTCATCACTGAACTATAATGACCTTGAAGGTCATTTTTTATATTTTAAAAAATTACTATTTTATCCTTCTAGATAGTTTCCCCGAGTCATATCTGATTGGTTTCAAAAGTTCAATTTTGAAAATTTTATGAAAAGTTGAGATTTTATTAAAGTATTAAGTTTTAAATAAGTCACTTAATTTTGAATTTTGAAGTCATTTAAAGTTGTGAGTTTCAGAATAGAATTTGGTTGATTTCATCTGTTTTGAAATGTGAAAAATAATCTAAGAGAGTTTTTGTAATTAGATTTAGTGTTTGTCATGCAGATTTGAGGTTTGAAGTTGAAAATTGTCTTAACATTTGACCAATGTTTGACATTGATAAATATTCTGAGTTTGAGTGCTCGATCAGATTTAAGAAGATTTCACTAGATTTTGAAAGTGATTTTATCTCTAGAATGAACTTTAAATAATTTTTGGACGTTCCGATAGTATTTTAATATTTTAGTGCCTTAAAGATGTCCTAGTTGCAACTAATTGGATTTCGGGTCAAGGGGATCTCGAATTTGACTTTCTATGATTCCATTGAGTCCAAAATATTGAATTTAGTGGGGATGTATATTTAGTTTATTTTCACAAGATTTTGAACAAAATTCGAGGGTTTATTCTAAGCTTTGTGTTGTTTAACCTGATTGTTAGTTTCCTAGTGCCTCAGTTCATGCTAAAGTGAACTTCAGTTGCTTAAGCAAATTGATGTTCACAAAAGTAGCCAGTACCTCACGAAAGAGAAGCTCACACATTATCGGCTGTCAGTTAAGCGATACATAGCAACTTTTGCAATATTTGAGAGTCCCTTTTTTGGATTATTCTCAAAAAGTAGTCCATTATCGTTATTTTGGAACCTTAAGAGATGGGGAGAGAGTGACTTCAAGTAATTTTTTATGGAAATTTTATTGGGTAAGTTATTTTGACCTAAAATCTTAAATACCCATTGATTATTTCTTATTTTTAACATCAAATTGAGAATTTCAATTGAAAAATTGGGTGTTTTGTTCATAAACTCTAGCTTTACAAAAATAGTGATTATTAGTTTGTCTTCATTTTTTAAAAAGATTTTCACCAATAGATTATAAATACATTAAAAAATATCTTCATGTAAAAAATTTCAAATATCATCCCCATTTTTAGGTATTGGATTGTTGAGCCATGTTCTCATTTTTCAAAAAAAATAAATTTATGATTTTGACACTATTAGCCATGAAAATTGATTGTGAATCAGTGTTTGAATAGATTGTTGTGGTTCAAAGGAAAAACTCAAGTATTTAATTGATTTCTTAATTTTATCTAGGCAAGTGGATTCCTAAAGTCTGTTGAGCTTATTCAACCTTGTACTTTTTCTTCTTTATGTGTTGAAGGAGTGATAAAGATTCAAAAATGAATGGACGATTTCTGAAATGACTTTATAAAAGTGATGGGGCAGTAAAATGACTATATGATAATGTGACAACAAGATTTATGATTTTTTATATGATTGATGAAATTATTTTATGTATTGATAAATCGTGATTGATGGCAGTGATCCTTATACTAAGTAATAGATTGATTGTGCAATCTTTGTTGATTAGAACTATGAATTGCAAATGTTGACTCAAATGTTGAGTAATGATATATGCTAATGATTGAAGTAGTTATTGAGGCATTATAAATGTAACATTGATAAAAGTGTTGTGAAATCTTGATTGTGGTGAAACAATTGAAGGATACTAGTGCAAATATTGACTCCATGATGGCCAGTGTTGAATGATGATGATAATGTGGTTATTGAGAAATTGAGAAATGATGTGACACTACTATTGAATGACTCACTTGATGATGATTCTATTATTGAGAAAATGATGAGATTGATTTGATTTGATTATCAGATATATGAATTATGTTGAGTCTTTGCATGCTTTTATACCCATTTGAGATATGATTATTATGCTGAAATAAAATATTAATTGAGTTCCACTATTGATTAAAAGTCAAAGAAAAATAATTTTGACTAGAATTAATAAATGCTGAAGGAAAATGTTTTTGGCAAGTCTGGTAAAAAGCTAAAGGGGAATGGTTCCAACTAGATATGATAGCCTTGAAGTGAAATAATTTTGGTAGATACATGATTTCTGTGAGGTCCCCATAGGTTCTGATCTGGTTAATCATAGGATAGACATTGCATTGTACCATTTTCACTTCATTACATTCAATTTTATTTTATTTTTTAATATGGATACTTGTATGAAGTACAATTTCATGGTCAACTCTGTACTTATAAATTATTGACAATGATTTATTGATATGTTGTATACTTATATTCCTATATGTAATTGTGTATGCTAGCTTTTTTGAGTGTTGGTTGTAGTTTTGGAGGTTCAATTGGTATGGAGGAGTACTTGTGCTCTGTATTCTCTACCTAGGTTTAGATCTTCTTACTAGGTATGATATTATTTGGTACTTATCTTTGCTTCTACACTTGTGTGTAGGTTGTAAGACTAAGTTTGGTTGATGCTTCACTCTTATTTTTTACCAAGCCTTGAGATAGTATGAGCAGTAACGACTTATCCATTTCAGTGGAGTCTTAAAACTTCTATCGACATACTATTTTTCTTCTATTTGAGAAATAAAAGAAATTTGAGACTTGTATATTTTCTTCAAATTCAGTTGTTGTAGAGGCTTTTACAAGTGAGACCAGTCTTGGATTGGTTCTAGATTGTAGATCTTTTTTCCTATTGCTTATACTTATATATATTACAATTATATTTCCTCCTTATCTTCCATTTTATCATGCTATATTCTTGCTTAGTCCTACTTGTCTTGATAGGTTATAGGCAAATTCCAGCATACCCAATTTTTAGTCGTGACAAATTGGTATCAAATCTAAGGTTCTTAGGTCTCACATATGTACATGTCAAGTTAAATAAAATCTTAAGGACCCATACAGTGACATCCATCACTTATTTTTGATAGGCTATGAAGACTATTAGGGAACTTTCTTTTTATTCTCTCAGTTATGGTCTTGCATGGTAATTGGTTACGATTACTAAGTCATCGCATGTTCTTTTGGTAGAAGCCTAGGACTAGATTTTTAGCTAGTAGGAGAGGGAGCAACCCCTAAGAGTTTGATTGATACCCCAGCTTCGGCCAGAGGTCAGACTAAAGGTAGAGGACATGCCCAAGGAGTTGCACCAGCCAAAGACTTTGACAGGGGTGTTTTTCCTAATCCTAAAGTTGAGACTAAAAAGATCCAAGTTTCCTCCAAAGATTAGGGTTGCACCCACGGGATAATCTATTGGGGATGATAGATATGTTTGAGAGCCTAACGTAGGTTGGTAATGGTAAAGGTAACAAAAAGGTTTAACCTAAGTAGGCGGATAGGCTCTACAGCATCTGAAGTAACCCACTCGAGACTGTGAACTTTGTGTCTGCCGATAGTGGTGGCAACACAATAGCTTTAGTCACCTCCATAGATATAGGATTCAACCAGTACTGATTCTACTGGTATGCATTGGCATTGAAATCTTGAGATAATGGAATATCTTCCAAAGGTGGTGGGTTCTCATTCCTAGCATCCTCAATATTATTCCTATTCAGAGCTACGTTGGTCGCATTGTTAGTATTGTCTTGGGCCATTCTTCTTAAGGTTCTGGGGATCTCTAGATAAAATGGAGTTAAGGGATTAGCTTAACTCTGAGTGTTAGGTGTCCACTACTCATACACTCAGAAAAAGAACAAAAACAATAAACAAAAGTAAAATAAGGGAACTAAGATTAAGACTCAAACTACTAATGAATTCACTAAGTCTAGCTGTATTCCCTGGCAACAATGCTAAAATCTTGTTGTAGCCCAAGTTACACCTCTTTTCTAGAGGATAAAGTGGTTGTTGTCATAGTATAGAACCTAACCAAGGTTAGGCTCGATCCTACAGGGAATACGTACACTCAAAAAAATTCACCAATACAAAATCCGAGTAATTAACCGACTCTATACCCCAAAGTGGGGGGGGGGTTTGCAAGAATCACTAAGAAAATAAAACTAACAAACTATTACAAGAGAAAAGTCAATAATGGATAGCAACTAGGATATTCTGTTCCCCATGATTCTCCAACTCAGTATCATCGATAACCTAATTCTTGTCTAGTGTATAGCATGCAGTACGACAATTTCACCAAGCCCTTTGGTCAAAGGTGAAAGGTGAATTTCGCTATGCGACTTGGCCTATCTCCATAGTATGCAATACTAACCATTACCTATTAGTCCCAGTACAACCTCTACTTGGCCCAGTTTGATTGATTAGACGAGAACACATCAATCGAATCTTGTTAATTAATCTCTTTTCCTATTCATTACTACCTTGGTCCAGTCAATAACACTAGGCAAGTTCTAATATTTACCACCACAAGAAAACATACAAAACGAAGTGAGTTAATTAATACATGCATATACACCTTCCAAGAATTGTGACTTATCCGGTTTTACTTTGTTAGTTTTTCATGGTACCCACAACCCTAGTTGTGGATTTAGCTACTCATGCTATGTGTAGATGAAAAAATTATGAATTAAACAAATATAATTAAATACTTACACAATAGATTTAAGAACAAGCAATCCAATATCAATAAGAATCACAACTTTTAAGATCAAATTCAACCACAAGTGTTCATAAAGACTCTTATAATTTTCTCTCTCAAAATATTGAGTTCTCGAGTGCTAACCTAAAACAAATGAAAATGGATGAGAACTTATGAAAAATAACCTAAAAGACACATTTATAATATTTAATATTCAAATCCTAAATGACTTAGGAGAATTGATCGATACGCCTCACGAAAGCTTTTTATGGCCTGTATTGAAGTTTACGGCCCATAATCGAGGTCTCATACATTGTTGCTAGGAAACTAGACTCCCTCTTTATGACATCCTTTATGACTTGTAATATGGTTTATGACCCGTAAAGTGGGTCACCTCTGATGAACTTCAGAAAGTCTTCATTCTTTGATCCTCAGGGCACGAAAAGTCTTCTATAACTCGTAAACTATTCTACGGCTTATCTACATGTTTGTAGAATTACTTTAAAAACTTGGCACCTCACTGGAATTCCTTACTAAACTACCATATGGCTCATAAATGGTCTATATCTCGTAAGGTGTCTAGTATAATAGCAATTCTGCAGCAACTTTTGTAACTTTCTCCAAAATCATAACCAACCTATAATCCTACAAAGATAAACAGAAAAACACATAAAATCCACCACCATTGCATTAAGAACACACATATTCCAAAATTTTAAGCATCAAAAATATTATATTTTGGTAGAACATCAATGTGACCCATCCCTTTTCTTAAAAATAATATAGAGCACCTCGTGGTGAAATACTTGGCTTTAAAAACTTCATATCCAACAAATCCTTCAGTTGGTCCTTTAACTTATTAAGTTTTGTTGGAGACATATGCTATGGAAGAATGGGGATAGGTTGGGTATGAGGAGAAGATCGATCTTAAAACTTATTTTTCTTTTGTGAGGAATATTGGGCAATCATCGAAAAACACATTCAGAAACTCATTAGCAATAGAGACAGACCCAAGAGCAAGAACTTTGGTACTAGTATCCCTAATCCATACTAGATTACAGATGCAACCCTTGAAGTCATTTTTTGATCTTTAAGTCATGAGATGAATTGACACTTAAACATGAAATTACTATCCTTTCACTCTAGGAGTGGCTCATCAGAGGAATTTAACCACTCGCGTTCTATGATCAATAAAAGCATCGAATGTATGAAGCTAATTCATACTAAGTATAACATCAAAATTGTCTATGTCAAGTTCAACAAGATCACATGAGGTAACTTTATGAAAATCTAAGACATGAAAATTTCTATAGACTCTTTTAGCTGAAGTCAATTCAGGATCTGGAGTATAGATTGAAAAAAGCCCTAACAAGATTTATAGACTAATGTCAAATCTTATTGAAAGATAGCAAGTAACAAAAGTCAAAATCATTCTCAGATCAAGTAAGGCACAAACATTAAACTGAAAGACCCACATTATACTACTAACCACATTATACTACTAACCACATTGACAAGTAGGAAAAGTAGATCCACCAGTCTTGCTATCTTGGGACTCAAGGTTAGACACTTTATCCTTGTTGAACCTTTAGCCTGAACCTTGGTAGAAGAACCTTTGACCTTGATGAGAGTGTTAATCACTACCATAGGACCTTTGTTGTGAGAAAGCACCATTAAATCGAGCCCTCTTAGACCTCCTAGTGCTCCTTTCCCTGAGATTCTCCTCCCTGATTTGTTTGTCATATGTCATCAACCCAGAAATATCCATCTTCTTAACAAGTATAGCGGTCTTGCATTCCTTGAAACAAAGTATTAAACTCTTGAAATGAACCTACACACATGAGCTCGAGAGTTGGCCACTAATGCTGGTGCATAATTCACAACTTTGTGAACTTGAGGGCATGCTACCTCACACTTGAGTTCCATTGCACAAAGTTGATGAATTACAACTTTGCCTCTCATATAATCGAGTGGAAAGAATCGATTAAGAAAACAAACCTCAATATGCTCCCAACATATAGGATCCTCTTCAAGTTTTTTTGCTTTTTATTAATCATACCACACTTTAGTAACACCATTTAGTTGATAGGACAAAAATTTTGCCTTATCTTTTGATGACACACCTACTATTGCCACAATTTTATACACCTCATTAATGAAGTATTATGGATCTTTATCCACCTTGGAGACATGAAAAATGGTTTGATTCATTCTTGTGATGTCCTTAACCCTTGATGTCACTGAAACCAAAATAGGAGAAGCTACCACCCCTTAATTCAATTGAGTAGACATGGCTTGAGCAAGCATAGAAATAGCAGCTCAATAATTGGCATTGGTTACTTTCTAAGTTAATGGGTTATTATGAGCTTTATGGGCTTGTCCCTTATTAGCATTCTTCCCTCTTTACGTTGGAGCTTCTTGTGGAGACATTTTTTGAAAAATCCAAAAGAACAAGCCTTAGAGGAGGGAATCATAGCGTACACTCTATCACACAATATAGATTATGAAAGAAGTGAAATATTTCCTTAACATCTCGCAGCCTCTTATGCATCGATATTTCATGTTGTACGCCCTTGAATAAGACTCCATGCGATGTGACATTCACACCCTAAGATACCTTAAACTTTGTGCTCTGATACCAAATTTTTCATGGCCCAAATTAGACCCTTGGTGTGACATGAATATTAGGATTCCTCATGAAAGCCCCACTAAGCATCTTAGCATTCATAAAGCAAACACAAGATAAATAAAAGCAATATAAGAATGCAAAAGAAATAATAATCAAGTGCAGAAATCTCAATATAAAATATCAAGGGCAAAGACAACATAGACTTTTTACATAATATTTAAAAATCCTATAGTAATCATATGTGAGGGACTAAGGTATGCCCTAGCTAACTTGAAGTCTAAAATGAAATTGAATTAAAAGTAACCAAGAGAAAAGCAAACCTTAAACAAAATCCAAAATCATGAGGATTCACCAATTTCAAAGTTCATAAAGGGAAATCCAGGACTAGCTTCTAGAAGTAGTGGTGTGATCATCAACTCTTTCATTATCATATAATGTAGGAAAAGAAGGTATGTGTTAGTACTTGGATGCATGGTGTTGCCCAAGTTGCACCTCATTTTCCAAGGTTTAAGTAATAGTTATCAAGATATATTAACTAAGGTTAGGGTCGAACCTACAGAGAATATGGTCAGACTTGGAGTAATTGCAAACAAGTCCAGTGAATTAACCTACTTATTCTCCTGATTGGGGGAAGGGTTGTAATTACAAGAAAATAAACCTAAGCTAGAAGCATGTATTGTAAAACTAGTGAGAGAAGTAACTAGGGTATTGTGTTCTGCATGAATTCCTAACTTGCTATTATCAGTTAATCATAGTCTTTTTCAGTTTGTAGCATGCAGAACAGTAAATTAAGTTTATTAAACCCTTTAATACAGATGAAAGGTGAATTTCACTATGTGATTTGATTCATCCCCGTAGTATGTCATTACTAACCCTTACATATTATTCTAGTACAACCTCCCACGAGAGGGATTACATCGAATCCTATTAATTTATCTTTTTTCCTATTCATTACTACCTTAATCCAGGTAGTAAAAAATAGGTGGGTTCTAACGTTGGTCACCATTAAAAAGCATTCACAACAAAGAGAACTAATTAATACATGCATGCACACTTTTCAAGAATCACGAATTATCTAATTTTACCTTGTTAGCTCTTTATGGTGCTGATGTAGCCTAAGTTACACCTCTTTTCTTAGGATAAAACAGTGTTGTCAAGAAATAGAACCTAACCAAGGTTAGGGTCAAATCCAAGGGTATACGTAGACTTAAGAGAGTTCAAGTAACGCAATTCAAGTGATTAACCAACTTACTTCCCCAAAAGGGGGGTTTGCAATAATCAGTAGAAAAGTAAACCTAACTAACACTGAAGTTAAATCAATAAGGAGAGAAACTAGGATATTGTATTCCCATGATTACCTAACTTAGTGTCACCAGATAACCTACTGTGTAGCTTGCAGGATGGTGAGTTAGGTTCACCAAACCTATTAGTCCAGAAGAGAGGTAAATTTCACTATGTGACTTGGCCCATCTCCGTAGTTTGCATTACTAACCCTTACCTAGTAGTCCCAGTACAACCTCCCCTTGGCCCAGTTCAATTGATTAGATAAGAACACATTAATTGGATCTTTTTAATTAATCTTTTTTTCTAGTCATTACTTTCCTTGTCCAGTCAATAACACTAGGCGAGTTCTAATGTTGGCCATCACTAGAAAACATGCAAAGTGAAGAGAGTTAATTAATACATGCATGCACACTTTTCAAAAATTATGAACTATTCAATTTTACTTTGTTATTTCTTCTTGGCTCCCACAACCCTAGATTTAGCTACTCATGATTTGTGTAGATGCAAAACTTATGAATTAAGAACAAGCAAATCCAACTTCAAGGAGAATCGCAAGATCAAAGATCAAATCAAAGTACAAGTGTTTCTGAAAACTCTCCAATATTATCTCACTTTTTTTTCTATCTAATTCTAGAGTTCTTTGTGTACTATGCATAAAACCTAATAAAATATAACTTAAAAACCTATTTATTATATTTAAAATACAAGTCCAAAAAATAATAGGATAGCTGGTCAGCACGCCTCAAAAACAGGTTTATAGGTCATATTGTATTCCATGGCCTATAATCGAGGTCTCGTACAGTGTTGCTGGAAATCTAAATTTCAAGTCTACGACACCCCTCTATGACTAGTAAAATGGTTTACGACCTATAGGGGGTTTCGTCTAATGAATCTTCAAAAAGTCTCTCATCTCTAATCCTCAGCGCATGAACCATATCTATGACCCAGAAATCAATCTATGACCCATCTGCATATTCATATAATAAACTTCAAAAAATTAGCTCCTCACTGGAATTTTTCACGAAACCCACTTCATAGCCCTTAGAATGAACTACAGCCCATAAAGGGTCCCATACTGCATCAAAATTAGCAATTTTTTATACTTTTCTCCTAAAATCAAATCCAACCCTGGAATCCTAAAAATGTAACACAAAAAACACATAAAACTAACTAATATCGCATTGAGAACACAAAAAATTCAAAGCTTTTAGCATCAAAAGTGTTGTATTTTGATAGCACATCAACACTCTCAACTTGAAATTATTACTTGTCCTCATGCGACGGACTCAATCTATATCAGTAATGTAGTAATACACAGACCTCAACCCAATGGCATACATCACATCAATCTTAACTCAGATACCCCCACCATTTTTCCAGAACAGAATCATATAGCCAACTAGCAAACTAATACAGACTAGTGTATGTGACAACACAACTATGACAAGTGAGTCACTATCAACAATCCACAATCACTGAATAAGCCTAATGCTAACAATGTAATGCTAGTGCCCTCACAGAAAGAAGTCCCACATCTGACTCTCAATAATTTTTTCCTGTGTAACTTTTGGACTATCCAAAACCACTTATTCTCAAAAAAGATATTCATGCATCATGCCCAATACCATAGATTTGCCCCTGTACTCATGACTAAGACCTTCAACTACTTGGACTAGGATCACTTCAGGACTTTCTAAGCATAACGTAGGCTCAGGGGGCTTTGGTATGGTATTTTGGGAATATAGTGACTAAAGGCCCTCCTTGACACTAGGTTTTCCTACACTTTTGCCCTACCAACTCTGTTATTTTCCACCTCATTCTCCCTTTCTACTATTCCAAGCTTTTGTGGGTGCTTTCTTTTCATTTTTTAGCTTTTTTCCTTGATTTTACACTTAATTTTTCTTTTCAACTCACAACTAAGGCATCACTTATTTTTTTTTCATCCAGTACATGATTTTTATCCTTTCATCTATATCACTAACTTTCCAATTATTTTCATGTTTCAACCTTACACCAGCCATCCTCAATTTAAGCTTTTGGCCTAAGTTGAGGTGCACAATATTCATCCTCAAAACCAGGGTCACTTTTGGTATCCACCCACAACTTAGTCTTTTTGCCTCAATCAAGGTGCACAATGTTCATGAAAGGACCAGGTCCAATTTTAGGACTTTACAACTAACAAGGCTAGGTTAATGAGGTGTTTCCAAAGAATAGGTATATGTTAGGCTCAAAACATTATGAACAAGGGATATACTGCAATTTTGGTTGGTTACTTAAGCTAAGTGGGCTTTTAAGAACAACGGCCTAAGATCCTCTCCTAATCTAATTAATCTACAGTCTAACTTAGAGTAATAGGACAAGTTCTGAATTAGCACACAACACATGAATTTAGCAATTTAAAGCTCACACTCACATGGCACTGGCTACATTATTAACAAAAGACTCTTAAATCATGCTTTTTATCTCAATTTTTCCTCACTTATCAGAACAAACATTGTCAACACACATATTTTGGTGGGTCTCATTTTTCAAACAAAACATAAAACATGCTATATGCCATAGGTATTAGTACTATGTGCTACAAATACTACTTAAGACATCCTAAACGTGTCGCTTCAATAGAAAGTAAATATTCATGGGGAAAAAGAACACAGGAAAGAAAAACTCAATATCAAAAATTGGGTTAGTTATGTACCTAAGCCACTCAAACTTCACTAAGGCCCAGAACTACCCACTTCCCATAAAAAAAAAGGTGCATTATCCCCAATGCACACAATTAAAGCAAACTAAAGTATAAGGGTCAAAAATCATACCTGGTGCCTAAGCGCTAGTGTGTGGCTGAGTATGACCACCCTTGACCTGCATAGTGGTCTCCTCAACAATAGCACTCTGTCCAGAGAGGCCAGTAACCTTTATCCTCTCGAGCTCTTGAGCCTATCATCTCTCCTCCTACCTCGACTCTCTCAAGACAAGCTCGAGCTCCTCCTACTCTGTAAGCCCCATACGTAAGCATACGATATCTATATTATCGTACTCTATGCGGGATCTCTTCACTTGGGAAGACTAGATAGGCATCTCAAGAGCAAAAAGATATACCATTGGCACCAGGAGTGTGGTCTCTAGTAGTGTTGTTGATGCTACCAGTGTTGCTGGCATATCGACCCAAAGTTGTTGGATCTCCATCTGGATGGCCATCAAGTCTACTGGTCGGGCCATGCTCAGGCTCTACTATACCCTTGCCTCAAAGGCGTCAATGCGAGTATCCATAGAATAGACACGATCCTGAATAATAGCGACCGCATATGCTTGCATATGACCCTTCGATTCTAAAATCTTCTGGCAGACCCCTAACCTAATCTACTAAACAAGCTGAGCTAACTGTGACCAAGCATGATATAACCTCTGCTCCATGGGCTATATAGATATGGCGGACATGTAAACCATTCCCATAGGAGTAGACGATGATGACGTGGCCTATGATGGAGGAACAAAAGTGCTAGGCCCCCTCTGCTTATCTACCTCAAACTGTAGGGGCCTATCCTCAGTAGCAGCAGTAGTGGCGGTGGTCTGTGGAACCTCAGGCAGTGGCTCTAGGGCAAACATATTTGGAATAGGAGTAGGTTGGTGTTATGCTCACTGGAGTGCCATCGGTTTCTCCTCAACCTTGATTAAGCTAGCATTCAAAGTGCACTAGGCCTCGATTGGCGAGTCCTACTGGTGTAGGCTCTCCACCCTCAACTCTAGACAAAGACTTTATATCAAGAAAGAAAAAGGGATAGAGGTAGACCTTTTCAAGGCAACCTCGTGAATCTACTTTGGTGATGAGGCAGGCCCAATCAATCTCATAACCAGCTAAGATTTTAGAAACTAGCATTGTATGTTCCGACGTCAAGGTATTATCTAGAGTAGACTAGATGCATGATTGGATAATTGCACACAAAACCTTAGCTGGGAAACTAAGCAAATACTTAACAATAGGATTCGATTGTGTGGTAACCCATGCAGGTTCCGAACCCTGCTCAGTAATATAACCAGACACCCACCTCATCAAGCTGACTCTACACTCTTGATCTCGCATCACTAATGGGTCTCTCATCTGTCCTACTTCAAACTCAGTTGTGTA
>JAOTQJ010003593.1:8226-38162 GCA_025642045.1 Solanum sejunctum | reverse complement strand
ATCAAGCTGACTCTACACTCTTGATCTCGCATCACTAATGGGTCTCTCATCTGTCCTACTTCAAACTCAGTTGTGTAAATGGCATACAATAGATGGTGGTCTTTGAAATATCCACCTGTTGGCCCCTCACTTTGGTCTCAATCAGTTTGGGCTGAGCTAGGGGCTTTTTCTAATTGGGAAGAGTGTTGTGAATAGTGGTTGCATAAGACGCATAGAACTCCCTCACCATGGTTGGGGAGTATCGCACAAGTTATTAGGTAAACCATTGGCGCACTATCTAATCATCATTTCTTGGAGACCGAGGACACAATTGAGTCTGCCTGGCATGACTCGGGACTACTTATAGATAGAGCAGACTGGTTTGCCCCGCTTTGTATTCTGCATATAATCCCATAAATATAATGCATGCCCTCAATGTACCACTGGCTAGTAAGAGCATCTTGCAGAGATGGTGATGATCAAGGTATTGCATAGGACTCCGTCTCTAATACATAACTGGAGCTTGACTTAGAGCCGGACTCCTCTCTAGATTGAATCATCTAAATAGAGTTGCTCCAGCCGTTGTTCCCTCATCAAAATGGGGAGTACAATCCTAAGCTGCCCAGCTCTAGCAGCAGCGTTCGTCTAGGGTCTAGCAGGCTACGGGTCCAGATGGACTCCAAGGTCCTCTAGTAAACCACTCAATATGGGGGTCTACTAATCCTCTAAGGGATCATCTCTGATCCTCCTCTATAGGGCCCTGATCTTATCATTTTTAGCTTTCGTGGCCATAGTACCTGAAACATGAACATTTATGTACTTTGGTTAGCCCCGCAAATCAAAAACTAAAATGCAAAAAAATTCAGACTGAGTTACACAAGAGTCTACGAAAGTACCTCTACTGGTTGTAGTGGATACCATGAGCTATAGAGGGCTCTCATAAAATAGTGATCACAGATTATTTTCTCACAAGAAAAGTTTATCATACAAGCTATGGCTCGTAAAATGGTTTATGAGTCGTAGACTGAGTCATAGAGTTTTCCAATATCTAACTTTATTTCAGGCAGGGATCCACGAGACCTTTATTCAAGTCATAAATTGTTCTACGACTCATAGAAGGTTTCGTCTGATGGGTACCCAGAAACTTTAGGTTCTTGAAATCTTATACGAAGAGCAATTACAACTCGTGAAATATTCCATGGTCATAAAACCAACTCACAGACTAGAAAACTCTGTCACATGATTTTCTAAGTCCATCAAAAATGGAACACATGTGACTTTTCAATCTTATTCTGACAGCATTGAAACAACATGTACACACCAACACCCCAATATGATAATTGACATATATACCCCATCAAAAATAATTGAGCATGTTTTACCCAACCCTTTCGACCATGTATGAACGATTTCACAACAAAATCATGCACCTATGTCATCACCATCAAATTACACACATAATCAATTCATCACAAATGGTGGGTGATTCAATAGGCGCCAAAACATATTATTGGAATCATATAATCAAGGCAACCACGCCCAATTCCGGATTTAGACACATATTCAAATATGGGCAACCATAATTAACCTATCAATATGTCAATTGCGCATATGGGTTTATGTCTAACATTACCATTTCTAATCTAATTTCCAATTTAATCATACAAACATAGGCAAATTAAATCTATTTGGTTAATTGAGAACTTATGATCACGCTTAAACAATACCTCTCACTTTGAGGATAAAGCAATCATTGTCAAATATAAAATCTAACCATAGGTTAGGGTCAAATCCCAAGGGAATATAGGGCTTTGCCACTTTGATTCACCAATAATCAATTCAAGCATCAAATAACTCAACTCTCAAGAAAAGGGGGTCAATGATAAGTAGTAAATAAAACTGTAGTAATAAACGTAGAGACAATCAAATTGGAGAGTAACTTGGGAAATTGTGTTCCCATGATTCACTAACTCAGACACCCTAAATAACACAACCTAAACTAGGACATTGTATGTAGGACGGTAACTTAAGTTCTTCCAACTCTTGGGCAAACGCTTGGTCGGAT
The DNA here is from genome assembly GCA_025642045.1 of Solanum sejunctum. Lineage (NCBI taxonomy): Eukaryota > Viridiplantae > Streptophyta > Magnoliopsida > Solanales > Solanaceae > Solanum > Solanum sejunctum. Next base: position 36,118 of record JAOTQJ010003593.1, on the reverse strand, counting down.
ATCATAGTATGCCAAACTAACCATTGCCTATTGTCCCAGTCGACCTATACTGGACCGGGTTTGGTTGATTAGACTGGAATACATCAATCAAATTCTGTCACCTATTTTTTTCCCTATTCATCACTATCTTGATCGGGATCATGACACTAGGCGGGATTTAATGTTGGCCTCCATTAAACAACAAACAAAATGAAGAAAAATAGATAATACAGTCAAATAACCAACTCAAGAAGTGCAAAACAAACCGTGTTTCTAAGATATCTACTAATAGTTCCCACAACCCCAAGTTGCGGGTTTAGACACTCATGGCTTGGGCACACAAATCAAAAATTAAATAAGAAGACATAGAAGATTTCTTACCCATGCAAATTGAAGAACAACGAAAATCCTTTTTTGAAATTAGAATCATAAGCTTGAATGATAAGATTAATCCACAAGTGAATCTCAATCTCCAAATTGAGTCTTAAAGTAAAACCTTAGAAATTCTCTCAAAACCTCTCTACAGTCTTGAATAATATGAATAATGAATGAAAAAACTCCATAAACTGCTCCTAAAATGCTAAGATATACTATTTTATCGTTTTTACAAAAGATCTTTAAAATAATTAGAAAATTTGATTGGGGTCTGCTATGGCTCTTAGTTATGACTTGTAGGGTGACCTATGAGCCATAATCGGCCTTCCGTGGTCAGCACTTGGAATTTTGGACTTAACTGCTATGATACACCTCTATGAGTCATAGTCTGATTTATGACTCATAGTGCCTTCTCGTGGTCCAATCTTGCATTTCTTGGTCCAATTTTGATCAACACTGTTAATTTCTACGAGTCCTCTCTTCACGATTCATAGAAAGGACTACGACTCATACCTTGAGCTTGTATTGAGCTGAACTTAAAATTTTTAGATTTTGTATTTGAACACTATTAACTACAACGAAGAGCCTCTAAGACTTGTAGCTCGAGCTACGACTCGTAGTGTAGTCCGTAGATCTTCAAAATCAACAAAAATCTACAACTTTTCTCAAAATCAAGCCAACCTACATTTTCTGCAAAAATAAACACAAAAACACATAAAAACCATAAAAACTTGCATTGAGAACACACAAAATCTCTTGTTCTAGGCATCAAGTGTGTTGTATTTGACAACATATCAGCACTCTCAACTTAGAATTATTGTTTGTCCTTAAGCGATGACTTAATCTAGATAGATAATAAAGCAATACATAGCAATCAAACCCCTGGCATATACCATTCTCAAATTTATCTCAGGTACCCATAACATCATTTTCAAAACAAGATTATATAGCTAATTAGCAAACCATAGCACATTGATACATTTGACAATCCAACAATGACAAGTTAAGGGGTATCAACAATCCACATTCACTGAACAAGTCAAATGTTAACCATGCAATACCAATACCCTCACAGAAAAGAAGTCTTTTTTTAACACTCAATATGCTTTCAAAAGTTGCTCATGGCATTGTGCAAGCATACTCACTCTCACCATTGAGATTATGCATGATGACAAGTACCATAGGCTTGCCCATATACTCATAACCCGGACTGTTGACTAATTTGATTAGGATCACTCTAGGACTTTATATGCTTATAACTTAGGCTCATGGGGCTTTGGTATGGCATGTTTGACAATTAGTGACTAAGGGCCAACCTTGAATCACATTTTTCAACACATTCATCTTAACAACTCAACCTTTCTCAACTTTCCCTTATTCTTCATTTTCAAGCATTTTTGGATATTTTCTCTTCATTTTTCAACTTGTGCCTTATTTTCAAACTCATTTTGCTTTATCACTCTTTCTAAGGCATCTTTTTCTCTTACCCAGTATATGACTTCCTACTCTTTTTTGTATTCCCAACTCACTACCTCATTTTTGCTATTATACCACAACATAAGCCACCCTCAACTTAGGCTTTTAGCTTGAGGTAAAGCACACAATATCCAATACCCAAACCATGGCCACTTTTGGTAGCGACCTTCAACTTACGCTTTTTGCCTCAATCAAGGTTCACAATGTTCAAGGATAGAGTAGGGCCAATATCAATTTATTTCACTAGATAAGGTTAGGGTAGTCAAATATTAAGAAAGAAAGGGTATATGTTAGGCTCAAACAGTTGGATCAAAGGATAAACTCTTTCATTTAGTTAGTTATTTAGGTAAAAGTAGACTAAATAAAAAAACAAGGGCCTAAGATCCCTTCCAACTCCATATATTCTCCTGTCCAACTCAAAGTAATAGGGTAAGTTCTGAATCAGTACACAATGCATGAATATAATAAAATTAGCTCACACGCACATGCTATTGCACGCATAGCTAACAAAGATTCATAGATCATGCATCAAGCATCAACTTGCCTTTACTTAATTAGAACAAACATTGTCAAACCATTCAAACATGCATGATTGTAACATAACTACTAATTAACAAAATTTTCATGGGTACCAATTTTCCAAAATTTTTCATAAATCATCAAAACAATGTATATACTAAAGGTTTAACTACCATATACTACAAATATTATCTACAATATCTAAAAACATGTTGGTTCAACAGAAAGTAAAATATCCATGAGGAAAAAAAACATAGGTAAGAAAATCTCGAGATCAAAAATTGGGATAGCTATGGACTAAAAGCTACTAACACTTCACCCTAGTCCAAAGCTACCCAAACCCCACTGAAAATAATGTACTTTGTCCTCAATGTACAATACAAAATCAAAATAGGCACAAGGGTGTCTTACCTTGGGTTGCCTCCCAAGCAACGCTTGATTTATTATCGCGGCATGACGTGGAAGGTGTGCTTCCTGATAACTCTTCAAGGTCCCACTCTTGTATGATTTTGATCTCCTCCGTCTCTCCCATCTAAAGTTTGACTCTTTAACTATTGACTTTGAAAGTTCCTCTATCTCATTTCTCTAACTCAATGGCACCATGATTGAAGTCACGTGCCACTCAGAAGGGCCCTATCCATCTAGATTTTGTTTTCTAGGGAACAACCTTAATCTAGAATTGTATAGTAATAGCAAGTCCCCTGGTGCAAACTGGCAGCATTCTATGCGACGATCATGGTGAAATTTCATTCCTTGTTTGTACAATGCCAAACTTTTATATGCTCGTAGCTGAAATTCATCAAGCTTATTAAGTTGAGCCAACCTAGATCTTGCAACATTATTCCAATCAAGATTCAACTTCTTTAAGGCCCCATTACTTTATGTTCAAGCTCCACTGGCAAATGACATGCCTTCCCAAAGATAAGTTGGTAGGGAGACATGCCAATAGGAGTTATAAATGTAGTCCAAACCCATCCTGTGTAATCAAGCTTCCTTAACGAATTTGTACTATTTACATTTACCATTGTGGATAGAATCTTCTTGATTTCCCTATTAGATACCTTCACTAGTCCATTCGTTTGTGGGTTATAAGGTGTGGCTACCTAATGTTTCACTCCATACTTTTCAAGAAGAGCTTTAAAGAGCTTGTTACAAAAATGAGAACCTGCATTGCTGATGATAACCGAAGAGTGCCAAATCTAGAGAAAATATTTCTTTTTAGGAATATTGAGACACTTTTACCTTTAATGTTTGATAGAGCCTCTACCCATTTGGAGACATAATCCATAGTAACCAAGATATACTTATCTCTATGTGAACTAATAAGTGATCCCATGAAATCTATCCCCCATACATCAAACAACTCAATTACCAAAATAGGATTTAGGGGGAGCTCGTGTTTTCATATGACTCCACCTCCTCTTTGAAACCTATCACAAGCTTTGGCATAGTTATAAACGTCTTGGTGGATTGTGGGCCAATAGTAACCATATTACAAGATCTTATAGGATATTTGAATCCCACTATGATGTGTGGCATGCTTCAAGTATGCTCATTGTTTCTTCCTCAGGGACATAGCGTCGAATGATCCCATTAGCACAAACACAAAATAAAGATGGGTCATCCTAGAAGAACTTCCTCACATCATGCATAAATTTTCGCCTTTGATGCATGTTTAAGTTGGGAGGTACAATATCACTTACCAAATAATTTACATAATCTGCAAACCAAGGTATAAGCTCATGTGATGATGCCAACACTCTTTCATCAGGAAAAGAGTCATTTATCTCAAGACCATCATCAAACTGCATCACCGCCCCATCTTCTAATCTAGGTAGGTGATCAGCAACTTGGTTTTCTGACCCTTTTCTTTCAATAACATCGAAGTTGAACTCATGTAAAAGTAGTACCCATGTTATCAACCTTGGTTTTGCATCCTTTTTGGCCATTAAATACTTCAGTGTTGAGTGGTCTGTGTGCACTATCACTTTGGCTCCCCGTAAGTATGAACAAAACTTTTCGAATGCAAAGACCAATGCAAGCAACTCTTGCTCTATGACAGTGTAATTCTTTTGAGCATGGTCAAGGCTTTGCTGGCATAATATATAGGATGTAAGACTTTCCCCTTGCATTGTCCTGATACAACACCTAGATCAACCCCACTGACATCACACATTATCTCAAATGGCTTGGACCAATCAGGAGCTACAATAATTGGCGTGGAGATCAATCTTTTTTCCAACTTTTTAAAGGCTTGTATGCATGCATCATCAAACACAAACTTTGCATACTTTTTCAACAATTTGCACAATGCATGCAAAATTTTAGAGAAGTCTTCTATGAACTGTCAATAAAATCCTGCGTGCCCCAAGAAACTCCTAACACCCTTTACTGAGATGGGTGGTGGAAGCTTCTCAATTATATCAACCTTAGCTCTATTCACCTCAACGTGTTTACCTGGCCCAACACAATATCCTCTTTAACCATGAAATGACATTTCTTCTAATTTAGTACCAAGTGACTTTCCACCCATATTTGTAAAACATCATGCAAGTGTGCCAAGAAATCCTCAAATGAGTGTCCAACCATGCTGAAATCATCAATGAATACCTCAATAGTGCTTTCCACCATATTCAAGGAAATAGACATCATGTACTTTTGGAATGTTGCTGGGGAATTACACAATTCAAATGGCATCCTTTTAAATGTAAAGGTGCCATATGGACATGTAAAAGTGGTTTTCTCCTAATCCTCTGGAGCAATGATGATGTAATTATAGCCAGAAAATCCATCAAGAAAATAGTACCACCCTTTATCTACAAATATATCGACCGTCTAATCCATGAACAACATAGAAAAGTGATCTTTATCTGTTGAGGCGTTGACCTTTCTATAGTCTATACACACTCTCCATCGGTAACTCGCCTTATAGGAATCAATTCATCTTTAGCATTGTGCACCATGGTGATGCACCCTTTCTTTGGGACACATGGTACCAGACTCACCCATTCACTATTAACAATTGGGTAAATTACTTTTGTATCTAACCGTTTGATGATTTCCTTGCGCACCACCTCTTGCATAGGAGGATTCTGACTCCTTTTGTGCTCGATGCTAGGCTTGTAGTCTTTGACTAACTGAATTTTGTGAGTGCATATCCCCGGAGGAATACCAATGATATCTATAATAGTCTTATCCGATAGCCATTTTAAATTGCTTGAGAACTGTCACAAAGGCATCTGTTTGCCCATAACTCAAATCCGCAGCTATGATGACTAGCAAAGTATTGCTCTCTCCCAAGAAAACATACTTCCAATACAATGACAGTGCTTTCAATTCCAACACTGGTGGCACTTCTATATAGGGCTTTGCAAGTGCTATTTCCCTATTCTTCAAGTCTAACTCCAACTTTATCTGGAGCCTAGGGCTGAATGACACCTCTAGACAATTTACTGTCTCTTCATAATCTAGCTTGTCGTCACCATCAAAGTTCATCCAAACTAAATCCAAAGTCTCAACACCCTATCATAGCTTAATTGGTACCTTTAACTCATCATCATAACAACCTTTATCACTGAAACTTCCCTCAAATCACAGTCCTTGCTCTCTTATTTACAAATATGGAACACGACCTCTTCTTCACCAAATCTGAATGTGAGTAGCCCTTTCCCCATGTCAACTAGAGTGCAACCTGTAGCTAAGAAAAGCCTCCCCAAAATAATAGGAATTGGAAAATCAACCTCACAGTCAAGTATAACAAAATCTACAGGAAATGTAAATTTTTCTACCTTTACCAACAAATCATAAAGTACTTTTATAGGCTTCTTGACCATTCTGTCTACCATTAGTAACCGTATCTTCGTAGGAGTAGGATTTCCCAAGATAAGTTTCTTGAAGATGGCCAGTGGCATTAAGTTGATGCTAGCACTCAAATCACAAAGTGCTTTAGACAATTATATCTCTCTGATAGTGCATGGTATAGTGAAAGTGCCTGGGTCTTCACGTTTTTGAACTAATGTCTTGGTAGTGATTGCGCTACAATGCTGAAGATCTCTAGAAAGATATTGACTCATCGTCTGCTTCTTTGTGACCAAGTATTTCATGTACCTTGCATAACCTAGCATCTTCTCTAAGGCTTTAATCACAGGGATATTTTTCGATAATTGCTTGAGCACAACTAGGAAGTGCTCGAGCTTGCTTTCCTCCTCCCTCTTCTTGATTCTTTGAGGGAAAGGGGGAGGAGGTCTTGGGATAGCCTTATACTTCCTCAATTTGTCACCCTCTTCACCTATCCCATTCTTCACACAATTATCTCTTTTGTCTATACCCCTTTTTATAGTTTCTTTCTCATGCACATTTTCTACCCCAACCCGCACAGGAGGGTCAATGGTGTTTCACCTCCCCTTGTAATGATTACCATACAATGCCCCTCAATCTTTAGGTTTTGGATCATATTGCTCAGCAAGGTACCCTTTTAGTGTTGATTTAATTGGGAGGACACTTGACCAAATTGTTGTTCTAACGACTTGATGGCCACTAAATAAGACTCTATCTTTTGGTCGATACTTGAAATCTCCGATTTCATTCCTCTCAAAGTCTCATCTTCATTCTCCGCTTTCTTCAACAATTTGTCAAACATTTCCTTGATCCTTGAATTGCTACAACTAACATCATGATTATGAAGAGGCACATAAGGACCATTTCTATACCCATATCTTCAGCCCTACTCGGCTTCTGGCACCATATCTCTCTCAAAGTAACCACTATAGATATCTTTGTATGCACCCTCTCGGTTGTAGTTCTGACCTTGATTTTCAAAACCTTGACGCCAATAGTTCGGATTGGACCCTTGACCATTGTTCTAAAAATCAACCGCTTGATCTCTAACAAAGCAAGCATCTTCATCGTAATAAACTCACAATACGTAGGTGCTTGTGGAGGTTGATGGAGTACTGCATGAACACTTTCTTGAGTTTGTTTCACCACCAAGTCCACACTTGTTTGTAGTTGAGAAAGTTGTTGCATAATCTCATCATTGATTTTTGCTTACTCCGAATTAACACTCACCCCACATGAGCTCCTTGTAGTAGCTCTCTTCCTTTTTCCCTATGCTCTATTGGTCTTAACTACTTGCTCCATCCTTTCTGCTATCCTTGTAAATAGTTGATTTAAGAACATGCCTCTCATGATGGTATCAGCACATGCTTGACTATTCTGAACAAGAGACCGATAGAAAATCTCCACTAAGTCATCATCCACGATCTTATAGTCTGGAACCATTCTCAAACAATTCTTGAACATCTCCTATGTTGTGCTAATAGAATCATCCGCCAATAGCTCAAAGTTATTGATTTGATCCTTAAGTTTGAGCATTTTAGACCTTGGAAATTATCTCTCTAAGAAGTCTCATTGAATTCTGCCCAACTGGTGATTGAGCTATGTGGGAATTTTGACAAACATATTACTACATTATCGGTAAGAGATAGTGGGAACACACATAACCCGATAGCATCTATAGAAAGATTCTGTGTACCCATCATACTCTTACACACAAAAGCAATATTACAAAGATGAATGTGAGGATACTTAGTAGGTAACCCTGCAAACAAACCACAGTTCTAAAGTATTTGGAGTAATCCACTCGACACCGTAAACTTAGTGTCTATCAGTAATGTTGGCAAAACTATAGCTTCGGTGATGTTATAACCCAAGCCTAGGGCCTAGACATGACATGGCGAATGGAAACTCAAAGGGACCCAAATAATCCTCTTAGTATATTAATCACACATCCTTTGTTGTGGAAGAAATAGTAAACAACAAAAAGAGATATAATAAAAAGGGAAGCGAGACTAAGGGAAATCTTTGATAATCATGAAAGCATAAAAGAGTCAAGCTCATAGCATACGTACATCAAAATATCTAACAACACCTCTAACATGGAATGGATCGAGGGTCCAAGACACTATCGGGCTCACCCTTATAATAAGAAGTGTTCAACATAAAGAAGTCTCAAAATACCAAGAGTAATGAAGTGAGTGTCGTCGAACTTGAGGACTCACCAAAGCTTATCTCTGAAGTATCAACTAGCCACGTGAGGAAGATCAAAAGTTTCTTTAGTCCCTACATGTTAATATCATATAGGCATAGAATATACATTAGTACATTTGAATGTTCTACGTATGTGGGATGCAATGCAACAAGACATAAGCCAATATAGCCAAAAAGCAAAATCATAAGCAATAGATACATAATCTCAATATGGCATGCATGATCAATGCTCATAATAAAACATGCTTGTAAATCATTCATCTTGCATAATATATATAGCATAAATATGTGTTCGAAGAGACCTCAATCGACATAGACTAAGTAGCTACAACTTGGAATCCAAGGCATAACACCCCTTGGAAAGGTGGAACAAGCATAACAACCCTCTACTAGGTGTGGTCTATTTGCCAAGATAAACCAAACATGATAACATAACTAAATGGATCCACTAGTATAGCAAGGTAGTAATCATAATCCTATGGTGGGATATAATTTAGAGACAAAACACTTTATATAAGGACCCCTTAGTTCAAGCCCCCATCTTAAGCCTTAATTGGTGCTAAGTCAAATCCCATGGAATACTTGAAGTAATAATAAGTGGTATCACTTGTAAACAACATGGAAACATGACATGAGTAGCTCTTGAAACATGCTTGACCTCTAGTTGTGAGCCTAACTTGAAACATAAGAGTAGATTATAGTCATACATGAACCCTTGCTTTAATATGAATGCCTCACAAGAGGTAAAAAACTTGAAATAGGGCTTATCTTGTAACTTGTAAAATTATACATAATTTTCATGAATTCAATACATACTTGAAATCCCTTAATCATTATACAGTCACTTGACTTGTAAATCATGAAATAGATTATAAACAACTTGAAAATTTTTTACTTGACATTCTATCAAACACTTGGTGGGTTAATGATATTAGTTCAAAATCATGCAATTCGAGAGTGAGATGAGATGAGAAAACTTAATGCAAATCAACCTACCAATATGTAGTAAGATCCTCATGTAGGATACCTTGAAATCCATCATCAAAACTTATAATAGATCATAGTTTTATAGCTCAAAACATGCAGAGTCTCAATAGACAAAGATCAACTCATAGTGTAAGCTTAAAGTAGATACTCATGCATAATAAACAATACTCTGATAAAAACCTAACATAATTCATGATTATTTTTCATAATAATAGATACCCATAAGTAATACATCTTGAAATTATGCAATTTTCATAAAAACGAAGATTAAGCCCATGGGTGAAAGGACCCAATGGATGAAACCCACATACCTCAAACTTGAGTTTCTTGAGATGAGCTTGAAGAAAACTTAGAGCTTGAACTGAATCCTTGAGTTCCAAATTTAAGCTTGAAATCCTTGAATTTGGAATGAGATATTTGGTTAAGTCTTAGAGAGATTTTTGAGATGTTCTTGAGTGATATAGAGTTGAAAATGGCTAAAGTATAGGTGATTTCACGCTTAAGTGAGCATGGGGCTATGACCCCAATGCCCTTGGCCGAAATAGAAAAAACAAGGAAAAACTTATACTGGTTCGTGTCCTTGGCGTGATGCGAACCCATCGCGCATGCAACATTTGTACTGCTTGGCGCCCCAGGAGTGTCACGGCCTGGGCGCGGACAAACACTATTTTTTGAAAATTAGTGAAAACTATTTTTTGCTGCGGGTCTTCTAAATAAGGTTTATACCCATTTTCCACTCAATTTTGCCCCCGATTGAGAATATGAAGTCAAATTATTTATAACACGCATGGATTTTGAGATATATAGAAATCACGATTATGGACATTCCAAAGCATATTTTTGGGGTGTGTCTGGTGATGTCCATGGCCATAGGATTCAACCAATATTGATTCCAACTATATGCATTCTCGTTGAAATCGCTATGGTGTGGCCTATTATCACTTAGTGGTGGATTTTCCTCTTTACCAAGAATATCATCATTTCTGTCCATGACTTCATCAACCACAATATTCATGTTTGCTTAGGCCATTCTCCTTGCAACACGTTGGGTCTCAAGATTAATTAGAGCTAAGGGTCCGCCTTGTCTCCTTGTATTGGGCATACACCTAGTATACCCTGAAAAGTAAACTAAGAAACAAAAACAAAAGTAAAATACAATAGAATTAAGAAATCAACACTTAAATTACCTACTAGTAAAATCAAATCAAAATATCTTTTTATTCCCCGGCACGGCACCATTAGTTTTGATCACGCTCAAACAGTACCTCCCACTTTGAGGATAAAGCGATTATTATAAAATATAAAACCTAACTATAGGTTAGGACCAAATCCCAAGGGAATATGAGGATTTGCCACTTTGATTCACCAACAATTAATTCAAGCATTAAATAACTCAACTTTCAAGAAAGGGTTTTTTTTGCAATGATAAGTAGTAGATAAAACTATACTAATAAAACATAGAGACAATCAAACTGGAGAGCAACTTGGGAAATTGTGTTTTCCATGATTCACTAACTCATACACCCAGGATAACAAACTAAACTAGGACATTGCATGCAGGATGGTAACTTTAGTTCTTCCATTATTTATACTTTGATCAGGTCAGTTGAAATTTGATGGACCTGGACTCTATGAAACCCCAATTACGGGTTTAGAGTGTTTTACGGCTCATGAACTGAGATTTTGTAGAATATCCAAACCCTAGTTTTCAGGATTGGGTTTCACGAACTAGTCTATGAGTCGTAAAAATGAAGTACGATTCGTAGAGTCGATCATAGAACCCCCAACACTTAGAAAAATTTTAGAAAACTTATCTGGGGTACATGAGCCCTGTTCATGACCCATAATTGTATCTACGTATCATAAAGTTGGCTCGTGGATTGGAGTGAACAACTTTATGCTAACTGGAGATGTCTATGGGATGGTGTACGGGTTGTAAAGGGGTTTATGACCTATAGAACTAGTTGTAGAGGCATTTCTTAATGCCCTTCTCAACTAAGAATGGCTAACTTCGCCATGTACCTACATCTTCATCATAGAACTCACTGTTACCCTATATGCAACCAGCCCAATGTCCAAGATTACAACTAAAATACAAGAAATTAAAATACCTATGAGTCTAAAAATTGAAAATAAAGCTACAACTACACTATTACATCAAAAACCTTGAGTTGCCTTCCAAGTAGCACCTAATTTGTTATCGCAGCACGGCTTGGATAAATTGTTTACTCAGACTTTACCAATTGCCTAGACTTCATTCTTTAAATCTTCTAGCCTTTTCATAGACTGAAATATATTGAAGATAACCACTTTTTCATTCAATTTGAACCTAAGTTGACTAGTTTCCATATCCAATAAAGCTCACCCAGTGGCCAGGAACAGTCTTCCCAAGATGATTGGGACATAGAAGTCGACTTTGCAAACTAGGATTATAAAGTCTGAGGGGAATACAAACTTCTCAACTTTGACCAGCACAACATAGCAATAGCACTGCAATACTAAAGCTCTTGGGAGAGATTCTGACTCATAGTGGGCTTCTTCGTAACCAGGTCCTTCATGTACTTTGCATACCCTGACATTTTCTCCAATGCCTCAATGAGAGAGATTTTGATGGAGAGTTGTTTCAACATGGAGAGAAAGTGCCTGGACTTGCCTTCCTCCTCCCTCTTTTTGATTCTTTGAAAGAAGGGGGCTGACCTAGGAATAGGCTTCAACTTCTATGATGCATCAGCAACTTCACTCACCCTATTTTTATGACAATCATCTTATGTACATCCTTGGTTGCAATTGTCTCCTCTCAAACATCATCCTCATCAACTCGTATGAAAGAATCAATAGTTCTTTTTCCACCATGAGAAGTAATCACTATACACTGCCCTTCATTCTTAGGGTTCTGAATTATTTTGTTGGGCAGCATATCTCTCTGATGTTGATTGAGTTAAATTGATACTTGACCAAACTGTTGCACAAGTTGTTTGATAGCAACAGAATGAGACTCAATTTTTTGGTCAATGTTGGAGATTTCAAATTTCATCCCTCTCAAAGTCTCATTCTATGTCTCAACTTTGTTTAATAGGAGATCAAACATCTCCTTAATTCTTGAGCTACTTGCACCTACATCACGATTATATGGTGGCACATAGGGATCATTTCTTTAACCATCTCTAAATCTCTCTCTGGGCCCCTATTCCAGTCATAGTATCTTCTATAGTTTTCCTTGAAAGATCCGACCTTGATTTCCTTGACATTAGCGCCAATAGTCCTAATCGAATCCTTGGACGCTCGCCTAAAAACCCCTTGTCTGTTCAGCAATAAAACAGGTGGCCTCCTCAGAGTAAGGCTCATCATACATGGGTACACGTGGAGGTTGATGAACCATTGCATTGACTTGCTCCTGGTTTTCCTTCATCATCACCTCATGCTTGTATGGATTCGGGAAATCTCCTACATAATTTCTTCATTTATATTAGCTTGCTCCGAACTAACACTCACAGAGCATAAAATTTTAGTAGATGTTTTTTCTCTCTCTGCCACCATGCATGATTTGTCTTGACCACTCTTTCTATTCTTTCTGAGATCCTTGTGAATGGCTAATCTAAGAATATGTCCCGATAATAGTGTCAACACAAGCTTGATTGTTCTCATCGAGGGAACAGTAGAAGAACTCCACTAAGTCATCATCAACTATCATGTGGTCTGTGATACTTCTCAAGCATTTGATGAACCGCTCCCATGTAGTACTGATCAAATCACCAGAATGCTACTCAAAGTTATTAATCTAGTCTTTCAACTTGAGCTTCTTTGATTTTGGGAAGTACCTCCCCAAAAAGGACTTCAGCAATTCAACCTTACTAATGATCGAACTCTGTGAAATCTTAGATATCCATAGCATCGCATTGCCTGTAAGAGATAATGGAAAGACACGAAGTCCCACAACATCCATAGATAGATTATATATTCTCATCATAATCTTATAAACGGATACAACATTGTGTATATGGCTATGAGGATCCTACTATGTTAAGACCGAAAATAGCCCATGGTTCTGCAGCATCTGAAGCAATCCACTCAAGACTATAAACTTTGTGTCAGCCGGTAGAGGTGGCAACACAATAGCTCTAGTCATCTACATAGCTGTAGGATTTAGCCTGTATTGATTCCACAAACATGCATTGGGATTAAAATCCATTGGCTGTGGGCAATGTCCTCAAAAGGAGGTAGGTTCCCATGATCAGCATTCTCATTCTTACTCCTGTTCAGAGCTACATTGGCTGCCTTATTGTAGTTATCTTGGGCCATTCTCCTCAACATTCTATAGATTTATGGGTTAAACAGTGTTAAGGATCTGCCTAGAGTTCACGTATTGGGCATACACTAACTACATTTACGCCCTGCAATGAAATAAAAATAAGAAAACACGTAAAATGTGGGAAATAAGGATTAATACCCAAATCACTATGAATTAACTATGTCTAGCAATATTTCCCGGGATGGTGCCAAAATCTTGATGTCACCCAAGTTACACCTCCTTTTTTAAGATAAAGTGGTCGTTGTCAAGAAATAGAACCTAAGGTTAGGGTCAAACACAAGGGAATATGTAGACTTAAGAGAAATCAAGTAATGTAATTTGAGTAATTAACCAACTTTTTTCCCCAAGGAGGGGGAGGGGGTTCTGAAAAAATCAGTAGAAAAGTAAACCTAACTATCATAGGAGTTAAATCAATATGGAGAGAAATTAGGGTATTATGTTTCCCATGATTCCCTAACTTAGTACCACCGGATAACCTAATTTGTTTCTAGTGTGTATCATGCAGGATGGTAATTTAGGTTCACCAAACCCTTTGGTCCAAGCGAGAGGTGAATTTCACCATGTGACTTAGCCCATCTCCACAGTGTGCATTACTAACCTTACCTTTTACTCCCAGTACAACCTCCCTTTGTCCTAGTTCGATTGATTAGAGGAGAACACATCAATCGAATCCTATTAATTAATCTCTTTTTCTATGTATTACTAGCTTGGTCCAGTCAGTAACACTTGTTGAGTTTTAATGTTGGCTACCACTAGAAAACATGCAAAGCGAAGAAAGTTAATTAATAAATGCATGCACAATTTCCAAGAATTATGAATTATCCTATTTACATTGTTAGATCTTCATAGTTCCCATAACCTTAGTTGTAGATTTAGCTACTCATGATTTGTGTAGATGCAAGACTTATGAATTGAAATAATATATTAGAGCACTTACACAATTGAATTATGAACAAATAAATCCACCTTCAAGGAGAATCACAAGATTAAAGATCAAATCAAAGTACAAGTGTTTCTCAAAGCTCTCCATTGTTATCTCACTATTTTTCCTCTCTAATTCTTGAGTTTTCTATGTACTATGCATAAAACCTGATAAAAATTACCTAAAAACTTACTTATAATATTTAAAATAAAAGTCCTAAACACGAATAGGTTTACAGGTCGTATTACATTCCATGGTCCGTAATCAGCGTTGTTGGAAATCTGGACTTTAAGTCTATGATAGACCTCTATGACTCTGAAAATGTTTTATGACTCATAGGGGGGTCTCGTCTGATGAATCTTCAGAAAGTCCCTCATATCTGATCCTCAAGTCATTAACCATGTTCTATGACTCGTAAATCAATCCACCACCCATCTACATATTTGTAGAATCAACTTTAGAAAATCAACCCCTCATTGAAATTGTCCGCTAAACCTACTTCACGGCCCATAGAGTGAACTACAGCCCGTTAAAGGTCTCATACTGCATTGAAATCAAAAACTTCTGTACTTTGTTCCAAAAATTGAGACCAACCCTGGAATCCTGCAAATATAACACAAAAACACATAAAATCAACTAACATCGCATTGAGAACACATAAAATCCATGTTTTACGCATCAAATGTGCTATATTTTAACAGCATATCAGGTTCCCACAATGCTAGTTTTGGATTTAGCTATGCATAACATTATAGATAAAAGAATTATGATATAGAATAACACAATTAAGCACTTACAATGATGAAATTAAGAACAAGAAATTCCAAATTCTTCACTAGAAATCACAAAGTAATGCTTTTGATGCAAAAATCACAAAATATGAAGTCACAACGTTGTTTCCTATTTCTCCCATACATCTCTTTGTAAAATACCTAAAACCTATTTATAATTAGTAAACAATACTAGTCCAAAATGAAATATGAAAATTGGATTTAGCAGGCTTTTGCAGACTATGTTATGGGCTATCCAACGTTCTACGACCTGTACCTGGGCTTCGTATTCATCATTCTTCAAAAACTGATATCAATTCTGTGAGACCTTTCTATGGGCAATATTCACATTTGTAGCCTGTATAGGGTTTCGTCTAATAGATTTCCAGAAACTTGGCAAAATCTTATCCTCAAGGCAAGAAACCAATCCACGACTCATATAATCTTCTATAGCTCATCTGACAATTCGTGAATGCAGCTTCAGAAAATAGGGCCTTCACTGGATCTCAGCCACAAAACCCCTCTATGGCTCGTGAAGTATCCATGGCCTGTAGAGTGCTTCGTAGTTCCTCAAAAACTCAACATCTGCAACACTTTGCCCAAAATCATGCCAAATACTTTAATCCTAAAAAACAAACATAAAAACACATCAAACTCACTAACATTACTTTGAGAACACACAAAATTTCAAGTTTTAAGCATCAAAAGTGTTGTATTTTGACAGAACATCAACACCCTCAACTTAAAATTATTGCTTGTCCTCAAGAAACGGACTCAATCTACATAAGCATTCTAGTAATGCACAGACCTCAATCTAATAGCATACATCATCACCAAATCAAGCATAAGTACCCACACTACTCATCAATGCATATCAGAGAGTCATCAAACAAACCAATACAAATTAATAAATGTGATAGTGTAACTATGACATGCAGGGTAACAACGGATAAGCAACAATCACTGACATAGCCTAGAATCAATAGTGTAATGAAAGTGCCCTCACAAAAAGAAATCTCATATCCCACTCATGATACTATTTTCAGATTTGATGCTTGGGACTAAACAAAACCACTCACACTCACAATAAATATTCAGATGCTGTGCTTAATACCATATATTTGCCCATATACTCATAACTATGACCTTCAACTACTTAGACTAGGATCGCTATAGGACCTTCTTGGCTTATATCGTAGGCTTAGGGGGCTTTGGTATGATGTTTTGGGAACATAGTGACTAATGGCCCTCCTTGATACTGCGTTATTCTAAACTTTTGCCTTATCAGCACTGTTATTTCAAGCTTTGCTATGATGTTTCAACTCATTCTGCCCTTCTCCTATTTCAAGCTTTTCTGGATACCTTACTCTCAATTTTTGCTCATTGCATTTTATTTTCACTTTCTTTTTCTTTTTAGCTTACTATAACGCATCTATTCATTTTTCTTGCACCCATAGCATATTTTCCCCCTTTTCCATGTATCACTAACTTCTACCCCATTTAGTGTGATTTTGTTTACACCAGTCACCCTTAACTTAGGTTTTTGGCCTTAGTTGAGGTGCACACTATCCAACCTATGAACTGGTCTACTTTTGGTAGCCACACTCAACTTAAGCTTTTTGCCTCAGTCAAGGTGTACAATATTCATGGAAAGACCAAGGCTAGTTTCATGATTTAACATTCAACAAGGTTGAGTTACATAGGTCTTTACAAAGAACAGGGTACATGCAAAGCTCATTGGGATCAAGGGATACATTACACATTTGGTTAGTCATTTAGGCTAAGTGGACTACATCTAGCTGGACACCAAGGTCCTCGAGGGACCCACTGGCCTATGGAGACACCCGATCGTACAAGGACTCATCTCACAATCTCCACTACACGGTATGAATCACATTCTTCCTAGGTTTTGAGGCCACAGTACCTGAACTTCATACATTTAACACATTGGTTGTACCCACAAGTATAGGAAAGAAAGTAAGAAGATACTACAAAAAGTGACAGAAGGACCTAGGAAGGCTCATCTATGAGCCTTAGGGAAAACTATGGGGCATAGAAGGACTTTATAGGTGGTAAGGAATAGTAAAAATAGTTACTGGAACTGCACCTAAGAGACTAGGTATGGCTTATAGAATATTCTACGGACCATAAATCGACTCGTAAATATAATTCCAAAATTAATATTTTGCAGGCATCACCCTATGAAACCTAAGCGAGATATAGACTAAACTATGGCCCATAAAAGGTTTCATTTGATAGAATCTCAGAAATTCCCAAGCTACTAGTTTTTCTTACGAGGGACAACTACGGCTCATGGGTTCATCCATGGGCCATAGAAGAACCTCGAGTTGTGAAAATACAACAACTTAGTTTCTCTAAGTCCATCACACAGGTCCCAAAACAAACTCAATAATAAGGCTAAATGAACATTCTCATCATCAAACCATCAATTTTGTGGACTCAGACAATTTCCCAAAGTCACCCAACAATACACATGTGACACTTATGAACTACCCAATCAAGTACCAATTTTGCACATTCAACAATGCATTCTGACAACCGTTTGACAATTAAAAGTCATGCTACTATTGCAAACACACATAATCACATGCCATTTTTTCAAAAAAAAAATATATCAATTTAATTTAAATGGCATCTAACAATGTGATTTCAAGCAATAGCATACAAACACGACATGGCCAATTTCATTAAACACACTAAACACAATTTTTGGCATTACATGGTTCAATTCATAGGCGACCATTCAATCGAATTCAAACAAGCATTTTTCACATTAATAGGCCACACAAATTATTATGATCAAGACTTCAGAATACCATTCCCATCAATATTCAAATCCAACGATATAAAATCCGATAATGAATGAAAATTAGATTCAAGAGCCACTTCTTGTTATTTCTTCTGCCCAACAAGGCTGACTTGGACTTGTACATGCATATCCTTTATAGAACATACTATTACACTATATGCCACCAGTCGGAATTTAAAAAAATTACAACTAAAATGATAAAATTAAACTATCTACAAGTCCAAAAAGCTAAAAATAAAAACAAAACACAAATGTTACATCAGAAATCTTTAGTTGCCTCCCAAGTAGCACTTGATATACTATCGTAGCACAATTTGGACAACTTGGTTATTCAGACTTCAGTATGTGTCCAAACTTCCTTCTTCAAATCATTAGGTCTCTTCATCGACAGACAAATATTAATGATAATTTCTTCATCATTCAATTGAAACTTGAGTTAGCTTGATTCCTTATCTACCAATGCTCACCTAGTGCCTAGGAAGGGACTCTCCAAGATGATTAGAACTTTAAAGTCAAGCTCATAATAAAGGATCATAAAGTCTTTGGGGAATATGAATTTTTCTACTTTGATAAGGACATCATATAATATCCCTACAGGCTTCTTCATTGTTTTTTCAGCCATCAACAACCATATGTTTGTTGGAGTAAGGGCTCCTAAGCCTAACTTCTTGAACACTACAAGAGGCATTAGATTGATGTTGGTGCCTCAATAGCATAATTTCTTTGCAAACTCAGCATCTTCAATGGTGCAAGGTATGGTAAATGCTCTGAGATTTTCTCGCTTCTGCACTAAGGACCTTGTTGCTATCGCACTGCAATGCTGAAGCTCTTGAGAGAGCTCTTGGCTCACAGTCCATTTTTTGGTGACTAAGTCATTTATGAACTTTGCATACATGTGCATCTTTTCCAATGCCTTAATGAGAGGGATATTAATGGAGAGTTACTTTAGCATTGAGATAAAGTGCTGGAATTTACCTTCCTCCTCCTTATTTTTTAGTCTCAAAGGGAAAGGAGGGGGAGATCCAGGAATGGGTTTCAACTTCTGTGTTATCACTACTGCTTTACTCTCCTTATCCTTAGCATAAGGATCTCTGGTCTCTGCATCTTTGCTATCAACCATCTCCTCATGAACATCATTATCATTACCTGGAATCGGAGGGTTAATGGTTTGCTTGCCACCAGTTGTCGTCACTACCATATACTACCCCTTATTCTTATGATTATGAACTATATTGTTGGGCAATGTACCTTTCTAGTACTAGTTCAATTGAGTCAACATATGACGGAACTGTTGCTCCAGCTACTTGATAATAACAAAATAAGACTCGATTTCTTATTAATGCTGGAGATGTGAACTTTCATCCCCTTCTAGTTCTCATCTTGAGTGGCAGCCTTCTTCAATAGTCCATCAAACAATTCCTTAATTTGAGAGCTTCTAGCAACAGAGTCTCAATTATATATTGGCATACACAGACCATTTTTGTAACCATCTTTGTGTCTCTAATTGACATCTCTATCTTGGCCCCTGTTCCTGTCATAGTAACTATAAAGAGCCATCCCTGTTAAAGTTTTGACCTTGGTTTCCTTGACCTTAGCACTAATAATCCTGATTGGACCCTTGGGTGTTGGTTCAGAAACCTATCAACTGATCAGTGACAAAGTAAGTGCCCTCCTCATAGTAAGGCTTCTCGAACAATAGTGCTCATGAAGGCTGATGAGCTACTACATTCATATGTTCATGGCTCTACTTCATCAACAACTACACATTAGTGCTAAGTGAGTGAGCTTTTACTTGTTGACTTTTATCTTATCCCCCATGCATGATTTGTCTTAACCACTTTCTCCAACCTTTTAGCTATTATCGAAAATGGACGACCTGAAAATGAGCATCCCATGATATTATCAGCAACAACTTGACTATTTTCATCTAGGATCGATAGAAGATCTCAATTAAGGCATCATATATGATCTTGTGGTCAGGAAAACTCCTCAGGCACTTTGTCAACGTACCACTAGGAAATTGCTCGAAGTTATTGATCTACTCCTTCAAATTTAGCTTTTTCGACCTCAAAAAGAACCTCTCCAAAAAGACCTTCTACATTTCTGCCCAGCTGGTAATTGAACTCTATGGGAGCTCACATAACTATACTGTTGCACCACTTGTAAGAGATAATGGGAATACACAGAACCTAATGGCATCCATGGATAGATTCTAACTTTCCATCATGCTCTTGCAGATGAAGACAACATTGTGTAGATAATTATGCAAATCCGATGATAGTAAGCACGCGAACAATCCGTGGCTTTGCAGCATCTAAGGCAACCCACTTGAAATGATGAACTTTGTGTCATCCGATAATGGAGGTAACACAATAGCGCCACTAACATCCATAGCCATAAGATCAAGCCTATATTAATTCCATATGTTAGCCACAGCTTGGAGATCCTGCGGTGGTGTATTAGCATCCTCAAGTAGAGGTTGGTTATTATTATAATTGTTTTGGTTCAGTGATGTATTCACTGCCTTATCTGCAGCGTTGATTGCATTATTCTAGGCTATTCTTCATAGTGTTTTTGGATATCAAGGTTAAACAGAGTCAAAGGTCTACCTCGACTATAAGTATTGTGCATATAATACACTTGCACATTGAAATAAAATAAAAACAACAAAATATAAAATGAAGAAAATAAGGATTAATTCTCGAATTACTCAAATTAAACCAGTCTAAGACATATTCCCCAGTAACAGCGCCAAATCTTGATGTTATCGAAGATACACCTCCTTTTTGGAGGTTTAAACAGTCGTTGTCAAGATATATAACCTAACCAAGGTTAAGGTCAATCCCATAGGAAAAATGGTCAGACTCAGAGTAATTGCAAGCAAGTCAAGTGAACGAACCTACGTATCTCCAAATAGGGTTTTTGGTAATTACAACAAAATAAACCTAAGCAAGAAACACGTGTTGTGAAACCAGTGAGAGAAATAACTAGGGTATTGTATTCCCCATGGATTCCTAACTTGGTATTACCAGATAATCATAGTATTTTCTACTGTGTAGCATGCAGAACGGTAAGTTAAGTTTACCAAACCCTTTGATCCTGATTAAAGGTAAATTTTACTATGTAATTTTATCCATCCTTGTAGTGTGACATTATTAACTCTTACCTATTATTCATGTACAACCTCTCCTTGATCTAGTTAGGTTGATTAGACGAGAGGGATCATATTGAATCTTGTTAATTACTCTCCTTTCCTATTTAATACTACCTTGATCTAGTTAGTAAGAATTAGGTGTATTCTAACGTTGGCCGCCATTAAAAATCATCCATAATGAAGAGAATTAATTAACACATGAATGCACATTTTCCAAGAATTACATATTATCCGATTTTACCTTGTTAGTTCTTCATCGTTCTTACAACCTTAGTTATGAATTTAGCTATGTATAATCATTGTAGATGAAAGAATCATGATATAGAATAACATAATTAAGAACTTATTATGATGAAATTAAGAGAAAGAAATCACATATTCTTCACTAGAAATCACAAAGTAATGTTTTTGATGTAAAACTCAAAAAGTATGAAGTCACAAAGTTGTTTCTGAGTTCTCTCGCGTGTTTGCCCATAAAAAGGACCTAAAGATCCTATTTATAACAAGTAAACTACAAGACCAAAATGAAATAGAAAAAATGGATTTAGCAGGTTTTATGGACTAGGTTAGGGGCCGAACAAAGTTTTACGATCTGTACTTGGGCTTCATATTCTTCATTCTTCAAAAACTGATATCAATTCTATGAGACCTTTCTATAGGTTGTATTCAGACTTATAGCCCGTATAGGGTTTCTTCTAAAAATCTTTTAGACACTTGGCTAAGCCTGATCCTCAAAGCATAAAACCACTCCACAACTCGTACAATTTTCTACGACTCATCTGATAGTTCATGGATACAACTTTAGAAATCAGGCCCTTCACTAGATCTCAACCACGAAACCCCTATATAGCTCGTAGAAGTATCCAAGCCTGTAGAGTGCTTCATAGTTCCTCAAAAACACTTTACCCAAAATCCTATGGTGGCATGTAGCTATGGGACTAGAAATTACTACTATGAAACCCTTAGGTCGAGTCCCCACCTCAACATCCACTTGGTGAAAAGTCAAAATCCTAATAGATATCTTGTCAAAAATTATATATCATAATCATATAGAAAGACAATTAAATACCTACCAATCCTTATTTATAAACTTGTTCATGGAATAGCTCATTTTATGTTATTTGTAATGTGAGTATATACCATTCATCATCAAAATATCATGCTTAGTTGAGAAATCTCATAATCATTCATACTTTTTTTGAATAGGATCATTAAATAATTATTCAATCTTATCATGAACCTTCATTGAATATCTTATAAATTCATGATTACAACTTGTTATGAATATTAGAGTAAAAGTATATTTCACATGTATCAATATGAAATCATATAATTTGAAAAGAATCATGAATAATCATATCGAATTAGATCAACCAAACTCATAATTGAGAGAAATCCATTGTTCATTTCATGAACCCTAAATGGCATGCAAAAAATTTTAGTGGAAAATCATTAAAATAATATAATTAATGATAATTCATGCATAATTAGGTTAATAATAATGTAATAAATTTTAATTCATGCAATTGTAAGATATATTAGAAAATTCATAAATTTCATACTTGAATTTGGTAGAAAAACTTGAGAATTGGTTAGGCTTCATGGATGAAAGTGTAACACCTTAGATCTTGAGCTAGGACCCGAGTCATTCCTCAAACATGTATAGGATAAACCTTATGACTTATAATGTTGTGGGATCAATTTATAGGTATTTAAAGTTGATTACATGTGATTTGAGGTCATGAGGCATCTTTTACATCGAGCCAAGACCAAAGGATTTCAATCGATGAATTTTTAATGTACATTCATATAAAAGTCAACTTCAAATTGGAATATTTATTAGCATATAAAGAATTAGGTGACCCGATACCTAAAAAATTGTAGGTATTTAAATTAGCTTTCTAATACATGTGATTTCACCTTATTTCGAGTTTGGAGTAAAAAGTTATAACTATTTTACTGAATCCTGTCTAGGCTATCAAAATGGGCGATGGTTAAATTTACAGTCTAATGCATTTTATGATCTGCCGAATTGGTTGCCAAATCACTCTAGAAAGTTTCAAAAAGATTATTCAAAAATAAATGGGAAATAATTAGGGGAGGAGAGCTCGAATCTCAAATTTGAGGCAACGGAGATGGTTAGAGTTACTAAAGGATTATGATATGAGTGTGAAGTAACCCCCCCCCCCCCAAAATGTCAATGTTGTAGTTGATGCGCTTAGTAGGATTTCCATGGGTATTTTTTCACATATAAACGGTGATGGAAATAGGGAGTTGGCTAGAGATGTTCATAGGTTGGTAAGGCTGGGAGTGAGATTGAGTGAGTCCAAAAATGGAAGTGCAATGGTTCATCATGGGTCAGCATCTTCTTTGGTTGTAGAGGTTAAGGCTAAGCAAGTTCTTGATCCCACTTTGATTGATTTGAAAACTTTGGTGAAATATGAAAAGGTAGAGGTCTTCTCACAAAGGGAAGATAGTGCACTCCGACATCAAGGAAGGTTATGTGTACCCAATAAGGACAGGTTGAAGAAGTTGATGAAGTAAGAAGCCCATGACTCTTCATATTCCATTCATCTGAGCACTACCAAGATATATTACAGACTTGAGGGAGATTTATTGGTGGAATGGTATGAACGACTGATCATGCTCAATATACACCTCTTTTTGAAGTAAAAGTGATTGTCAAGGTAATAAACCTATCCGAAGTTAGGGTTGAATCTCACAGGGAATACGGGACTTTTGCAACTTAGTTCACCAATAATCAATTCAAACATCAACTAACTCAATTCACTAAAAAGGGAGGGTTGTAATGATTGATAGAAATTAAATTAGACTAACTAGAATTGGAAGACAAACAATAATAAAGAGCAACTTGGGGTATTGTATTCCCTATGATTCACTAACTTAACTTCCCCAAATTTTACAATTCTCAACTAGAATATTGCATGTAAGATAGTAACTTAGGTTCTACCAACCCCTTGGTCAAAGGTGAAGGTTGAGTTTCACTATAGGTCTTGGCCTATCTCCACAGTGTTCTCAACTAACCATTGCCTATAGTCCCAATCAGCTTCCCTTTGGTTGAGTTTGGTTGATTAGACGAGCACACATCATCAAATCTTGTTAATCATTCTCTTTTCCTATTCATGACCACCTGGATCGAGAAGGTAACACTAGGCAAATTCTAATGTTGGACACCACTAGAACACATTCAAAATGAAGAGAAATGGTTAATACATATGAATACGCATTCTAAGAATTGTAAATAATTCGGATTTTCTAAGTTAGATTCTCATAGTTCCCACAACCCCAAGTTGTGGATTTAGATACTTATAACTAGGGCAAATAATGAAACAATTAACAGAAAAGACATAGTTAGTCACTTATCCAAGAAAATTTAAGAACAACAAAACCCAGTATGTATTTAGAATCACAAGTTTGAAAGATGTATTAAATCAACCAGTGAATCTAATCTCCAATATTCTTGTCTCCAAAGATAAACCCTAAAAAATGCTACTAAATTTTGCACTCTTAATGTGTCTCTCTCTTTTCTCTACTAAAAAAAACTGCTTTAAATGACCTAGTATTTTCTATTTATGGTGTTTATCAACAATTCCTTAGATTAATAAGAAAAACTTATCGGCGCCTGATACGAGTCACAGTTATGACTCGTGGCTCATGTTACGAGTAGTAATCAGGCTTTCATGGCTAGCCTACTGCATCTTGGACTTTACTACTATGAAACACCTTCATGAATCGTAGTCTGATCTATGACGCATGTCGACTTCTTGTAGTCTATATTTGTATCTCTTCGTCCAAGTATGATCAACACTAGATATCATTATGAGACATCCCTTTACAACTTGTAGATGGAATTACGACTCATAAATGGGTCTTGTGTGGCTGAACTTTAGTTTTGCTTCAACACTACAATCCTCCATAAGATTATCTCAATGATTCATAAACTGAGATACGACTCGTAAATGGTCTCGTGTGTCCTCAAAAATCAGCAAAACCTACAACTTTTCCCAAAATTGTGACCGCCTACTTTTCCTGAAAAATAAACACAAGGACACATAAAAACTATAAAAGTCGCATTGAGAACACACCAAATCCTAAGTTTTAAGCATCAATTGTGTTGTATTTTGACAGCATATCAACACCCACAACTTAGCATTGTTGTTTGTCCTTAAACAATGACTCAATCTATGTAGATAATAAAGCAACATATAGCAATTAACCCAATGTCATATACCATCTCAAGTCTAACTCTGGTACCCATATCAGCTTTTTCAAAACAAGATCATGTAGCTATTTAGCAAACCAAATCATATTGATGCATTTAACAACACAACTATGACAAGTAAAGGAACATCAACAATCCACAATCACTAAACACGTAAAATATTGACAATGCAATGAGAATGCCCTCATAAGAAACAAGTCCCTTTTAAACACTCAATGAAGATTTCAAAATTTAACCATGGGACTGTGCAAGCACACTCCAACTCACGTATGACATCCATGCATGATGACCAATACCATAGGCTTACCCGTATACTCATGACCCGAACTATTGACTAATTGGGCTAGGATCACTTTAGGACTTTATAAGCTTGTAAAATAGGCTTATGGGGCTTTGATATGGATTTTCGGACAACTAAAGACTAAAGGCCAAACTTGAACCATGCTTTTCAACACTTTCACCTTACCAACTCAATCATTTTAACCTTATTCACCCTTTTTTCTTCATATCCAAGCTTTTTGGGGTATTTTCTTCTCATTTTCAACTTGTGCCTCATTTTCACACATTATTTTGCTTGTTTCACTAAATTTAAGGAATCATTTTCTGTTTGTTTTACCTGGTACATGATCTTCTTCTTTTTCTTTCTATTCCGAACTCACCACCTCATTTTTGCTATTTTATCCCTACACTAGCCACCCTCAACTTAGGCTTTTAGCCTATATCAAAGTGCACAATATCTATTCCCCAAACCTTTAACTTAGGCTTTCTCCCTAAATCAAGGTTCACAATGCTCAAGGATAGACCAGGGCCAATGTCAACGTATTTCACGAGACAAGGTTACGCTAATCAGGTGTTAAGAAAGAAATGGTACATGTAAGGCTCAAATATTTGGAACAAGGGATAAATTTCTCATTTGGTGGTCATTTTAGGTAAAAATGGACTAATTCAAAGAACAAAGGCCTAAGATCCCTTCCTAGTATATATAATTTTCAATCAAACTGAGAGTAACAGGGCAAGTTCTAAATCAGAACACAATGTAAGAATATAACAAAATCAGCTCACACACATAGCATTGCATACATAGACAATAGAAACTCATAGATCATGCTTGATGTATCAAATTTCCCTTACTTAATCAGAAAAAATATTGCCAAAGCATCCAAAAATACATGGTTGCAATATAACTACTACTCAAGAATTTTGTTAGGTACCAATTTTCAAAATATTTCATAAAACATTAGAAACAAGGTACATGCCATGAGTTCAACAACTATATACTACAAATATCATCTAAGACATCCTAAACATGTCGGTTCAACAAAAACTAAATATCCACAAGGAAAAAGAACATAGGCAAGAGAACCTCGGGATCAAAATTTGGGATAGTCATGGACTAAAAGCTATTCAGACTTCACTGTTGTCCATAACTATGAACACCCCATTGAAAAATTTGTACGTTGTCCTCAATGTACAATATCAAAATCAAAAAAAATACAAGGGGTCAAAAACAAACATATCATGGTGCCTAAGCACCAGACTCAGGTTGCCTCTGATTACCTCCCTCCTATGGGGTGGTCTGCACAGTAGCTATACTGGATGAGCCCATGCCCACCAGTACATCATGCTCCCGGTCTTATCTCTACTCCTCAAGACTCTCCCAAGCTCATCATCTGCCTCTTCCTCATCAATCTCGGAGGCCTTCTGACGCACATGCCTCTCCTTAGTGTCATCATCCTCAATAAGGGGTCTCTTCCTATGGAAAGGCTATGTGTGGTCCTCTAAAGCAAAAAGATCAAATCGCTACTCTAAAGATAGATCCTCTAGATCTATAACTGGTGCTACTAATGAAGAAATAATGTTAGCCCTAAGTTTTGCAATCTCATTATGTAGGGCTGACAGATCTGATGGCTAGGTCTCGACTAGCCTCTTCTGTACCTAGTTATCAAAGGCATCAATGTGGGCATCCACCGTAGAAAGACGTTTCTCTACTATAGAAGTGGTGAATGCCTTGCATTGTGCTTTTAAGTCCGCAACTGTCTGTTGGACCTATGGCCTAAGCTTTTGCACGAGATGAGACAAATGAGCCTCAGCTAGTAATAGCCTATGCATTATGGCCTAAATAGACATAGATGATGCATGAACTATACCAGGTGTATAAACCTGTGATATAGAAGCCTTTGGTAGAGTTGCAGCTAAAGTGGGACCCCTCTCTATATCGACTGCCTCCGACTGCTGGGGTCTCTCCTCAATAGTAGCAGTTGGAGTGGTAGTGGGGAAATC
>JAOTQJ010003582.1:0-18733 GCA_025642045.1 Solanum sejunctum | reverse complement strand
CTAAATTTTTACCCGCAGAATTCACTTGATCCCATACTCCCGCACCATAAGTTAGTAAAATTTAAAATACACCTCAACCGCAATAGTTTTCCCGAATGAGTAATTAACTTCCATTTAGTTACTTACAGAGTCTAACACATACCTTAATATTAAATTAAAAAAGATACCAAATAAAATACTAGAAATACACAAAATAATTTTCTTAATGCACTCAATCAAGCGATTTTAAAATAAATATTTTGTTTACATTATCAAGAAAGAGGGAGCAAACAAAAACCATCTTATTTGTCAATAAAATTTTAGTCAAAGTGTAATCGGGTTTTGGGGTGGGGGGCCGGTGATGGACCATAAAGGTATTTGAATGCAGGACCAATTTATTGGGGGAAGCTTTTATGTTGTCATGATTCATGATACAACTATTCTTGGTGACCGTTAGCTTGTGGGGTTTAATCGCTTACATAATTATCTTATTTCTATTTTTTTTTAGCAAACAAGTGGAGTAATACCTTCTTCATTTGATGTCAACAATTACGAATCCCTTGTTTGATGGTTGTTATCTGTTATACTGTATTATTTTATTTTGTTAGCTCAGGTATAATATTTATTTTTATTATTTAAATTTTATTGTATTATATGTTTAATTTCATTGTTAAGTAATGACGAAAAGATTCATTTTATATAAGGATCGATTTAGTGTGATTGCCTCGTTACTTTAATATCTTCTTCTTATTTTATATTTTATTTATTTATTCAATAATTCTACTTTATTATTTACCCTATCTTTTCATGGAATCTACCACATCCCCTTCGATTTCTTATAGGTTTATCATTCAAATCATGAATGTATGACATTATGTAACGACGAAAAATGATGCAATCTATCCAAACATTGTAGTCATTGAAACAATACAATACAATATAATACAACAGAATACAATACATAACAACCATCCAAACAAAGTGTAAGGGAATTACCAAAAAAAAATAAAATTACTAAGGGCTCTTGCTCGGGAATAAGTTATCCTCGAATTAGCTATTCCACAATGGTTATCTTATTTACTAGATTATGATGGCTCAAATTAATACGAGCCCAACGTAAATTTTTAATAGAAATCTAAAATTTCTCAATATTAAGGATCAAATTGCTAACATAGTTTAATTGTCAAATATGTTGTTCATATATACATGTGAATGTCATACTAATAAATATTGAAATGAGATAATTATGTTACATTAATTTATTATTTACAAAATAGACAAAAATAGATATAGTAATAAATACACTTTTTATGGTGTGAACAATTTCTTCTACATCATTTTAAATCAATTATCCATTACATTTCAATTGAAACTGAAATGTCAACATTACAATAATTTTAAAAAATCAAAACTCAAAACGATGTAAAAATTATAAAAGTATTTTAGTATAACAACCAATTGGAAAAAAATAACAGTCCATGGAAAACTAATTTTAGTCTTCCCTTGTCTCTCCGATGAACTTTTATTTTTTTAATAGTTATAGGCTCAAACATTTTCCATCAATCTCAATTCTGGTTATTTTATTCACAAGTTATATCAATTATAGTTTAACAAAAAGCTCTCACCTTTCTCAATAATAATATATAATTATAATAAAAAAATCTCTTTCATCTCTCCCACAATCAATTCATATGTCTTTTTTGTCACTTAATGTTAAAGTAGATCATTCATTAATTAAACTTTCTTGATTACAACTGCAAGTAGAAAGTTCACACACAACATTACATACTCATAACAAATCAAAAGACTTAAAAGAAAGACATAAAAAATCAAACATTGTCAACAAAGGACTTTCATCAAACACTTGATCTTCAACTTTTTTTTTTTGTAACCAGAGATATCTATAGCTTTTACCTCAGGCTTCTTCTCTTTGTGTTTGAGAACAGTCACAATAAGCACTCCATCTTTACATTCTCCGACATCCTCAACCTCCTTAGGAACTTACCACTACTTCTCTCCATAATATCAAGTCTCTTCTCATAAACATTAAGTCAATCAAAAGAACCATATGCACCATATAGTAACCTTGGCAAATTAACTAACTTATTCTGCATTATTTTGTTAGAGAAGACCCTAGAAGCAATCCCATCAAAGCAAAAAATAAATCAATTCAGATACTACATAATTCATTACAGGAAGAAGAAAAACAAAAACTTGATAAAAAAACTTGATTCCCCTCTGTATTTATGGTTAAAAAAGAGAAAAAAATGAGCAAATTGAAGGGAAAAAAAATTTGCTGCGGAGAACTTCTTGAAGAAAGAGGGCTACAATGAAATGGGGCTGCATCACCTCTGTTAAGTTTCCATGTGAATGCAACTGGGTAAGCTTTTTTACTGTCATGGAAGGATCAACAGTTGGCAATTCTACAGGAAAATGCTTAGCTGATAGAGATACTTTTTTCTCCTCTTTGGATACCAAGTCAGATAACATGCTAAGTCATAGTTAGGTTGCCTGTGAATTGTGTTTGTCATCTAAGATTTACCACCTGCAAAAAAGACAAATACTTCATTTAATAGCTAGACACTCGTGTTATAATAAGGGGCAGATCTATGTACAGAAGTGGGGAAGCCACGACACCCAAACATCTCACAAGTTGTTGTATAGTGTCAATGATGAAGAATTAAGTTTTACTAATCACCTCTGTTTTATGTACTCATGACTCAAACAGAGTAAAAAAATAAATTAGCAAGGTAGCTTAAACACTGCTTGTAGTTAATCGGTAGCTTTATTTATATTAGTATAACCTATATGAAGGTATCTCAATACCACATGCTTAGAATAACTGGCATTTGCTACTCTCATTTATATTACTCATGTATTTGAGAATATTTTAAAGATACTATATCTGCAATCTGAATATCACAAAGTCAAAGATATCAAATGGAAAAATAGTAATGAAGCCTCTCCATTAACAATGACAAACAACACCCAAGAATGTGTGACCTAGTGATTAATAAAATAGTTAAGAAGCATGAGGTCTCAAGTACAAATCTCAGTGGAGACAAACAACAATAGGTGATTCTTCCTATTTGGCCTAACCTTGGTGGACAGAGTAATTTGATTCCTACCGTTGGTGGGAGGAGACAAGTATCTCGTGAAATTAGTGGAGGCCATATGGAACACTATGATCATAAAAAATGAAAAACATTCCCCTTCACATGTAACTATAAAGGCAGCCAATATACTTGTTTTACCAAAACGATATCAACCTATCACTCTTATCACAGAAAGGGGTACCATTTCCACCACTCAAACCATAAAGTAGTGAAAAAGAAGCATTTGGTTCTACAAATACTCCTTTGACGATTTCTTTTTATCCATTCATTTCTAAAGTTGAAGTAGTCAAGTAAAAAACAAGAATCTCCAATTTCAGTTACTTCGGATAATTGACTTTACGAAGGATTTACTTCCAAAAAGAATAGCTTGCCATTAAAACTTCGAGACTTAAAACGTTTCAACCGTATGTCACTCCTAGACAAAAGTTGAGTTGCTGTATGTGAAATCAAAGAAATGTTCATAACTCAAACTCAATGAACAAAAACACAACTACGATATAGGCTACTTGAAGGGCAATATTCTACATTTTTCAAGAAAAAGAATACAAGGACATCTGAAACCCCCATCTTAATACTTTTAAAAGGCATAAATGATAAGGGGGCGAGTGTAGTATGAAGAAATGTAGAATTTATGAATATCCCAATTAGTTAGAGAATCAATGAGTATATTGTTATTATAAGAACACTTATTAATAGTAAGATGATCAGTACTTTGCGTTGAGCAAACATAAATAGAAATTGCTTAGAAAGATGGAATAGAAATTACTTGTATAAGTCCCTTGACACACCAAACACTGTGTTTTAAGACTACAATTTGTGAATCATCTGGATGCAAAGATTGCATCTCCTGTCTTACAGATTCAATGCTCACATGGTGTTTTGCAGAGAGCTGAATTGCAAGAACCTCATCATATGTTGAAAGATGACTAATACGTAAAGAAGCTACTTTAGAGGTTATGTGAAATAACATAGTTAGGCCAATGTACAATCACACTGAGCTATGGTCGTCCTAGCTTTGATGTTTCTATAGAGTAGAGTAGAAATATAATATTGAATAACAATAATGTTATAATCCTAAGATAATAAATCTCAAAATGAGTTATTCTATAATTTTACTTCAATCAAACATAAAATAAATTCATTCTAAAATTAATTTCAAAATAAATTATTCGTCCCTCATACCAAATGAGCCCTAAAAGTATAATTTTAATTACTATTTATAATATCAACCACAATAACATTCTAATAAGCCAACTACCATGTGCTTTCTCAGGGACAAAAACGAAAAAAAAGTCAATATTTTTTAAAAAGAAAAATCGATTGTTACTATCAATCACAAATTCAAGAGCCTCAAACACCGTGACAAAAGAATACAATCATCAAAAAAATTGTCATCGTAAGGATCTGACCTGTCATTATCCATAGGTCAAAGGGGAAGAAAATTAGTCCGGAAAATTTTACAGTAGTAAGCTGAAAATTTTGAGCATAGGCCAATCTTGGATGAAGTCTAAGTCATGTGAGATTTAGATAAATCCAATAATGAATTGAGTGTTGAATCATAAATTTAATTATTTGAATTGATAGAAAAGATAATAAGGAGCATGTACGACTCTACAATACTGAATTAGGGCGAGTAAAACTCCCAAATTGATTTAGGTGTAAAGGATAAATTATTAAACATCGTGACTTAAGAGTGTATTATAAAAAGCGGGTTGAGGACTCGAGTTACGAAGTCTTTGTTTTTGTGCAATCCGCCACAGCGGGATTCTTTTCATTATGGCAGTGCCGTTATGGTTGGATAAGTGTCCCACCACGGCGGTTTTAAGTTAGAAAAGTCCCAAATTCATTCTTATTTTTTTTCACTTCATCTTTAAGAGACCATAAATGACCTAAGGCTTATTTATTCTCTTTGTTTTTTCACATATTTCATTAATGATGGGTAAAGGCTCTAGTTGGGGAGAGATGATTATGAAAGTGGCCAAGGGTTGGATCTTGATATAATTCGGATAATTCAGGCCACTAGTTTTTTTCTTATTATATTTTGCTTTATGGTTTATAGACCAAGAACGAGTTATGACTTTGAAAAAGGAAAAAGCTCTGGCTTTGCCGGGTTCAAGGCTTGAAGTAGAGATAGGTGATGGTATAATGTTTCATTTTGTATGATATATGCTTGTTAACTGCTTCATGGTACTTCTTGCATGTATGAAACGATCCAAAAATGTGCTTCAGAAATGCCCATAATCGTAATTTTGATATATCTCAAAATTCGTGCATGATATTAAAAATCTGACTTCATATTCTAGAGCAGGGGACAAAATTGAGTGGGAAATAGGTCTAACCCAATTTTTTAGAGGATTCATAGTGAAATAAATTTTGCTAATTTTCAAATTTCAATGTGCATCCACTACCAGGCCGCGACGCGGATTGGGTGCGAATTAGTGTTAATTTGTCCTTCACAATGAGTCCGTATCGCAGATCAGACGCAGACCAATATACATTTTTTCTTATTTTTTTTGTGCGCCCAAGGGCATTGGGATCATAGCGCCATGCCCACTTATGTGTGAAAAGACCCATGCTTAGCTATTTTTCAACTCTATATCACTCAAAACCCTCACACAAACCTATTAAAGACTTAACCAAATATCTCATTCAAATTTCAAGGATTTCAAGCTTAACTTTGAAAATCAAGGATTCACTTCAAGCTCTAAGTTTCCTTCAAGCTCAACTCAAAAAAATAAGTTTAAGGTATGTGGGTTTCATCCATGGAGCCCAATCTCCCTTTTCATGGAAATTGCATATTTTCAAATTGTTTTACCTATGAGTATCTCTTATTGTGAATTATGAGCATGAATTATGTTAGGGATTTATGAAATAATGATTTATTATGCATGACTATCTATTTCAAGTTTATACCATGATTTGATTGTATCCATTGAGACTATGCATGTTTTGAGCTATAAAACTATGATCTATCATGAGATTTGATGATGAGTTTCAAGGTACCCTACACGGAGTTTTTACTACATATTGGTGGGTTGATTTGCATCAAGTTTTCTCATCTTATTTCACTCTTGAATTGCATGATTTTGAACTAATATCATGAGCCCACCAAGTGTTTGATAAAATGTCAAGTTAAAAATTCTCATGTTATTGATGATCTATTTCATGATTTACAAGTCAAGTGACTATACGATGATTAAGGACTTTCAAGTATGTGTTGAATTCATGAAAAGTATTTATGATTTTACAATTAAGCCCTATTTCAAGATTTTTACCTCTTGTGAGCCATTCATGTTAAGGCAAGGGTTCATGTATGATTACGATCTATTCTCATGTTTTAAGTTAGGCTCACTATTAGAGGTCAAGCATGTTTATGAGTTACTCAAGTCATGTTCTTACGAGCTATTCATGTTATGATTAGCGTATGATTATTTCAAGTATTCAGTTGGATTAGACTTAGCACTGACGGATTGGATATTGGTGTGGACTATCTTCAAGGGTCCATACACCTTTCCTCAAACTATATGCCAACATAGGATTGTACTTTACCCTTGCTATACTAGTGGATCCATTTAGTGCACTTTATTATGAAATCCACCCCGAAATGGGACAGGTTCCCATAGGGGGGACTACTTCTCCGAAATATGATGGGCTTCCATAAGGTGAAGTATGGTTTACCTTGGCAAGTAGAACACCTCTTTACAGATGAGGGGTAATCATCGAGATTCCAAGTTGTAGCTTGCTTGGTCTTACTTTTGTCGATTAGGGTCTCTTTCCACACATGTATTATGTTCTATGCAAGTCAAATGATTTACAAACATATTTTACTTCAAGCATTAATCATGCATGCCATATTGAGATTATACTTATCTATTATTTATTGTTATGCATTTTGACTATATTGGCTTATGTCTTGTTGCATTACATCCTACATACTCAGTACATCTAAATGTACTAACGCATACTCTATGTTTACATGATATTACCACGTAGGGACTGAAGCACCATTTGATCATCCTCCATATGGCTAGTACGATCCTTTGAATCAAGCTTTGGTGAATCTTTAAGTCCGAGGACACTATTTTCATTACTCTTGCTATTTTGAGACTTCTTTATGTTGAACATTTGTTACTGTGAGAGTGATTAGGAAAGTGTCTTGGCCCCCACTCCATTTCATGTTAAAGGTGTTATTAAAATTGGATATTATGATGCACTTATGCTTGAGTTTGGCTCTTTAATGCTTTAATAATCATCAAACACTTCCTTTAGTCCCACTTTCCTTTTATTTTATATCTCATGTTATTGTTTACTTTGCTTTAATGACCAAGGATGTGTAATTGATATGCTAAGAGGCTTGTTTAGGTTATTTTTGATTTTCATTCACCATGTCACGTCTAAGCCCTAGGCTTAGGTCGTGGTAAACTTGGTATCAGAGTACTAGGTAGTTAATGGTCCTCGAGATCTAACACACCACATTGATTAGAGTCTTATTCATGGTTGTGAAGCGTGCCACAACTATGAGTAAGAGGCTATTAGGCATTTTATGAAATGTTTTCCTTCTTCATGATCTATATATCGTACTTTAGAAGTTAAGATAAGGCTTTTCCCTCTAACAAATGCTCTTTGCTCTTCTAGATCATACTGATTCCAAGAGAAAACTAAGGAGAGCTCGTACACCTGAGGAGCAATCGACCTCTGTCGCTCCTCAATATAGAGGGGTAGGCCAAGATGAGTTCCAAGATACTATTGCAATGTTGGCTCATGCTATGACCAACCAAATCAACCAAGGGACCAAGCTCTTCATGCTTTCACTTCGGCTTCTAAGGTGAGGGATTTCACAAGAATGAACCCACCGACGTTCTATGGGTTCAACATGGATGAGGATCCCCAAGATTACATAGATGAGGTGTACAAGGTGCTATCTATCATGGGGGTCAATTTGGAGGAAAAGGCAAAGTTGGTGGCCTACCAACTCAAAGGGGTGGCTCAGATTTGGTTTTACACAATGGAAGTTGGAGAAGGGGAATGATGATGCTATCCCTTGGGAAGAGTTAAAAGCCGTATTTCTCAATTTGTTCTTTCCTATCAAGCTAAGGAAGGCTAAGATGATGGAGTTTATGAACCTTAAGCAAGGTTACATAAGTGTGAGGGAGTATGCCCTCAAGTTCAACCAACTCTCCAGGTATGCTCCACAATTGGCTGCCTAACCTAGATCAAGGATGAACAAATTTGTGTCGGGAGTGACCAACTTGATTAATAAAGAGTGTCATACTGCCATGCTAGTGAGTGATATGGATTTTTACCACCTTATGACATATGCCGAGCAACTAGAGAGGAGAAAAGCTTAGAAAAAAAGAAGTTATGAGTCCAAGAGGGCTCATTTTGAAGGTTGTTTCTAAGGTTATAAAGATGGTCGATTTTCTTAAGGCCACAAGTTTTAAAGCCAAGGGTCGTCCAATGCTCCAAACAAGAGGTTTGCTAATGATAGGTGACCAACCAAAAATTTTAAGGTAGTAATGGAGGAATGACAAATCCTAGATGCCCAAGGTGTGAAAGGAATCATGGTAGTCCATGTTTGAGAAATTCTAATGCTTGCTTTGGTTGTGGTGAGATGGTTCGCAAGGTTATTAATTGTCCTCATGTGTAAAACAAAGGTTGAGATGGTCATCCACATGGTCAAGGTGTAAGTGCGGGTCAAAAAGCGAGAGGAGGCCAACAAGGGGGTGCTCTAAGGCTAGATTTTATGCTCTTCAAGGGAGACAAGAGATGGATGAGGTGTCCGATGTCATCATCGGTATATTAAAGGTTTTTGATTTTGATGTGTATGCATTGATAGACCCTGGTTCCCCTCTTTCTTTTATTACTCCTTTTGTTGTCAAAAAACTTTATGTTAGTCCCGAATTGTTATGTTAACCTTATTAAGAATCTACATCCGTTGGTGAGTACATTATTTGTAAAAGAGTCTATAGAAATTATACCGTGTTCATTTTGCATAAAGTCTTGCCTTGTGATTTTGTTGAATTAGATATGGTGGATTTTGATCTCATTTTTGGGATAGATTGGTTGCATACATTTTATACTTCTATTACTTATAGAACCCATAGGGTTGAATTCCAATTCCCTAATAAGCCCATCCTTGAGTAGGAAAGTCATGATGTGGTGGTCAAGGGTAGATTCATTTCTTGTCTTAAAGCCCAAAAGTTGATTTCTATGGGTTGTCTATATCATCTTCTGAGGGTTAGGGATATTGAATCCAAAATTCTTCCTGTTAAGTTAGTTTCGGTGGTTAATGAGTCTCTTGATGTCTTTTCCGATGAGAAACCCAGTGTTCTTCCTGAAAGGGAAATAGATTTTAGTATAGTCCTTCCTGATATTCAAACCATTTCTATTCCCCTTTACCGTATGGATCTGACAGAGTTGAAGGAGTTGAAGGAGCAATTGAGGGATTTGTTGAAAAAGGATTTCATAAGGCCTAGTAAGCCACCTTGGGATGCCTCGGTGTTTTTTGTGAACAAAAAAGATGCTTCTCTTAGAATGTGCATTGATTACCGACAACTCAATAGAGTCACCATAATGAACTAGTACCGTCTACCAAGGATTGATGATCTTTTTGATCAACTTCAAGGGGGCTAGTCACTTTTCTAATATTAATCTTCGGTCCGAGTATTATTAAGTGAAACTGAAGGAGTGTATATTCACAAGATGGTTTTCTAGACTAGGTATGAGCATTTTAAGTTTGTGGTTATGTCCTTTGGGTTGAATAATGCACCGACTATATTTATGGATCTCATGACTAGGGTCTTTAAACCTTACCTTGACTTATTTGTGGTGGTTTTTATTAATGATATCTTGATTTATTCCCATAGTAAGGAGGAGCATGTGAATCATTTGAGGGTGGTGTTGCAGATCTTAAGGGAGGAGGGGTTGTATGCTAAATATGAAAAACCTGAGTTTTGGTTGAAAGAGGTTGCATGTTTAGGCATGTGGTATCGGGTGATGGCATTAAAGTGGATCCTAAGAAGATCAAGGTGATTAGAAATTGGCCTAGACTTTTGACTCCATTGAATATTTGGAGCTTCTCGGGTTTGGCGAGTTATTATCAGAGGTTTGTAAATGGGTTCTATTCTATTGCTTCCCCTATGACAAAGTTGACCCAGAAGAAGTCAAAATTTTTGTGGACCGATGAATGTGAAAAGAGTTTCTAAACCTTGAAAGATAGCTTGTCTCCACTCCTATCTTGGCTCTACCAGAAGGGTTAAAAAGATTTGTTGTATATTGTGATGCCTCAAAAATTGGTTTGGGACATGTTTGATGCAAAATGGCAAGGTGGTGGCATATGCCTTTAGACAACTTTAGGTGCATGAGAAGAATTAATCCACCTATGTTCTTGAATTGGCGGTCGTGGTATTTGCTTTGAAAATTTGGCATCACTACTTGTATGGGGTTCATGTTGATGTGTTTGCCAACCGCAAGAGTCTTCAATATGTGTTCACCCCAAAAGAACTTAAATTGAGAAAAATAAGGTGGTTAAAGCTCCTTAAAGATTATAATATGAGTGTGCATTATCACCCCAGCAAAGCTGATGTTATCACCGATGCTCTAAGTAGAGGGTCCATGGGTAGTCTAGATCATATTGATGATAGTGGCAAGGAGGTGGATAAAGAGATTAACTGGTTGGCTAGATTGGATGAAGTTGATAATAGTGGTGTAGTGGTGGTTGATGGTTCTAAATCTTCCTTGATTGAGGAGGTAAAGGAAAAACAAGATCTTGACCCCGTATTGCTAGAATTGATAGCCTTGGTGAGAGATGACAAATTGGAGATTTTCTCCCAAGGGTAGATGGTGTCCTTAGGTACCAAGGTGGATTGTGTGTGCCAAATGTGGATGAATTAAAAGAATTGATCTTGAAGGAGGATTATAAATCATCCTATTCTATTTACCCCGATTCTACAAAGATGTATAGAGACTTGAGGGAGGTGTATTGGTGGGGTGGTATGAAGAGGGACATTGCTAAGTTCATATTTGGATGTCACAATTGCCAATAAGTAAAGGACGAACATCAAAAGCGGGGTGGTCTATCCCAAGATATAGAGATTCCTGCTTGGAAGTGGAAAGAGATCAACATGTATTTTGTGGTTGATTACCTAAGGTTAGGGAACATTTTGACTCTATTTGGGTATTGTGGATAAATTGAAAAAGTCAGCTCACTTTCTACTGGTCAAAACCACTTATGCTGCCGAAGATTATGCCAAGTTTTACATTCATAAGTTTGTTAGATTGCATGAGGTGCCTTTGTCTATCATGTCGGATCATGGTGTTCAATTCACTTATTACTTTTGGAGGTCTTTCCAAGGACGTCTTGATACCAAGATTAAGCTTAGCACGACTTTTGATCCTCAAACGGATGGTCAAGCCAAGAGGACTATCCAAACTCTTGAGGATATGCTTAGAGCTTATGTTTTGGAGTTTAAGGATAGTTGGGATGAACATCTTTCACTCATTAAGTTTGCTTACAACAATAGCTAACACTCAAGCATTGGTATAGCTCCCTTCGTAGCTCTTTATGGTAGGCATTGTAGATCCCCGTTTGGCTAGTTGGAAGTAATGGAGATCGCTTTGCTAGATCCAAATTTAGTCATGGAGGCCATTTGAAGGTGAGATTGATAAGGGAGAGATTGAGAACAACCCAAAGTAGATAAAAGACCCACTCCGATATGAGTAGAAGAGATCTTGAGTTTAAGGTTTGTGATTGAGTTTATTTGAAAAATCACCTATGAAGGGGTGTAGTCCAATTTGGAAAAAGGGGGAAATTGAGCCAAAGGTTAGTTGGTGCTTATAAAGTTTTAAGAAGAGAGGGTAAGATTGAATATGAGTTGGAGTTGCCTATGGAGATAAATATGATTCATCCGGTCTTCCATGTGTCCATGTTGAGAAAGTGTGTGGGTGATCCAAGTGCTATGGTGACCTTGGATGTTGTGGGTGTTGTAGAAGATAATTTGACCTATGAGGAGGTCCAATAAAAATTTTAGATAGACAAGTAAAGAGGTTGAGAAACAAAGAGGTAGCTTCCATTAAGGTCTTTTGGAGGAATCAACAAGTTGAAAGTGCCACATGGGAAGCTAAGGGGAATATGAGAAAGCGATACCCATATTTCTTCCATTCTACTCAAGCTGAAGGTACTAATTTAAGTCCTCTATATGATTTTATGTCCTAAGTTTTAGCCCTCATGATATTTTGTATGCATTCATGTTTATATTAACAAGTTTATAGTGTTTTTTTGACATTCATGTTGAAATTTTTGAAAATGATGCTTAAATATATTTGTTGCATTTGTGTTAGGATGAAATCTTCATGATCACTTCTCTCATGCATGTTTCTTTGACATACGGGGATGAGTGTTTCCAAGAGTGAGATATTGAAACACCCTAAGATCTATCATGAGATTTGATGATGAGTTTCAAGGTACCCTACGTGGGGTTTTTACTATATGTTGGTGGGTTGATTTGCATTAAGTTTTCTCATCTTATGTCACTCTCGAATTGGATGATTTTGAACTAGTATCATGAACCCACCAAGTGTTTGATAAAATGTAAAGTTAAGAATTCTCATGTTATTGATGATCTATTTCATGATTTACAAGTCAAGTGACTATACGAAGATTAAGGACTTTCAAGTATGTGTTGAATTCATGAAAAGTATTTATGATTTTACAAGTATCAAGTTAAGCTCTATTTCAAGATTTTTACCTCTTGTGAGCCATTCATGTTAAGGCAAGGGTTCATGTATGATTACGATCTATTCTCATGTTTTAAGTTAGGCTCACTATTAGAGGTCAAGCATGTTTATGAGTTACTCAAGTCATGTTCTTACAAGCTATTCATGTTATAATTAGCGTATGATTATTTCAAGTATTCAGTGAGATTAGACTTAGACTGATGGATTGGAAGTTGGTGTGGACTATCTTCAAGGGTCCAAACACCTTTCCTTGAACTATATGCCAACATAGGATTGTACTTTACCCTTGCTATACTAGTGGATCCATTTAGTGCACTTTATCATGAAATCCACCCCAAAATGGGACAGGTTCCCATAGGGGGGACTACTTCTCCGAAATATGACTGGCTCCCATAAGGTGAAGTATGGTTTACCATGGCAAGTAGAGCACCTCTTTACAGATGAGGGGTAATCATCGGGATTCCAAGTTGTACCTAGCTTGGTCTTACTTTTGTCGATTAGGGTCTCTTCCCATACATGTATTATGTTCTATGCA
Organism: Solanum sejunctum; assembly: GCA_025642045.1. Classification (NCBI taxonomy): domain Eukaryota; kingdom Viridiplantae; phylum Streptophyta; class Magnoliopsida; order Solanales; family Solanaceae; genus Solanum; species Solanum sejunctum. Next base: position 5,368 of record JAOTQJ010003582.1, on the reverse strand, counting down.
AGTCAAATGATTTACAAACATATTTTACTTCAAGCATTAATCATGCATGCCATATTGAGATTATACTTATCTATTATTTATTGTTATGCATTTTGACTATATTGGCTTATGTCTTGTTGTATTGCATCCTACATATTTAGTACATCTAAATGTACTAACGCATACTCTATGTTTATATGATATTACCACGTAGGGACTGGAGCACCATTTGATCATCCTCCATATGGCTAGTACGATCCTTTGAAGCAAGCTTTGGTGAATCTTCAAGTCCGAGGACACTATTTTCATTACTCTTGCTATTTTGAGACTTGTTTATGTTGAACATTTGTTACTGTGAGAGTGAGCAGGAAAGTGTCTTGGCCCCCGCTCCATTCCATGTTAGAGGTGTTGTTAAAATTGGATATTATGATGCACTTATGTTTGAGTTTGGCTCTTTAATGCTTTAATAATCATCAAACACTTCCTTTAGTCCCACTTTCTTTTTATTTTATATCTCTTGTTGTTGTTTACTTTGCTTTAATGACCAAGGATGTGTAATTGATATGCTAAGAGGCTTGTTTAGGTAACTTTTGATTTTCATTCACCATGTCACGTCTAAGCCCTAGGATTGGGTCGTGATGAACTTGGTGTCAGAGTACTAGGTAGTTAATGGTTCTCGAAATCTAACACACCATATTGATTAGAGTATTATTCATGGTCCTTAGTTTTTCTTATGCGCCCAAGGGCATTGGGATCATAGCCCCATGCCCACTTATGTGTGAAAAGACCCATACTTAACTATTTTTCAACTCTATGTCACTCAAAATCCTCACAAAAACCTATTAAAGACTTAACCAAATATCTCATTCAAATTTCAAGGATTTCAAGCTTAACTTTGAAAATCAAGGATTCACTTCAAGCTCTAAGTTCACTTCAAGCTCAACTCAAAAAAATAAGTTTAAGGTATGTGGGTTTCATCCATTGGGTCCTTTCATCTATGGAGCCCAATCTCCTTTTTCATGGAAATTGCATATTTCAAATTGTTTTACCTATGAGTATCTCTTATTATGAATTATGAGCATGAATTATGTTGGGGATTTATGAAATAATGATTTATTATGCATGACTATCTATTTCAAGTTTATACCACGATTTGCTTATATCCATTGAGACTATGCATGTTTTGAGCTATAAAGCTATGATCTATCATGAGATTTGATGATGAGTTTCAAGGTACCCTACACGGGATTTTTACTACATGTTGGTGGGTTGATTTGCATCAAGTTTTCTCATCTTATTTCACTCTCAAGCTGCATGAATTTGAACTAGTATCATGAACCCACCAAGTGTTTGATAAAATGTCAAGTCAAGAATTCTCAAGTTATTGATGTTTTATTTCATGATTTACAAGTAAAGTGACTATATGTTAATTAAGGGCTTTCAAGTACATATTGAATTTATGAAAAGTATCTATGATATTACAATTATCAAGTTAAGCCTTATTTCAAGATTTTTACATCTTGTGAGCCATTCATTTAAGGTATGGGTTCATGTATGATTATGATCTACTCTCATGTTTCAAGTTAGGCTCACCATTAGAGGTCAAACATGTTTATGAGATACTCAAGTTATGTTCTTACAAGCTATTCATGTTATGATTAAAGTATGATTATTTCAAGTATTCAGTGGGATTAGACTTAGCACTGATGGATTGGAAGTTGGTGTGAACTATCTTCAAGGGTCCATACACCTTTCCTTGAACTATATGCCAACATAGGATTGTACTTTACGCTTGCTATACTAGTGGATCCATTTAGTGCACTTTATTATGAACTCCACCCCGAAATGGGATAGGTTCCCATAAGGGGGGCTACTTCTCCGAAATGTGACGGGCTCCCATAAGGTGAAGTATAGTTTACCTTGGCAAGTAGACCACCTCTTTACCAATAAGGAGTAATCATCGGGATTTCAAGTTGTAGCTCGCTTGGTCTTACTTTTGTCGATTAGGGTCTCTTCTCACACATGTTTTGTGTTCTATGCAAGTTTAATGATGTACAAGCATGTTTTACTTCAAGCATTGATCATGCATGCCATATTGAGATTATACTTATTTATTGCTTATTATTATGCATTTTGACTATATTGGCTTATGTCTTGTTGCATTGCATCCTACATACTTACTACATTCAGACATACTAATGCATAAGCTATACCTAGATGATATTACCATGTAGGGACCAGAGCACCATTTTATCATCCTCCACGTGGCTAGTACTATCCTTTGAAGCAAGATTTGGTGAATCCTCAAGTCCGAGGACACTATCTTTATTACTCTTGCTTTTTGAGATTTCTTTTATGTTGAATATTTGTGCTTATAAGAGTGAGCCTCGAAAGTGTCTTGGCCTCCGCTCTGTTCCATATTAGAGGTGTTGTTGGGTATTATGATGCACTTGTGCTTGAGTTTGACTCTTTAATGCTTTAATGATTGTCAAAGACTTCTCTTAGTCTAGCTTCCCTTTTATTTTATATCTCTTGTTATTGTTTACTTTGCTTTCATGACCAAGAATGTATGATTGATTTGCTAAGAGGCTTGTTTGGGTTCCTTTGAGTTCCCATTTGCTGTGTCACATCTAGGCCATACACTTGGATCGTGACAATGTATATGAAAAATAGAATAATGATAGGAAGCTAATTGACAATTTCTATTATTCAAATTGAAAGCAGTGGCTATTTTAATTGAACAATGAGCTACGAACCATAGATTGAAGGTAGTAGATGTAGGGTCAGGTTTGGAAAAAAATTGGATTGCAGGACTTTTATTACGATTGAACAGGACGAGCTTGTAAAAGGAAATACGGGTCGAGTTAGGGCTTGTGAAATGCTCGAACAGTTAGGAAAAATTAGGAAAATAAGAGAAGTAGTTTATGAATGGTTTGTACGATCTATAAAAGATTGTACAAGTAAAAATTAGGAAAATAAGAGAGGCAGTTTGTGAATAGTTTGTACAACCCATAAAAGATTGAACAAGTCATACAATGGACTCGTAAGTTAGACAATGAAGTCTAAAATTTTTGCTAACTATGTGGAGGTTCTACGGGGGATGATTATGGATCATTATGGGAACATAGGTCATACAAAGGTATTGTGATATTTGTACTAAATTTTAGGATTTTAGTATTTATTCTACTAACCAACATGATGGGTTTGTATAACCATCTATGAACTATAGAAGTGTTCTATAGTTTGGGATCCTGAACTATTAAAATTGACCTAGGATCTACGAAATACCATAATGAGTCATGAATTCATCTACAACTGCTAGAAGAGTCTCGTAGATTATGTTCTATAACTTTTTATCAAGGATATTTTTTAACTTTTTTCACCATTCTAATCCCTAAACTACATTGTGTTGGGGCTATTAATACACCTATAATCATTTTTATACTATTATTTTACTCTGATCCTAAATATCACTCAAATCTTTCTCAAATTCTTCTAACTCTTCTTCTCCATAAAATTGTCCATAACTAAAGGAAGGTCAAGATAGTGTTTCTACAAATTCCTCTCATTAAAATTTACGTTTCAAGCTAATTCTCTACTTAAGATATATAGATGTTCATTTATGGGTCCCTTCCATCACAATACACAATAAATTCCTCAGTACTATCCGACAAGATAAAGATTGGAGACAAAGTTAATTGATCCTTTAAGGTTTGGAAACTTTTCTCACACTCATTCGTCTACACAAATTTTACTTTCTTTTAAATCAACCTTATCAATGGTGACAAAATAGAGGACAACCCTTCAATAAACTTCCTGCAATACTCGGCTAGACCCAAAAACTCCTAATGTCTAAAGAAGTTAATGGTCTAGGTCAATTCTTCACCACCTCCATCTTCTTAGGATCAACTTTAATTCCTACACTAGCCACCGTATGCCTACAAAATATGTCACTTCTTCCAACCAAAACTCACATTTGATAAACTTGGCAAACAATTATCTCTCCCTCGTAGTTTGAAGCAAAATGCTCAAATGGCTCGTGTGCTCCTCCCTACTCCGAGAATACACCAGAATATTATCTATGAAGACACCCACAAATAAATTAAGATAGGGCTTGAATAACCTATTCATTAGATCCATGAATATCGCTTATGCATTAGCCAAACCAAATGTCATCAACACAAATTTAAACTTATCATACGTTGTCCAAAAAGCCATTTTGGGAATATCACACTCCCTTACCCTTAGTTGATTATAGCCAAACCAAAGATCAATCTTAGAAAAATGTCTATCCCCTTGCAATTAGTCAAATAAGTCATCTATTCTCTAAAGTGAATACTTGTTCTTTATGATCACCTTGTTCAATTAGCAATAGTCCAGAACTACCTTTCTTTCTTCTTTACAAACAACACTGAAGCACCCGATGGAGACCTACTCGGTCTATTGAAATTCTTCTCCAACAAATCTTTCAATTGCTCTTTCAAACTCTTTTAATTTAGTCGGGTCCATTTGGTAAGGAGGAAAGGAGATAGGTTGGATATCGAGAAGAAAATCTATGCCTTAATCTATTTCTCTTTTGGGAGGAACACTAGACAATTCTTCAGGAAAGACATTGAGGAACTCATTGACAATGAGAATCAACTCGAGAGACGGAACCTCAGAAGTGACATCTTTAACCCTCACTAGGTGATAGACACACCCCTTAGGAATCATCTTATGAGTTTTAAGATTAGAAACAAATCGACCCATACATATAGAACTACTACCCTTCAACTCAAGAATTGGCTCATTTGAAAATTGAAATTTATCTTTACAAGTTCAGCAATCTATAAAAGCATATAAGGCATGAGACTAATCCATCCTAAGAATGACATCAAAATCAACCATAGAAAGTTCTACTTGGTCACAAGGGATAACTTTATGCAAGATAGACACAGGATAATTTCTATAAACTCTTTTTGCAATCACTAACTCACCTATAGGGATACAAACTTCAAAGAGCTCAACTATGACTTTGGGACACATTGAATCCATTTGCAAAGAAAGTAGTTGTCGCCCTCAATATTTTCTCACAAAAAGATGGGAACCTGGATAATGTCATGGCAAGAGACTCTTTTGGGATTTGAAAATTGAAGAGTTGTTATCTAATGATTTGAGGTGCATTAGGACACTATTCTAACCTAAAACTAACTAAGGAACTAAATGTTAGACCCCGTAATTAACTCAATGGAGGTTAATTACTCATTCGGGAAAATTGTTGAGATTGAGGTGTATTTTAAATTTCATCGAGCATTTTTGCAGGTAAAAATTTAGTTGAAGTCGGGAGTCCTTAATTGGATTAAAATAGAAAAATTTGGGGACCTAATTGGTCAATGGGCTAACTAGGAGC
>JAOTQJ010003571.1:0-18733 GCA_025642045.1 Solanum sejunctum | reverse complement strand
AATCTTGGTATTGGGTTCCAACCCTTCAATGAAAGTGTGGACCACTACATTATTAGCTTGATAATTGTGTGGACAATTGATCAATAGTGTTTTGAACCTCTCCCATTCCTGATATAGATTCTCCCCAGACCTCAGCTTGAAGCTCGGGATTTGACTTCTGAATTTGGCTAACTTGCCTGATGAGAAAAATTGAGTGAGAAACTTACGAGCTAGATCATCCTAGGATACTATGGAGTTCGGTGGCTTAATTTGCAACCACCTTTGGGCATCCCTCAAAAGTGAGAAGGGAAATAGGGTCATGCTCACATAGTCACCATTTATCCCCATAGGAATGAAGGTATCAACAATCTCAGGAAAATTCTGAAGATGGACCTGTGGATCTTCATGTGGTAGCCCGATGAACTGTCTAGTAGAGTGTAGTAGCTAGATTATGTTCTATTTTAACTCCTATCGATGCCTGAGCTCAGGTTTGATAAAGCAACTCATAACATTAGTGGTTCGTGTGATTGCCACATCCCTCACTAGCCTCGATGCTGGTGTTGCAATAGCAAGTACTAGAGGTGCAGATGCGTTATTGTTTGCTATGTTCTTTGTAATAGGGTTAACCTCCACCTTGTTATCCTTGTGATCTTCTGGGTCGATGAGTTCAATTGGCAGTGTTTTGAACAAAGAAACTGCTTTCCTCTTTGATTGACGGAAACAAGAGTCCTGATCTTCCAGCTTATTTATCAATTACCTGCACCAAAACACCACTAAAATCAAATGTATTAAATACCACAAAACACAAAAACTTTCACAATCAACTAATTCATTTCCAAATACCCAGTAATGGTGCCAAAAAATTATGGCTTTCCTAGCACAAACAAGTGTATGTCGTTAACCCAAGTAATATAGTGGCTCTTTTCATAAGTCGAATGTCGAACCCGAAGGACATGTTAATTAATTATCTACTAACTTATATTAATTCTTATTATTTATTTAAGCAGTGAACGATCGACCAAGACAAGAAATATTTTTACGTAATCAATGAATTAGTTGATCTAAGATTGTGGTTTAGCTAATAATCATGCTTAGCCTTTATTTCATCAAATTATATGATTATCTAGTTCTGAGAATGATTATTAGCAAAACCATAATTTTAGATCATTCATTTATTGATTGTGTAAAAATATTTCTTCTTTTGGTTGATTGTTTGCCACTTAAATAAATAATTAAAATTAATGTAACTTTATAAGTAATTAACTGACAAATCCTTTGGTATGACATTCGGCTTCTGAAAAGAACCACTATATTACTTGGGTTGACCACATACACTTGTGTGTGCTAGGAAAGATCTAGTACAGTCTTGCGGAATGGTTTGGGGATGCCTTTTCTTTTCTTCGAGAGGCTACAAGGTCCTAAAGAAACAAATTTCTTATTCCTTTCTTGCTATTACTTGAATACAATTGGTATCAAGGTGATACAAATTGGTATCTAGTTTTCTTTATTCTATTTTGCAGGATGGTTAGAACTAGAGTAACAGCAGTGCCTGAGCCATTCGTAAGGGTTGTAGGCTGAGAAGGAGAAGTGATGAGAGGTCATGGTAGAGGTTATGGGAGAAAGCCCACCAGAGGTAGAGGCCAAGCAACTGGTCTAACCAGGGAAAGAGCAGTGACCCCTCCACCAACTGGTGAGGTAGCTAGAGAGGATGTTGAGGTGGTGGATGAACAGACTCATGATAAGAAAGCACCACCCTAGACTACTCTAGGATAACCCACCAGGTTCTCACCTATCTTAGTGGGTTATCTGATTAAGGCCAAGCACCCGCATAGTTGAGGTTCAAGGATTATAACATGTTGCTACTACGATCGCTTATATGGATACATCCTGGGAGATAGTCATGTTTAGCCGATTGACTACATGGCCTATAATGACTAACCAATATGACAATTTTGGTTAAGTTCTTAAAGTTGAAATATTTTGTCTCTAGAGTCACTAAATCTAAGGATGCATATGATTTTCTTGTTGATTGCCATGAGTTGCTTCATAGGATGGATATAGTAGAACGATTTGGTATTGACTTTGTCACATACCAACTTTAGGGAAATACTAAAATAGGTAGAGTTGTCATGTTAAGTATCAACTAGTGGAAGCACTACCTATGAATTGGGTATATTTTTCTAACTTCTTTATGGAGAAGTATAATCCTCGGACTTTGAGGTACAAAAGAAGAGACAAGTTCCTTAATATAGAGTAGAGAAAGATGTCTTTTGTATCTTATGTGGCTTAATTCTATGTTTTATCTAGATATGCTACCCAGGTTTGCTTCAGTCTAGAAGAGAGGATTCATCGCTTTGCGAAAGTATTAAGGTGATATTGGTAGATTTTAGCCTTGCAGGAGGCTACTTCAGCAAAAGTTCTTTTAAGAAATGATTGAATTTGATATACAAGTAGAGAGGGTGAAGCCAAATGACTTCATTGAGATGGCAAGATTTATGAAGTTCTGCAAGGGTGGTTCTTACACTAAAGGATAGTGCTCTGGTGGTTATTCAGCCCGTCTAATTTAGACTTCACTACAGGTTTCAGATGGGGTTCCATAAGAAATTAGCTAGCATCTCCTTAGTTTTGGGGGTTATATCCAGTCCTCTTCATTTTCACAGAGGCCTACTCTTGTTCTTAAGACTTATTATCGATATGGTAAGGTTAGGCATGTTAGAAGGTATTGTCCGAGGAAGAGTCAGACTTGGTATGATCAGGGTTATAGAGGCCCAATAGCTAAAAGTCAAGGTGGTTTTGGTAGGAGCCATCATTCTGAAGGAGATAGTGGCCAAGGTTGTAGGGGTCAACAATCTGGCCAGGTGGCGGCCAGGTTGGAACTAATATTACACAACCTAGTAGAGGAAATGGTTAGATAGGTGGTAGGGCCCATTATTATGCTTTGTCTAGGGGGCCAGAGGTAGAGTCATTAGATGTTGTTATCACAAGTACTCTTCTTCTCTTTGATCGCACTACTTTCGTATTATTTTTCATACATATCTTCTACTATTGTTGATGGACTTTACTTGAATTATAACTTACTTGATATGCTTATTTATGTTTCCACTCTTGTTGGTGAGTCTGTGTTAGTTGAGAAGGTGTATAGGTCTTGCCTTGTGACTTTTGTGGGAAGCAGAACTTATGTGTATTTGATTATTCTAGAGATGGTTGACTTTTGTGTAATACTAGGTATGAGTTGGCTCTCTCCAAATTTTGCTATCTTGGATTGCAATGTTAAGACTATGACCTTGGCCAAGCCTGGGATGGATCAATTGGTTTGGGAATGTGATTATTTTCCATCTCTATTTTGAATTATCTCATTTCTACATACTAAGAGGTTAATGAGTATGGATTGTTTAGCCTTTCTAGCACATTTCAGGGATGATAGTTCTGAAGTGCCCTAAATTGAATTTGTCTCAATAGAGCATGAATTTATGGAAGTTTTTCTTGCGGACCTACTTGCATGCCAGTAGATAAGGATAACAATTTCTATATTGAATATGAGCCAGGTAATCGTGCTATTTCAATTCCACCTTACAAAATGACCAAAGCTGAATTGAGAGAGTTGAAAGCCCAAATTCAAGAGTTGTTGAGTAAATGTTTTATTAGACCAATTGTCTCTCCTTGGGGTGTTTCAGTTCCTTTGGTAAAAAATAAAGATGGTAGCCTTTGTTTGTGTATAGACTACAGACAGCTGAACAGGGTAACTATTAAGAGCAGATAGGCCCTTCAACATATTGACGACTTATTTGATCAATTGCAAGGTGCTTTTGTCTTCTCAAAAATTGATTTGAGGTCTGGCTATAACCAGTTAAAAGTACGAATGGCGGACATGCCAAAAACAACTTTTCAAACAAAGTATGGACAATATGAATTTTTGGTAATGTCCTTTGAACTTACAAATGCTCTTGCAACCTTCATCAGCTTGATGAATGGAATATTTAAGCCAAACTTGGATCTTTTTGTTATTTTTTTTGTTGATGATATATTGATCTACTCAAGGAGAAAAAGAACATGAAGAGTATCTGAGAATTGTTCTAGGGTTGTTAACAAGTAAGAAATTATATGCCAAATTCTATAATGTCAGTTCTGGCTTGATTCAGTTTCCTTCTTAGGGCATATTATTTCTAAGGATTGAGTTATGGAGGATCCTTGGAAGATTGAAGCAGTGAAAAATTAGGCAAGGCCAACTAATGTCTCAAAGGTGAGGAGTTTTACTAGCTTGGATAGGTACTACCATCGATTCATCAAGGGATTTGGTTCTACTGCCTCAAAATTGACCAATATGACCATTCATAATGTTATATTTACATGGTCAGATGAGCGTGAAGCGAGTCTTCTAAAACTCAAGACCTTGTTGACTACTGCATAGATTCTTGCCTTGCCAATAGAAGGTAAGGATTTCATTATTTATTCTGATGCATCATATTTCTGGTTTAGGTGCAGTGTTAAAGCAGGAGAGAAATGTAATTGCCTATGCTTCAAGGCAATTGAAGGTGCATGAACGTCATCATCCCGCTCATGATTTAGAGTTGAATGCTATTGTATTTACATTGAAGTAGTGAGATATTATCTATACTTTGTCAAATATGAGGTATATACTGATCATCACAATAACATGTATTCACGCAGAAGGACTTGAATTAGAGGCAGAGAAGATAGATAGAATTGCTAAAATACTATGATATCACTACTCTTTATCACCCTAGAAAAGCTAATATTATAGCTAATTCATTGAGCAGAAAAGCAAAAGGCATGGGGAGTTTAGCCTATTTGTAGGTTTCTAGGCATCCATTAGCTAAAGAGGTCCAAGCTCTGGCTAACTACCTTATTAGGATTGAAGAAACTGAGAAGGGAGAACTCTTGGCCTATATAGAGGCAAAATCGTCATTTCTTGACACGATTAAAGAAAAGCAGTTTGATAATGAGAAGCTGAGTTGAATTCATGACACACTCTTGCAAGGAGAGGCCAAGGAAGTTGTGATTAATGAAGAAGGTGTTCTAAGGATTAAGGCCAGGTATGTATGCCTCATGTTGATGATTTGATTTAGACTATTCCTATAGAATCTCACAGTTCGAGGTACTCCATAGATCGTGGTGAAACCATGATGTATTATGAATTGAGGCAACATCATTGATGGAGTAGGATGAGGCATGACATTGCTGATGTTGTCTCCTAGTGTTCTAATTGCCATCAAGTAAAGTATGAGCACCATAGGCTTAGAGGGACACTCTAAAGAATGCCTATTCCTGAATGAAAATGGAAAAGGATCGCCATGGACTTTGTGGTTAGTCTTCAGAAGACATTGGGGTAAGTTTGATTCTATATGGGTGATCATTGACAGGTTGACCAAGACTGCACACTTTAGTACGGTAAAGGTGACTTATAATGTAGAGAAGTTAGAGAAATTCTATATTAGTGAGATTGTTTGTCTACATGGAGTTTTGATTTCTATCATATTAGATATAGGTACACAATTTACTTTTAATTTTTTGGAAGACCTTGCAGGCTTATCTAGATACTAGATTAGATCTTAGTATCGCATGTCACCCTGAAACTGATGGATAGTATGAAAATACAATTCAAATACTATAGGATATGCTTCATGCATGTGTGATAGATTTTGGTGGTCACTATGATTGATTCTTACCTTTGGTGGAGTTTTTGTATGATAATATCTACCACTCGAGCATTGATATGGCTCCATCTAAAGCATTATATGAGCGGAGATGTAGGTTTCCATTGATTGATTTGATGCATTCAAAGTAAGGCCTTGGGGTACTGATCTACTAGGGGAGTCATTAAAGATGGTGAAATTGATTCCAGAGAAGCTTCTAGCAGTACAGAGTAGGCAGAAGGAGTATGCAGACCAGAAGGTCAGGGATATGGAGTTCATGGAGAGAGAGCAAGTCATATTAAAGGTTTCACCCATGAAGAGTGTGGTAAGGTTTGGTAAGTGAGGTAAGCTTAGTCCAAGATATATTAGACCGTTTGAAGTTCATAAGCGTGTGGCAGAGGTGGTGTATGAGTTAGCTTTGTTTCTATGTTTATTCGAAGTACACTAGTGTTTTATGTGTCTATGCTAAAAAAATATCGTGGTGATGGAAACTACATTATTTGCTGGTATTCAGTCCTACTTGATGAGAACCTGTATTATAAGGAAGAGCTTGTAGCTATCCTAGCTAGAGAGATCCATAAGTTGATATTAAAGAAGTTTGAATCAATGAAGGTCTAGTCGAAAAATCGTCTATTTGAAGAGTCTACTTAGAAGAATGAGACAGATAGGTGTGGACGATGTCCACAGCTTTTTATTGAGTTAGGTGCCTACTGTTCTTACCCTTGCTTTTCTTTTGACCATTCCAGGATGAACTGTGGGTAAATTGGTATATAATATAACAACCCATTAAGTTATTTTTAGAGAAATATAATTTCTTACATTATAAAAGTTTTATGTTGTAAATTTTAATGAGTCTTTTGGACTATCCGATAACTTAATTTACTTAGTTGAAGGATAATTTTAGATAGTTGAATTAGTTGATAGGCTAAAGTGATGATTTAGTTAAGAACCTATATTGCTTATACTATATTTATTAAATTAGTTTAATATAATTAATCAATTTTAATACATAATAAGGTAGGGGGGGATGAAGAGCAAGAAAGAGTTTGGGTCTTAAGTGAGGTGTCAACCAACATAAAGAGAAACAAGAAGCATAGCTTTCGGGTGAGGAAATTTCTATCGAAGTTTGATGGTTCTATACATTAATTGCTGGGGAGAAGTCTTATTCTCTACTGTTCTTTATAGTGAAATTACAATCTCAAGTGTAGATGTAAGATGTGGCTTTCGTTGAAAAGCAATTAGGTGAAGTGAGTGGCAGCTATTTATCAATTATATATGAATATGGATTGTCGATTTGATGCCACTGAACATTGTCTTAGCTAGCTAATCACCCGAAGGGAAGGTAGCAGTGATTATTTTTTAAACATGATTGGAGGTTGTGAATTAGCTTATTGTTTGAACCACTGAATAAGTCCTCTACAATTTACTTATACTATATGTTAGTATGTGAACCTAGAGATTTCTAATGAAATAGTTGATTATATATTGATTTGAGGTTTTTACTTTCTCAAACTCTACCTGGTACTGTATATATACGGTACATAATGATTTTGTGTTACTTTAGGACCTATAGAAGCATATATGAACTTCATGGTTTTGCCAACGTTTGACCAATTTGTATGAACTTAGCTATGTATCACTTACTGTCGCAAGAAGTCTCCAGTTGCTTCTTGTCATGAAACTGGTGTGTTTCTTGTTGCATAAAAATAATTGAGTTGAGAATGTGGGGATAATAGATTATAGGGTGTTGTTGCTATCCTAGGAATGTGTTGATGTTAAAGTGATAAAATATTGACTGTTTACTGGTCATAGGAGGATATAATTAAAGAGGGATAAGAGCTGAGGCATTGCATTTTGAAATGGACTCATCCTTTGCATATAATGCACATAATGATATGTTATCTATTACATTTTGGTATTTTATGATATTTGAAAGAATTAAGATTTAACCCATTTAGGAATTAGATTATGAATTTTGAGTGAGCTTTGGGTCTGGACTAGATATATAGAAATTTATTTATGGATCTATTTGTTTAAGAATGTTATATATTTCATAGATTCGAAATGTTTTGAGGCATCAAGAAAAGGAGAAGCATTGGTGGATTAGCTAGCTAGGCTTCAGTTCCTCAATTGAGGTAGGTTATGATATGTTCTATCTAAATGAAAGACTCATAATAGTGATTGATACTTATTTAGTAAAGTTGTAAAATTTTCTATGCATTTAATTCTTGTAGTTTGGTTGACTGTTATATCGGTGTGAATGGTCTTCAATCCCAAGATCATAAATTCCATAATCTTGAACTTGCTCTATAAAAGTGATGTCTTGAATAAAGAAGCCTTGATGAAATATTGGTAATCAAGTGGAAAGTAAAGATAAAGAATAATGAATTAAATATAATTGGATCGGATATCACATTCTGACACAATATTATGGATTGGGTGTCAAGTTTTAACACGATATTATGTATCAGGCATCATATTCCACACAATATTATGGATCGAGTGTCATGTTCCGACATGATATTATGGACCGTGCATCACATTCCCCATAATATTATAGATTAGGCATCACATAGTGACATAATATTATGGGACCGATTGACACAATCCAAAATGATATATATTGGATAAGATACTAGGTTCTGTCATGATAATAATAAAGAAAAACATATTAGAATAATTTAATATATTTAATTTGAAGGAACCTATCTCCCAAAAGAGACGTGGTGTGGAGACCTGAGTCCTCATATGTATTTTTGATATTGTTGATTGGTTTTATACTTATTTCTTATTGTTGCCACATGTTAAGTGTTGTAGTTGCTTTAAGGCTATTATTTTATACATATTGATTTCTATTTTGTGTTAGCCGATAATACGTACAAAGTACTTGTTTCCCATACTGACCCCCACTTGTATTATTCTTATTTTTGTTTTGTGGAGTGCAGCGAGTGATCCAATGACTTTGACTTACCCTTGGCTTTAGCTAGACTTCAGCACATCGGGTTCCAGGGTATGCTATTCCTCTAGATCGTGTTGGATCTTATATTAGTCATGTCATGGTGTCCTTTCTTTTAGACATAAACAATTTTATTTATTTATTTATTTTAGTGTTGACATTCATAGACATGGTATTTTTAGATTAGCATCCTTGATATGATGACTTTCATATTTTGGGAAACATTATGTAACAAATTTAGTGACTTTTGGTTATTCATTGCTTTATATAATAATCTTTCAATTATTATCATATTTTATAAGTTAAATTGCTAATATAGATTGGAACGGTCTGTTGGTTTTCCCACCTAGGAGGGAAAGTATGGGTGGGTGCCACTCACGTCCCATTTTAGGTAGTGACAAACTTAGTATCAGAGCCTTAGGTTTGTTGATCTCATCACATAAGGACAGATCCGGTAAAGTCTTGTAGAACGGTATGGGGATGCCTTTACTTTTCTTCAAGAGGATACAATATCCTAAGAAAACCCCTTTTCCTATTCCTTTTGTGCTATTACTTGAATCTAATTGTTATCTAGGTGATTTAAATTTTTATCTGATTCTTTTTATTTTATTTTGTAGGATGGTCAGAACTAGAGCAGTAACATCGTTTGGGCCATAGGCCAAGTAGGAGAAGTGATAAGAGGTCTTGGTAGAGATCGTAGGAGAAAACCCAGTAGAGGTAGAGGCCAAGCAGCTGGTCCAACAAGGGAAGAGCAGTGATCCCTCCACCAGCTGACAAGGTAGCTAGAGAGGATGTTGAAGTGGTGGCTGAGCAAACACATGATAAGAAATCACCACCCAAGCCTACTCTAAAGATGATCCACCAGGTTCTCACCTATCTTATTGGGTTATCTGATCAGGGCCAAGCACCCCCAGTATCTCAGGTTCAGGGGTTACAACATACAACTATTGTCACGACCTAAGCCTAGGGCCTAGACATGACATGGCAAATGAGAACCCAAAGGGACCCCAAACAAGCCTTTTATCATATCATTTACACATCCTTGTTCACGGAAGTAATTAAAGGGACTAAGGGATGTCTTTAATAGCATAAATCATACAAAAGTCAAAGCTCAAGCGTAATTACATCACTTGTACAACAACACCTCTAGCATAGCTAAGGCGGTACCCAAGACACTTTTTGGGCTCACCCTCATAGTATCAAGAGATCAACATAAAGGAATAAAATAAGCAAGAATAACATAGCTAGTGTACCAAAACTTGAGGACTCACTGAAGCTTATCTTCAAGATGTCCGAAAACTAACCACGTGGAGGATGATCGTGAGAAGCTCCGGTTCCTACATGGTAACATCGTGTATGCATAGAATATGTGTTATTATATTTAAATATACTAAGTATGTAGGATGCAATGCAACAAGAGATAGGAAACATCATCAAAATGCATAAACATAGCTAATACATAGCATAATAACAATATGGCTTGCATGATTAATGCTTGAAGTAAAATATGCTTGCATAGATCATATTAAATATGTAGAAAGATACGAGTAAAATAGACTAAGCAAACTAGTACTTGGAATCCAAGGCATGTTGTAACACCCCACCTCATACAATACTAGTTCTATGCAAATGAAACATAATATGGCTTTTCAAAGTACCTCCTATTTTTAAAGGTACTTGAATCTTATGTTATAGGGCAATATGTGCGTCTAACGCTTAAGAAGGTCAAGTATAAAAATGTTTGAGTCAAATTGAGAAAATCATGACCCTAAATGAATTGAGAGAAGTGAGGTGCTTGTAGGACTTAGGAAGTTAGCAGGTGAGTCACCTACTTGCATAGCTTAAATTTGCTAGCTAAATGGGGACGAGGCCGGAAGTCAAATTTATCTAAGTCTGATAATGAATAAAGTCCTTGTTAAGGGTGTAACTTCAAACCATGTTTTACCATCATAAATGGATAATACTTATATCTCAATATGAATAATAAAAGGGCCTAAGTACATCATAATCCACTTGACTAATTGGGCCCAAACTAAATAAAGAGGAATTAGGAAAAATGGACAGCCAAGGCCCATCAATCTTGAGACCCATTTAGGCCCTAGTGTGAGGGGCAAGCTGCTGTATAATTAGATTCTTAATATATACTAATATGTGGTTAACAGTTCAAGAGAAAGTCGGCCAAAGAGACCCTTTAAAACGGGCTCAAAAGATCCCCTTAAGTCATTTCACTTGAAACAATTTTTCAGCTTTCCTAAAGACTCCTTTTCTCTCTTTACTTCACTTCACAAGGCAGCAATACAACCCTCTGGGGTTCTTGAAGAAAACCTGAATCTTGAAGGCTAAGGTAAGTGGATATATCCATGCATTTGTTATACTTATCCCATGACAAACAAGAAATATATGCTAGTTATGCTTGCTGAAATTGTTAGACAGCATGTGTTCCAAAACTTGTTGTTCATTTTTCTTGTTTATTTGGAAGATTTTCCCTTTTTAGTTGGACTGATTAATAAGGGAGGCTACTATTCATAATGATTATTGGTTCTATAATATTGTATAAAGGCTGCTGCAACATTTTTATAGTCCGTGAAAGTGATTTCTTATGTGATATAGTAATTGTGCTCGTAATAGGAACTTGTGGGCTGATTGATTGAGAAATATGGTCTGGCATCCTACACCTATTTGTAGCACTGTTTTAAACTATTTGAGGACAATTTTTATGTTTATATACAGTAGGGACTATTTGGTTAAAGTTTGAATAGGTTTGGAATTATCGACGTCAGAATGTAGCAAAGGGATGTAATGTTATGTCGCCAATTTGTATATTGCATAGAATTGTTATGTGCTGTGCCTTGTGGGTTATTGTAGGACTAATATGGACCTAAAACAGACTGCATATGATATGTATATGAGAATGTGTATTAGAAAATATGATTAGGGGCGGAAAGGTTAGAAGAATACGCTCGGGTTTATAATTATCCGCTTCCTTCCCTTATGTTATTTTTTTTAATGAGATTGGGCTGCCAATATGTATCGATTAGCTGCTAATGCTAGTTTTCTCACCTACTATGTTATAGATAAATATTTGGAGGAAGGGAAGGTTATCTCAAGGTAACAACAAGGCCATACAATGAGGTATGCAAGGCTACTCGATTTTGTGTTACTTGGCATAAAACCTAGGCTCTTCCTTGGTAAATAGAGGCTCTTATCTACTCTGACATAACAAATAGCCATGTCTCCACTTTTTTCAAATATTCATGTGCTCCCACACATAGCCACTTTCATCCCCTTTACATGCTCTTGGATACCAAGACACACAAGTTCCTTCTACTAAATAAAGTTCATGTGTAGTTCTAATTCCTATGCATTTCATTATTTTTGTAACCTACTCCTTCAATTATGGTGTTGTCTTTTGTGATTATTTATATGTCATATGTTGTATCTACAGCCCTCCAGTTCCAATATTCTGACCACCAAAAGAATCATCCCAAAGTAATTGAAAGATAAAGTATATTGCTTATTGATGGGTGGTAACTCAAGGGGTGGAAGAATCACCTAGTCAGGGTTGATCCTATCACGGGGCATAGCCCAAGGGGTAAAAGGAAAAGTCTAGCTAGGGTTGATCCTAATATAGATTACCACTGATCAGCTGGTTATTTGTACTACTTGTTGTGCACAAATTATACAGTAAAGGTAAAGTAATAAAAAGAACATAAAGTACGTTATCCCACAGTATAACTAAAGGTGGTCTCTTATCATACACAAGTTCATAGTTTCGTTTGACTTGTTACTTCATATATAGTATTTCCTGCCTTACATATTCAGTACATTATCTGGTATTGACATCGCTGACGTGGGACCTTTATTTTATGCTGTAGGTATAGGTGCTAGTAGATCTACCCAGTAGGAGTACAGGATATCCAATTAATATTACCAAGCTCCAGGTTGCTTCGGAGCTTTATGTGTCTAGAGCTTCTATTTCTTTTTGTATTATGTAGTTAGAGAGGCAGAGCATGTCCCAAACCATATCAGACACTTTTCTTTATCTATATGCTTTGTAGACTATGTAAATTAAAGTGTAGCCATGTCTTGTACTTTAGACACCATAGCCCCAATGGCCTAGCCATATGCATTTCCTTTTGGCTTATTATCACTATTTATTTTCTCAAAGACATGTCAAATGTAGAAATTCCTTATAATATGTATAGGAATCATATGGATATATGTTGGTTCTCCCGATCCTTATTGACAATGGGTGCTAGTCTACCCAAATGGGACTTTAGGCATGACAGAAGTGGTATCAGAGTGGGTCATCTTAGGGAGTCTACAAAGCTATTTCTATGTAGAGTCTTTTTTATTGATGTTTTGTGTACCATATTTATAAGCAGGAGGCTACATAGCATTTAGGAGTTGTTACTTTCTTTTCAGTTTTTAGATCGTACCATAAAGCTAAATGTAATAGGTGGATTGTGTCTAACCCCTAAATTATTTTTTTACAGCAAGTATGCCAGAAACCAAGAAGAACATAGGTAAAGGGAAGGGAGTAGAAGTGATGGTTGGTATACCCAATCAGGTGAGACAATGAAATGAGGCTTAAGATAAGTCTCTGTCACAGATATCTTAAACCCCTCCAGCTCCTGATGAACCCAAAATTAGTGAAATTCCCTAGAACTACCTATCAATGCTACCATGCAGGATCTGAGAAATGCAGTTCAATTATTGACTCACATAGTTGCTGGCCAAGGTCAAATACAAGAAGGTCCAGTTATAGGTGCAGGTGGTGCAAATAGGGCTACTAGCATGAGGATACCTATTTTCCTTAATTTGGACCCTCTATCTTTCACTAGATCATATCCTAATGAAGATCCCTAAGACTTTATTGATCATATTCAATGCACTTTTGATGTTATGCATGTGAGTGGTACAAAAGCTATCGAGTTAGTAACATATAGGTTGAATGGTGTGGCTATATTGTTGTATGAAGCTTGGAAGCAATCTAAGGGTATAAATGTACCTCCAACTACCTGTAAGGACTTCAAAGAGGCATTTCTTGTCTATTACTCACCGTTAGAGATCTGGGAGACTAGTGCAGATCAGTTCTTAAGCCTCTACTAAGGGAATATGAGCATGAGGGAGTATAGACTTCAATTTAATTCCATGACCAGGTATGCTCCTAATGTAGTTGCTATAATGGCAGATAGAGTTCATCGACATATGGATAGATTTGATAAGTATTTGGTCAGAGATTGTACCATTGCTTCCTTGAACAAAGACATGGATATAGCAAGAATTCAATCTTTTGCATAGAAATTGAAGGATTAGAGGAAAAGAAGGACACAAGAATTGGAAAGGGGGCAGGCCAAGAGGGCAGGTCTATAAGGTAGTTTACACAGTCCCAAGGTGAGATTAGGCCTCGGTTTTCGAATACACTACCTATGACATCATTTCCCTACCCTGCAGCCAGTGCTCTATCACAACTTTAAGGGTCTAGGCGAAATCAGCTTAGTCTAAGAAGTAAAGGGAAAGGCGCCCGGATAACGAGATGTTAAATAGGCTAGCAGATGACCCCTATGCAGTCTTGTAAATAGTGTGGAAGAAGTCATTTAGGTATATGTCTTGTTGGGATATACACTTGTTATTGGTGTGGTGCGCCAGGGCATATGATGAGAGATTGCCAGAGGAGACATATAGATGATATAACACAACATACTAGATCAGTTGTTACATCATCATCATCAGTTACTCCACTAAGTAGGGGTTAACAAACACCTATGGGTCATGGTAGAGGTATTAGAGGGCAGCTAGCTCTAGCGAAGTCTAGAATTGCACTTAAACTCTGGGAGTTGGCAAAATTTTGAAGCTTCACCTAATGTGGTCATAGGTACATTGTCCTTTTTTTTAATATAATGTATATGCATTAATTGACCTTGGTTCTACACTATCCTACATTACCCCACTAGTTGCTGGGAAGCTTAAGAGAACACCCAAATTATTGAATAAACCATTTGAACTATTATGGCTAGAAGGATTTATTATGACTGTGTAGAAACTGTTTGTGATCGTGACACATTGCCTAACCTTATTAAGCTAGAAATGGTGGAATTTGATGGTATAATGGGTATGGATTGGTTAGCTTCTTGCTATGACACCGTGGATTGCCGAACAAAGAGAGTGTACTTCTACTTTCCAAATGAGGCAATATTTGAATGGGAATGCAATGTTGGGGCGCCAAAGGGTAAGTTTATCCCTTATTTTAAGGCAAGAAATATGATGTCTAAGGGGTATATATATCATTTAGTTAGAGTAAGGGATATCAAGGTAGAATCACCAATTCTTCAATCAGTTTCAGTAGTGAATGAATTTGTTGATGTATTATCTGAAGAACTTCTAGTCTTACCTCCAAAACAAGAAGTAGATTTTGGTATTGACTTACTTCTAGGCACTCAACCTTTTTTCATCCCTTCATATAGAATGGCCCCTACAGAACTGCATGAATTAAAAGAGCAGTCAAAAAACTTATTAGAGAAGGGTTTTATAAGACCTAGTGTGTCCCCTTGGTATGCACCAGTGTTATTTGTACGAGAAAAGGATGGCACCTTGAGAATGTGCATCGACTATCGACAATTGAATAGGGTGACAATTAAGAAACAACACCCCCTCCCTAGGATTGATGATTTATTTGATTTGTTACAGAGGGTCAAATGCTTTTCAAAAATTTATTTGAGATCAAGTTATCACCAAGTGAGGGTGAATGAGAAAGATATACTTAAGACTGCTTTCAGAACACACTATGATCACTTT
The DNA here is from genome assembly GCA_025642045.1 of Solanum sejunctum. Taxonomy (NCBI): domain Eukaryota; kingdom Viridiplantae; phylum Streptophyta; class Magnoliopsida; order Solanales; family Solanaceae; genus Solanum; species Solanum sejunctum. The sequence goes on along the minus strand of JAOTQJ010003571.1, from coordinate 3,346 downwards.
GAATTTCTTCTTATGTCATTTGGGCTAACAATTGCACTAATAGTATTTGTGGATCTGATGCACAGGGTATTTAAGCCATTCTTAGATGTGTTCATGATAGTATTTATAGATGATATTTTTGGTATATTCAAGATTAGAAAAGGACGATGCAAATCACTTACGACAAGTGTTATAGGTTCTTCGTGATTGACAATTGTATGAAAAATTTTCTAAATGTGAATTTTGGCTAACATCAGTGGTATTATTGGGTCATAATTTGTCTAATGAGGGAATAAGGGCTGATTCACAAAAGATAGAGGCTGTGATAGATTGGCCAAGGCCAACGATACCCACGGAAGTTCAAAGACTCCTACGGTTGGCAGGGTATTACAGAAGGTTTGTTGAAGGTTTTTCTTCTATTTCTGCACCTCTAACAAAGTTGAAACATAAGACAACCAAGTTCCAATAGAATGATGCATGTGAAAGGAGCTTCCAGGAGCTAAAAAATAAGCTAACTTTTACACCTATGCTAGTACTTTCAGAAGGCACTAAGGGGTATGCAGTATATTGCGATGCTTCAGAAGTTGGCTAGGGTATATGCTGACACATCATGGTAGGGTAATTGCTTATGCATCTATACAACTACAACCATATGAGAAAAACTATCTAACACATAATCTTAAGCTAGCAACGTTTGTGTTTACTCTGAAAATATGGCGCCACTATTTGTATAGGGTTCACATCTTAAAGCAGAAAGACCTAAACTTAAGACAGAGGAGGTGGCTAGAGCTAATGAAGTATTATGATATTGATATACTTTACCACCCGGGGAAGGCAAATGTGGTAGCTAATGCTCTGAGCCATAAGGCAATCATGAATACTAGTGATCAAGCCGTGGTAAGTCGAAGAGTGGCTAAGGATCTACGATAACTAGCTAGTTTGGGAGTCCACCTTCTCAAGACATCAAAGGAAGGGGTTGTTGTGCATAATGCAGCGGAGTCTTCATTAGCAATGGAGGTGAAAGAAAAATAGTTCGAGGATCCTGTTCTACTATAGCTTAAGGAAAAGGTGAGTCAGAGTACTATAAAAGGCTTTGTCCTTCCAGCTTATTTATCAATTACCTGCACAAAAACACCACTAAAATTGAACGTAGCAAATACTACGAAACACAACAACTTTCATAATCAACAAATTTGTTTCCAAATACCCAGTAATGGTGCCAAAACCTTATGGCTTTCCTAGCACATGAAAGTGTATATGGTCAACCCAAGTAATATAGTAGCTCTTTTCATAAGCCGAATGTCAAACCCGAAGGACATGTTAATTAATTATCTACTAAGTTATATCAATTCTTATTATTTATTTAAGCAGTGAAAAATCGACCAAGAGAAGAAGTACTTTTACACAATCAATGAATTAGTTGATCTAAGATTATGGTTTAGCTAATAATCATGCTTAGCCTATATTTTATCAAATGATATGATTATCTAGATGCTGAGAATGCTTATTAGCAAAACTATAATTTTAGATCAACTAATTCATTGATTGTGTAAAAGTACTTCTTCTCTTGGTCGATTGTTCACTGCTTAAATAAATAATAAGAATTGATATAACTTAGTAGATAATTAATCGAGAAGTCTATTGGTACAACATTCGACTTCTGAAAAGAGCCACTATATTACTATGGTTGACCTCATACACTTGTGTGTGCTAGGAAAGCAACACTCATCACACAAGAAAAATCTAATAGAGTCTTGCGAAATGGTTTTGGGATGCCTTTCTTTTCTTAGAGAGGCTACAAGGTCCTAAGAAAATAAATTTATTATTCTTTTCGTGCTATTACTTTAATCTAATTAGTATCTAGGTGATACAAATTGGTATCTAATTTTCTTCATTCTATTTTGCAGGATGGTTAGAACTAGAGCAACAGTAGTGCCTGAGAGATTCGTTAGAGCTGTAGGCCAAGAAGGAGATGTGGTAATAGGTCATGGTAGAGGTTATAGAAGAAAGCCCACCAGAGGTAGAGTCCAAGCAGCTGGTCTAACCAAGGAAAGAGCAGTGACCCCTCCACCAACTGGTGAGGTAGCTAGAGAGGATGCTGAGGTCGTGGATGAACTGACTCATGATAAGAAAGCACCACCCTAGACTACACTAAGATAATCTACCAGGTTCTCACCTATCTTAGTAGCTTATCTGATCAAGGCCAAGCACCCCCATAGTTGAGGTTCAAGGATTATAACATGTTGCTACTGCAATCGCTCGGATGGATACATCCTAGGAGATAGTCATGTTTACCCAATTGACAACATAGCCTATAATGACTAACCAACATGACATTTTTGTTTAGTTCTTAAAGTTGAAATCTTCTATCTCCGGAGGCACTAAATCTAAGGATGCGTATGATTTTCTTATTGTTTGGTATGAGTTGCTTCATAGGATGGACATAGTAGAATTATTTGGTGTTGACTTTGTCATATAAAAGCTTTAAGGAAATACTAAAAGTGGTGGAGTTCTCATATTAAATATCAACTAGTGGAAGCACAACCTATGAATTGTGTAGACTTTTCTAACTTCTTTAAGAAGAAGTATATTTCTCGGACTTTGAGGGAGAAAAGAAGAGATGAGTTCCTTAATATAGAGTAGACAAAGATGTCTATTTCTTCTTATGTGGCTTAATTCCATGCGGTATCAAGATATGCTAGCCAAGTTTGCTTTAGTCTGGAGGAGAGGATTCATCATTTTACAAAAGTATTGAGGTCAGATTTGAAGATTTTAGCCATACAGAGGTCTACTTTAGCAAAAGTTCTTTCAGGAAATGGTTGAATTTGATATAGGGTAGAGAGGGTGAAGCTAAATGGCTTCACTGAGATGAAAGATTTATGACGTTCTGTAAGAGTGGTTCTTACAATAGAGGATAGTGCTCTGGTGGTTATTCAACCCATCTGATTTAGTCTTCATTACAGGCTTCAGATGGGGTTCCATAAGGAATTAGCCAGCGTATCCCTAGTTTTGGTGGTTATATCCAGTCCTCTTCATTTTCACAGAGGCCCACTCTTGATCCTAAGACTTATGATGGATGTGGTAAGGTTACGCATGTTAGAAGGTATTGTCTGAGGAAGAGTCAGACTTCATATGATCAGGGTTATAGAGAGTTAGAACCTATAGCTTAACTTAAACCACGAAAGTCCTTAATTGGTTCAATTTAATAAAGTTTTGGACCAAATGCAAAATTTCTTTTAAGTTTAGTCCTTAAGTATAATTTGAGGTGGAGTCAAGTGTATATGGACTCCCTTGATTGGTCCAAGTTGCATGCTTGTTGTCTATATATAACCATGTATCTTGTACAAGATCAACAAGTTCTAGACTT
>JAOTQJ010003562.1:0-18734 GCA_025642045.1 Solanum sejunctum | reverse complement strand
TGGACTAGGTTCATCCTCCTTTATTTAATTTTTTTGAGTCTTTCAATCTTCTTCAATGAATTTGGTTTAATTTTCAATAGTTCTTAATAGACACCACTATCCAAACAAACTCCAAACCTGTTCAGAACAGGTGTATTTTGCACCATTTCAATATACAAAAGCTTGGTCATCCAAATTCAGAATTCTTCTGCATATCTTATTCTAGCAAACAAAAAATTGAGTCGTGTCTGATACTATCTTTGAGTTCGTTCAAGTTATAAACATTTGAGGTATCACTACTCTATAGTCTTTTATATTAGGAGGAAGTAGTCCATAACTTCATATGTTATGATCACTAAAAGTTTTCTAGTTTCTTGTTTTAAACACAGAGTCCTAACATCATCCATTGCAATAAGAAGTTTGACTCTTTGTCACACCCCGGGAAGGGACCCAAGACGTGGCCGGCACCCAAAAACTATTTCTAGTCCCCAAGCGAACCACTTGACCTCATCGCATTCATCCACTCAACAATATTACTAATCATCAGAAGATAAATGAGAATAAATGGGCACATCATAGTCTTAACAGTAATAATAAATAAAGGCTAATGGAAAGAACTAGCTCACAAGTTCTAACATCAACGTCTGACTCTAGTCTATGAAACCTCTACCACTATTACATGGTGCCAATGAAATGTCCATGGATACCTCAATATAACATAAAAAAAGTAATTCTAATCTCTAAAGCATGATCAAAATAATGCAATGAATCTTCTGAAGTAAAGGAGGCTCACCAATCTGTTGAACATTCGAAGGTCATCAACAGTTCGCCTGCTTATGATCTCTATCCTACATATCTACATCATAATACGATGTAGTACAAAGGGGGATATCTTTACTTGGAAATGTAAAATAGCTGAGTGAAACAAAAACAAGTAGAATAATAGTAAAAGCAATAACAACTCAATATAAAAATCAATCAACATGTCATGTATCTATCTAAAGAAAGAATAAAGAGTAGACAAGTGACCCATCTACCAATCAAGTCATCATCAAATCAGACTCACTTCAGAAGGACTCATGTCATCACATCACGTCTCATCTCATCTCATCACATCACGTCTCATCTCATCTCATCACATTATATCTCATCTCATCACTTTTCGACTTAGAGTGTGCAAGGTAGGAACTTTTTGGGAGTTTCTCTTATTCGATAACAATCACTTATGAGTCAGTAATCGTACAACAATCATGCTGATGTTGCCACAGTCATCCCATAATTTCCTAGTAAGGGACGAATCAAATCCACTACGGACCCCAACAATCTGTTAAGTTCTCTATTGTCTCAGGGACTCTATTAGAGGGAACTATAATGAGATGTAATGGTTTTAATCCTCACCTACGTTTGGCTACCTAGTTTGACGAGTGTGAGTTGAACTAACTCTTACTTTTTTGGTGCTCGATACTCCTCCCATAACTCAACGCTCATAAGGAAATCCATCCAATCAATACATCTCAATTGACTCATCTCAACTGAGCCTTATGAAGGCTCTTATCGTTCAATCAGTCTCAGAGAGACTCTAATCATCATATCATTCATTTAGTCTCAAAGAGACTCTAATCATCTCATCATTCAACATCTCAATCAACAATTCAAGGATTTGAACAATCATTAGAGATCAATCGAGTAGCAAAATCATTAGAGTTAATTTATGGAGACTCAAGGACTATCAAGTTCTATCAACTCATCATCATTCTAATATCTCACTCTCAGTCACAATACCAAATCACATTCCCAATCAAGGCTCTAGACTCAATCCTACCTTCTTTCCCAATCTTTAAGAAATCATAGATAGGGTTACGCAATACTTCAAGTAAAACATTCAATTCAAGTAAACACATTAATGATGATCATAAACATATAAAAATATATGTAAATAATCTAGTTTTCAAGAAAATATTAAAGAAATCATGCATATTCACTCAATAACCTTCAATCAACCATCTAAGACCACCTATGCGGCACATGAGAGGATAATCTCATATTTTTGTTTAGCCTTACATACATGCTATCGAAGATCTCCAATTCAGCCGTCAAGAATTTCCCAATTCAACTATCAAGAATTTCCCAATTTCAAAGAGATTCTAATTATCTCATCATTCAACATCCCAATCCAACTCTTGAAGTATCACAATAGATCATAAAATCTTCTGCTCCATCAGGCAAGGTTAGGATTGGTGCAGTAGTCAGTCTAGTCTTTAACTCTTGAAAACTTTTCTCACACTCATCAGACCACTGAAACTTGACCTATTTCTGAGTCAACTTTGTCAATGGTATGGATACGGAAGAAAATACCTCAACAAATCTATTGTAGTGGCCTGCCAACCCCAAGAAACTCCTTATGTTAGTTGGAGAGGTTAGTCTTGTCCAGTTCTTAACTGCTTCAATCTTTTGAACATCCACTTGAATGCCATTACCAGAGATAATATAGCCTAGGAAAGCGACAGATTTAAGCCAGAATTAACATTTTGAAAACTTTGCATACAACTAATGGTCCTTAAGGGTTTGAAGGACGATTCTAAGGTGATTTGTATACTCCTTTTCATCTCTTGAATAAACTAAAATATCATCAATGAACAAAATCACAAACATATCCAGATACTATCGGAACACCCTATTCATCAAATCCATAAAGGCTACAGGTGCATTCGTCAACCCAAAGTATATGACCAAGAACTCATAATGGTCATATCTAGTCTTAAAGGTTGTCTTCGGAATATTACACTCCCTCTATATTAACCAGATCGAAGGTCTATCTTTGAGAAACAAAAGGTAGGTCAATACACATTCTGAGAGATCCATCTTTCTTTTGCATGAATAGGATAGGTACACCCCATGGAGAAATACTCGGTCTTATAAAGCCCTTCTCTAACAAATCTTTAAATTGTTCCTTCAATTCTTTTAGTTCAGTGAGGGCTATCCTATAAGGTGGAATTGAGACAAGCTGGGTATCAAGAAGAAAATCAATCCCGAAATCAATTTCCCTATCAGGAGGGACTCTGGGCAAACCCTCAGGAAACACTTCTGGAAACTCATTCATTATCGGAACTAACTCAAGAGTTGGAGACTCAACATCATCAGATTTAACTCTTACGAGGTGGTAAATACACCCCTTAGCAATCACCTTTCTAGCCCTAAGGTATAAGATAAACCTTCCTTTAGGTGCTACGGAATAACCCTTCCACTCTAGGACCAGATCATTCAGAAATTGGAACCTACGGATTCGAGCTCTACAATCAATAGACGCATAATAAGCGTGGAGCCAATCAATGGCGAGGATCAAATCAAAATCGATCATATCTAACTCAATCAAATCAATGATAGTATACCTATGATAGATGGACACTACACAAGCTCTATAGACTCTCTCAGCTCGAATAGACTCACCCACGGGAGTAGAAACATCAAAAGGTTCAAGAAGACTCTCACGAGTTCTATAAAATCTATTGGACACATAAGGAGTTACAAAAGATAATGTGGCACCAGGATCCATCAATACATAATAATCAATAGAAAAGACTCAAATCATACTCGTCATAACATTTGGGGAGTTCTCCTGATCATGTCGACTGCCCATGGCATACAAACAGTTTGTAGCTCCGCTTGTGCCTGTCGTAATACCTCTCTAATTTCCCTTGGCTAGTAGGACTAGTGCAAAATATTAAGCTCGGTCAGCTCACTTTGAACAATCTCTCTGGTAGTGACCCGCTTGGCCGCACTTGAAGCATATATCACTCCCCTCACAATATCTCCCCAAGTGCAGCTTACCGCATATACCGCATAGTGGTTTACCTCATGAACCTCGAATTGTACTAGCTTGTGACTAGGACCCACGTGCTCCAACATTCTGAGACTTCTGATCATTTTGGACTCGAGGTGCAGGTGCATTAGCATATGATGGTGCTGGAAATCAATTTCCATTGCCTTTCCTCCCAACCTCATGGTTGGATGTCTTAGCTTTCTTCCTTCTGAACTCTTCCCTATCATGTTGTCTCTCCTCATCAGCTTGTTGCACGAAAGTCATCAATCTCCCAATATCCATATCACTCACAAGCATAGCTCCCCTCCTATCTTTCCTCAACCCTCTATTCAACCCATCAACATACATACTTATCCTCCCCCTCATATCAACAACCATATCCGGAGCATACAGGGATAATTGTGTGAACTTCAGGCCATACTCCTATACAGTCATAGAGCCTTATTTCAAGGTCAAGAACTCCCTAACCTTCACCTCTCTCTTCTCCCTTAGAAAGAAATGCCCCAAGAAAGCTTCCTTGAACAAAGCCCAAGTCATCACAGGGCATTCTCCCCTCTACCCTTTTTCCACTGGTCATACCATAGTCTAGCCACCCCCTTCAGTTGATAGGCAGCCAACTCCACCCTCTCAACGTCAGCCACATGCATCACTTGGAACACTTTCTAAAGCTCCTCCACGTAGTTCTCAGGATCCTCAGTAGATGTGGACCCTATGAACTTAGGCGGATTCATCCTCAAGAATCTCTGGACTCTGAAAGTGTCATGGGCATCCTATTGGGCCGCTCTTGGTCTCGTAGCAGGTGCTGTGACTGCCTGGTCTAGAGTTCGGATAGCACGGCGGAGCTTAGCATTGGAGACCTCATTTTGTGAGGGCTACCAATAGGGACAGCTTGTTCCACAGGCACCTCATGTCCTTGAGGCCCAGGTGGATTGACATTCTATCGAGCGGGACATCCTTTACCGCTGATGGCTCTTCTGGGAAGCATGATCACAATTCTGCAATGCGCAAAGCACGAATTAGAATAGAACTTTAATAGAGTATAACTCTATAGGATGATTTAGAATATGAATGAAGGGGAAACAATTCCTAATGTCCTATAGCCTTCTGTTTATCGGGTGTGGTCGACAACACACCCATAAACAAGACTCTACTAGACACGGCTTCATAAACTCCCTAGGACACATGAACTCGTGATCTGATACAAAGTTTATCATGCCCCGGGAGGGAACCCAAGATGAGACTATTACTAGTCCCCAAACGAACCACTTGGCCCCATCGCATTCATCCACTTAACAATATTACTAATTAGCAGAAGATAAATGAGAATAAATAGGCACATTATAGTCTTAACAGTAATAATAAATAAAGGCTAGTGGAAAGAACTAGATCACAAGTTCCAACATCAACGTCTGACTCTAGTCTATGAAGCCTCTATCACTAATACGTGGTGCCAATGATAGGTCCATAGCTACCTCAATCTAACATAAAAGAATAAGCAATTCTAAACTCTAAAGCATGATGAAAGTAAAGCAATGAACCCTCCGAAGTAAGGGAGGCTCACTAATCTGTAGAACACTCGAAGATCCTCAACGGTTCGCATGCTAATGACCTCTATCCTGTGTATTTACATCAAATACGATGTAGTCCAGAAGGGGACATCAGTACTTGGAATGTAAATTAGCTGAGTGAAACCAAAACAGGTAGAATAATAATAAAATCAATAACAACTCAATATAAAAATCAATCAATATGTAAAATGTCTATCTAAAGAAAGAATAAAGAGTAAACAAGTGACCCATCTACCAGTCAAGTCATCATCAAATTAGACTCACCTCAGAAGGACTCATCTCAATATATCTCATCACATCATGTCTCATCTCATCAAATCACATCTTATCTCATCACATCACATCTCATCTCATCACTTTTCGACTCAAAGTGCTCAAGGTAGGAACTTTCTAGGAGTTTCTCTGATCCGACAACAATCACTTATGAGTCAGCAATCGTATAACAGTCATGCTGATGTTGCCACAGCCATCCCATACATGCCAGGTAGGGGAGGAATTGAATCCACTAGGGACCTCAACAGTCTGTTAAGTCCTCTATTGTTTCAGGGACTCTATCTAGAGGGAACCACAATAAGATGTAATGATTCTAATCCGTACCTACGTTTGGCTACCTAGTTTGACGAGTGTGAATTGAACTAACTCTTACTATTTTGGTACTCGATACTCCTCTCATGACTCAATGCTCATAAAATAATCTATCCAATCAATACATCTCAATTGACTCAGCTCAACTGAGCTTTATGAAAGCTATCATCATTCAATCAGTCTTAGAGAGACTCGAATCATCTCATCATTCATTCAGTCTCAAAGAGACTCTAATCATCTCATCATTCATTCAGTTCAAAGAGACTCTAATCAACTCATCATTCAACATCTCAATCAACAATTCAAGGATTTGAATAATCATTAGGGATCAATCGAGTAGACAAATCATTAGAGTTCATTTATGGAGACTCAAAGACTATCAAGTTCTATCAACTCATCATCATTCTCACATCTCACTCTCAATCACAATCCCGAATCACATTCCCAATCGAGGCTCTAGACTCAATCCTACCTTTTTTCATGCAATCTTTAAGAAATCATAGATAGGGTTATGCAATACTTTAAGTAAAACATTCAATTCAAGTAAACACATTTATGATGATCATCAACATATGAAAATAAATGTAAATAATCTAGTTTTCAAGAAAATACTCAAGAAATCATGCATATTAACTCAAGAACCTTCAATCAACCATCTAAGACTACCTATGCGACACATGAGAGGACAATCTCATATTTTCGTTTAGCATTACATACCTTCGATCGAAGCTCTCCAATTCAACCATCAAGAATTTTCCAATCTTGTATTCTTCTTTCTTCTCTCTCTCAAGCATTGTCTTTCAAGTATAATGAAGGACTTAGAATGGGAGTTTTGACCCTATTTGATCATCAAAACGACCTAGATGGGTCATGGTTCATGTTTAAAAGAGGTGGAGAAAAGTTCAGAATGCCCCTCCAAAGAATAAAATTTTAAAACTTGATGTAGCAAGTCGGAATGCAGACCTGTCGCGCATCTGTGGTTTTTGAAAATTAATCCTGTCAAAATTTTGAGAAAAAGTATAAGTGTGGGTGCGCATTGGGTCCGCGTTGCAGAGCCGTCGCGTACCCTCACTATTTTGGTCAATTTTTGTGAAAATAATGTTTTGACTCACTTGCTCTTAAATTAGTTCGAGACCATTTTTCAACTCGATTTTTCGCGCTGATTGCTAATCAGGTCTCAAATTTCCCATCCGAGCTTGAAAAAAGTTGCGTTACACGCACGTCTCCGTTCTAGGGATATTTTGATAAGTTTACCGGGCGTCACACTCTTAGTGGAAAAGTACGTTATGTCGGGGTCTAGACACATCTTTGGTGAAATAGCAGGTATTGTATTGAGGGAAAAATATCATATATCTTTGGCACTTCTTAACAGACACCACTATCCAAACAAACTCCAAACCTGTCAGAATAGGTGTATTTTGCGCCAATTCAATATACAAAGGTTTGATCATCCAAATTCAGAATTCTTCTACACATTTCAAAAAGTCGAGTCTTGTCTGATACTATCTTTGAGTTCGTCCAAGTTATAAAAATTCGAGGGATCAGTACTCTATATCCGTTTATATTAAGAGGAAGTAATCCATAACTTCATATGTTCTGATCACTAAAAGTTTTCTAGTTTATTGTTTTGAACTCAGAGTCCTAAAATCATCCATGACAATAAGTTGTTCATTCTGAACTCTTAGTAACAGAGTATGTTATGTCGGGGTCTAGACACGTCATTGGTGAAATAGCAAGCATTGTATTGAGGGGGAAAATATCATATTTCTTTGGAGATAGAGGTGCAGTATGCAGGGGTCTGTTTTGGTTCCTCCAAGTCTGTTTTTATTGTAACAACATTACTTCCATTGCTAACATCTGCAATAGCTTTATTTGTGAAAAAAGAGTCTGTACATGGCCCAGCCAGGGGTCTGTTTTTAGGCGATGGCTTCTTTGAGAGTTCAAGAACTAGCATTATACAGTTATCGGGAGCTATTAAGTAGCCTAAAGTTTTTCTTCCCATGCTATTTATTTTCCTATTTCAGGCAACACCACAGTTACGTTCTGCTACCGTAAAGTTCTAACGTTATGAGATCCCCACATGGTTGTCCTAAGAAATTTACATATATAACGAAAATAACACCTAAGCATCTCCAGGACTCATTCTCCATTATCAATTGACTAATGATATGTTTTGGGGGAATCACGTTTTATACGAGATTCTCATAGATGGCTGACCAAGGCTACACATCGGAAGGTATGCACTTCTTCTCTTCAGCACCTTAGTAGGAACATTGTCAATATATCACAAACTAATTCAGTAAAAGAAGTCATGCCAATCATTCAAATACTTTCCAAGGTTAAGATGCTTATTTTTTCTAAAAGGAAGTACGCTTTTTCTCTGGTATTGGAAGTTAGATTAGTCGTATTGCATTAAATTGGAAAGGTTAAGACTGTTGCATCTTATGCAATTGTATTTCTACTTGTGACAGAAGAATACATATCATTCTTGTCCATTCTTGAAGGCTATGTGAACAACATTACACCCACTGGTAGGTGTTGTTAGTGCATACGAGACTACTGAACTTCTTCAACTAGACAATATCATTTACCATTTCAACATTCTTTTAGAAAAAAAGAAAGAGAGCAAAGTAACTTACCAGCATATAAGCAACAATCCTATTTTTTGCTAGATCAGGAACTTCCTTCCAATTCTTGACCTAATGTCTAGCATTATGAAGAACTTTCACTGAGAGCTCAGTAATAAAATCTTTTGCTCCTGGACCTACGACTACTATTCAATCCGGTGGAATAATCACCTTTAGCTTTCCGTTCTCATTTTCCTTGTGTTTCTTTTGCATTGAAAGTCCGGTTATTTTTCCCCTCCCCCTTCTCTTTTTTTCTTTAACAATACATAAAGACATTTAAATGTATAAAATAAAATATATCTGATCTAGAAATTTTGAAGAGATACAATTCGACGAATGATGAACTTACCTTTACCTGGAGGTGGAATTGTAGTTACGTCAGCAGCTTCTCTATCATTAGAAATATTCGTATTTGTCATCATAATTGACTGCAACAACAATAACAATAACCAAAAAAAATCCAGTGAAATCCTACTATGATTGACTGCAATATATTACAGATATCGAGATAAATGCTCGAAAATTAATAGAAATAAATAAGGTTTCTCAGCACAAGTAAAAAGAAATAAAATTGACAAGGTGATAAAAAATAAAACTTCTATGAACAAAGTGATTCAGAAAAGAAAATATATATTGATGACGAGTTGAAAATCACAACCAATCATCATCCTCAACTTCATCATATTCTCTAGTATCTTCATCTGCATAATAACTAAAGTCATCCACGTTTTCATGATCAGTCTCATCTACAACTCCTAAGCCTACTTCTTTCTCGTTATTGAGAGAAGGTGCTTCAACACTCACTCCATCAATATTTTCTCTTTGTATTTTGATGTTATCATTCTCCAACTCTACTTGTGGATTTACTTCTCCTCTTTCAACTAGGACATTAAGCTGATATGGTTCCATTTCATCTATTTGTTCGGGAAGATCATACAAATTTCGTGGTCTTACCCTTATCACTGCATGCCAATTCCCACTTCAACCATGTTTAACATAATAGACTGACTGAGCTTGTGAGCCTAGAATGAATGGATTGCTTGTGCAATGAAGTCGTATTATATCTACGCAAACAAATCCATACTCATCCTTCTTGTAACCTCTACTTTGACTACGACCTTGAGGAGGAACTTCAATCCAATCACATTGAAATAATATGACCAATTTATTGTTCATGTATTGAATCTCTAAAATTCTTCCTATCTTTCCAACATAATCAATATTTCCTAAATGTTCATGACTCTTTATAGTCACACCACTGTTTTGGGTTTTCGGACCTAGCTCAGATTCCATTGTTCAAAATCGAATATCATTCAAGATATATCCATTGTGACAAAAAACTCGAGGATTTGGAAGTCTTGCCAAAATTAGTAATTCTTCAGTTATTCGACTATCACCACTCTCCTTTAATTGTACCACCTGTGATATTTTAATTATAAAATCATAAATATTAATACTATTTTAAAAAAAGTTAATTTATGAACCATCAAATAATAAATTTTGTCATGAAACTATAAAGTAAAAGATGAAGAAAGTAGAGAGAAGATTTCTTATTGCTCTTCAATAATATTGAGGTGTATATTACGATGAAGGAAACCCTTATATTTAATAGGAAAAAAACTAACTTGGTTTTCAAGTAAGAAATTAAACTAGTCTTCAAGTAGGATTCCTAACTCTTAAAGGAAATCACATAATAGACATTCACCATACATAAAATATGTTTATAACACTCACCCTTGAATGTTTATTCGCTAGATTATGTGCCTCATTAAAGCCTTACCAGATAAAACCCTGTGGGAAAAAAATTCTAGTGAAGGAAAAAGAATACACATATCTAATAATACGCATTTTGGATGCCTCATTAAAAACCTTACAAGAAAAATTCAATGGGACAAAAACCTTGTGAGGAAAAAAGAGTACATCGCGTATTAACTCCCCTTAATCAGAATATCAATCCAAAGACTTGAATCTTCGCATCCCAATCTTGTGTACCATCTTTTTGAAAGTTGCAGTTGGTAGAGAGTTGGTGAACAAGTCAACCACATTGTCACTCCAACGAATTTGTTGCACATTTATATCACACAATTCTTTGGAGCTCATGTGTGTAAAAAAGTTTGGGCGAAGTATGCTTCGTTCTATCTTTTTTTATGAATTCTCCCTATAGGATCAAGGAGTTCTACAAGTTCCTCGCTTCAACTTGTTTTACCAAACAATATATTATCTTTTAAAAACTCTTCAAGAATTTCAATTTAAGTTATCTTGCATAATAATATGAAAGATTTTTGATTTATTTAATCAATATGAGGATTATAAATAAGTTTTTCAAGAACTTGTATATGCTTCATGCATTTTAAATCCTTCAAATACTTTCATATCAATTTTGTCCAGTCACAATATTTAATATTAAATGCATGACTCTTTCTAGTGTCTAGATTGCAAGTCAAATAAACTTCACACTTACCAAGATGCACCATTTCACTTAACAATTAGAGCATGTTTTAATATATCCTAGGATTAAGATCCTCATAATCTTTTACAATATTGCCTATAGTGTTTCAAAGATATCATAGACAAAATATTCTTTTTGTCTATTTGCAATGCGACATAACTAGTTGAGATCTCATCACTTAATTATTTTCAGGTAGCTACCCCTCTAATGAGGTTCCATGAAGTTTTATGTCATAAGATCTTCAAGAGCATATTGCCTCTTTATTATGACTATTTTGGATCATTTGCTCCTTTTCAAGAATTATCTTATTTGGGATCAATTGCATGTTTTATGTATGTCATAGATTCTACCCTTTAGGGACATTCAATAAGAGTATTTCAACTCTTAGCTTATTATTATCTCCCCTTATGTTAGACAAACATATATTTCAATCTATCTTGGAGAATCCATCTTTTATGCATCATAGTATATTTATTAATTATATACCATATATTAAAATTATTAGATGAAAATTATATGATCCATGACCATAATTCAATTGAGGGGAATTTGATCAAAATGTATTAGTTTGATACATATTTTGTCCACAATTTATCATATTTCAGATCCTGAAACTTTGTTCTCGTACACAATGATTTGACCATTTATCTAAGGCATTTAGGTCCAATCAACTTGGATGTTTATCAACATTATCAAGATGAATTGTCTTGATTACGTATTCTGAAAGTTGTGTTCTTAATTCAATTATCTTGCACAAATAATTTTACGATTGTCAAACATCAAGTTAACAATAAACACACATGTGATCATCTTATTGATACACATATCACATGATGGTGAACGGGCCCATATTCACTTTTCATACTTTCAGAATTTAAGGAATTTAGTCCCAAGATTAGTTGATTCAATCAATTTATCATGAAAACAAGCAACCTTGAAGAATCTTTTATTTTTTCAATATATATAAGTAAACTCCAAGTTTATCATGACATGTGCCTTTTGGTATAGTAAATTTCTGATTTACTATTACGTAAATAAATTTTAAATTTATTACTCAGGGAATAAATTTTATATTTATTTCTTCTCAATTATTCTATCTCTCGTTTGGAGATGAGTTGTGATTCTATCACCATAAAATACACATTTATATTGAGAAATTTTATTGAATACTATCACATTCATTTCAGGGAATGAATCTGCATCTGTAATATTTATCAAAAAGTTGTCATTTTTCAAGAATGGAACACAATTATCTCAGCATATCAATTTATGATAGCTTAGTACCTCATTCCATGTTCACGTACATTATTCAATCATTTGTCTTCCTTCAGACATTATGCACTACTATCACATTCACTTTAGAGAATGGAGCATTTTAATGGAATATATTTTATGATTTTCACCAAAAGCATATTATTTTGCTTTAGTCATCATTATATCATTAATATGGTGCATTAAGACTTGAACTCAATGCCTTATCCATATAAAAGTGTCTTACATCATAAATTGATGGAGCTTGAACTCAACATCTTATTATTATACTTTCAGATGTATGACAATTTTCAAGTGATCATATTTTTCTTTTAGGCGTTTTCACAAGGCAAGTGGATCCTTGACTGTGAGATACTCACTTTTTAAGATTTCATCAAGATGATGATGCAAGAATATCATTGCTTTAGCACAGTGTTATTTTGATGCTTTATTTTCATTCTTAATGGTGTCTCAAGAGAGACACCTAGCATTCAACAGCCATGAAGGTAATTATTTTCCAAACTATGAAGGGGCAACAAACTCAAATTTCTCAAGGTTAGTCATATCAATAAAGATAAAATAAATAAATAAATAATACCTTTGTCTTGAAACTTATCCTTTATTCTTTAAGATGGTAGAGTCTCATGCTGATAACGTTTTATGAAATTATAAAGTAAAAGAAGAAGAAAGTAGAGAGAAGAGAAGATTTTTTATTGCTCTTCAATAATATTGAGGTGTATATTATAATATTGAAGTGTATATTACAATAAAGGAGACCCTTATATTTAATAGGAAAAAACTGACTTGATCTCCAAGTAAGAAACTAAATTAGTCTTCAAGTAAGATTCCTAACTATTAAAGGAATCCACATAATAGACATTCAGCATACATAAAATATGTTTATAACAAATTTTACCTTTTTTTCAAACCACAAAGGAAATTCCTCCTTGTGTCTCTTGGCTATATTTCTATTGTTCTCCTTCGCTAAAGTTTCTAGTTGTTCCCTATAGATTGTGACTTTTTTTGAAAAAAAATTAAATAAATAAAGTAGAATACAATTGTTAATTATTTGAAGAAAATGATGTAAAGGTGAAATATAATTTAGCTTACTAAATCCAAGGTCTGACTTTTCGCAATTTTGGAAAATGTAAAAATGTGCCTAATTAATTTCAAATGTACTCAAATTTATCCAAGAACCACCTGCTAGTGGTTTACCATGACAATTGAATATAGATAAGTTATTGTAATCTGTGTTAGAAAAATCAGAATTTCTATCTAGACGATTTTCCTTCATTTACATATCAGTGAAATATCTAGAGCACAATGTCATGCACTCATCTGCAAGACGACCCTCAGCTACTGATCCTTCAGAACGATATTTGTTGCGTTCATAACCTTTCAAGGTTCGCAAAAGACTAGGAAGGAAAATATATTAATATTTTAACAAATTTCAATTAAAAGAATAATTTAGAAAAGTAAGAAGCTAACCTTTCAATGTAATACATTCATCGAAATTGAACAGGGCCACCTAACTTTGCCTCATTTGCCAAATGAATTGCCAAAATGAACCATCATATCAAAGAACATTGATAAAAACACACGTTCTAATTTACATAGTGTCGTTCGTATGCTTTTATCTAGCTGATATAACTTCTCCACAGATAGCTCTTTAGAGCATAAATCACTAAATAATATTGACAATTCAATTAATGGATCATGTGCATCTTTTGGCAAAATCTCTTTGATGACAAGTGGTAAAATACGCTGAAAAAGAATATGATGATCATGACTTTTAAGTCCAATAATGTTAGCTTCCTTGATACAATGACTGATGTTAGAAGCATAAACATCAGGATACTTAACTGCTTTGATGAGTTGACAAAATTGAACTCTTCCAACTTTAGACATTGTATAACTAGCAAGAGGAAGTATATATTTGTCCCCATTTTTTATAGGATGTAGGGACTTTTTGATCTTTATTTCTTGCAAGTCCAATCGAGATTTTAGTGTGTCCTTTGTTTTTCCTTCAATATCCAACAATGCTCCTAGCATACTTTCACTAATATTCTTTTCAATATGCATTATATCAAAATTTTGTCTCGATAAATGAAGTCTTCCAGTGGGAGTTCAAAACATATACTTTTCTTTTTCCAATTATCACATCTTTCAATGTCTCATTTTCTTTTTCTTTTTTTTTTTTGTATTAGCATTGGATGACCTTTGTGAAAAGGTATTAAGTTGTACAAGCACATCTTCACCACTCAAAGCTTGTGGTGCAAGTCTCTCTTCCTTTGTGTTATACAAAAAAAACTTTTATTTCGACGATACGGATGATCCATCTCCAAGAACCTACAATTATCCATGTAGTATTACTTTCGATCATGTTTCAAGTAAACATAACAAGTATGCACATGACAAACTGGACAACCTAATTTACCTTTGGTGCTTCAACCAGATAAAATACTATACGCAGAAAAATCATTGATTATCCACAATAAAGAAGCAAGTAATTAAAAATTTTATTGCATAAAAGAATCACATGTCTCAATTCCATCCCCCCATAAGATTTTCAAATCATCAATCAAAGGTTGGAGATACACATCAATATCCATACCAGGACCTTTTGGTCCAGGAATAAGTAAAGATAATAAAAGCTTAGATTGTTTTATGCATAGCCATGGAGGAAGATTATATGGGATCAAGATAACTGGCCACATGCTATATGAATTACTCATTGAACCAAAACGATTAAAACTATCAAAAGCAAGTCCAAGTCTCACATTACGAGGATCTGAAGCAAAATTTAAATATTTTTCATCAAAATTTTTCCATGCTAATGAGTCAGCTGGATGTCGTAACGCTCCATCATCAACTCGTTTATTCTTATACCACCTCATTTCTTCTGCAATTCTTTTTGTCATAAACAATCATTGTAATATAGGTATAATGGGAAAATATCGAAGAACCTTTCTAGAAATTCCTTTTTTTCTTCTTATTCAAATTACCTGAAGCAGACTCATTATTAGCATCATATCCTTTTCTCATTGTCCATATTTTTTCACCACATTTAGGACATTGTTCAAGATCCTCATATTCCTTTCTATATAAGATGCAATTATTAACACATGCATCTATCTTCACATAATTTAAATCTAAATCTTTTATTATCTTTTGAACTTCACAAATAGAATTCGGGAGCACATTTTCTTTAAGTAAAGCATCACTCAATAATTTTAGCAAAGAGTCAAATGAAGTATTACTCCGTCCATACATACACTTCATTTGAAAAAGACGCACTATAAAAGAGAGCTTGGAGAACTTTTCACAATTTGGATACAATCAGATTTCTACATCTTTCAATAACTTACAGAATCTCTTCGCTTCTTGATTAGGTTCTTCGTGTCCTAACTCGGTTGTTCTATCAATGTCACGATTGTTATTAGTAACACCATGATATATATCATGCAACATTTCAAAAATAGGAGCATCGTCATTTTTTAAATTTGAATCTTTGCTAGTATTAATTTCATCATCTGAAGATAAATCTGGCTCACCATGATGAATCTACTTCTTATAAGTTTGATTTATTCCCCACCTACATAAATTTGTTCTCACTTTATCTCGTATTTTTCAGAGCATATTATTACATTTCACGCATAGACATTGAATTCTTTCACTAACCACAAGATTAGAGAATGCAAAATTCAAAAATTGTTCCACACCATTTAAGTACTGTGGTAACTCTCTATTTCCTATAAGAGTCAAACTTTTATCCATTATATATTTACCTGCAAGAAATTTGAAAAATCAACAAAAATAACATTATATAATTTTTTTTACCAAAAATAAAAAAATATTATAAAATCACCTCATATTATAAGAATTTAATATAAGGATGAATAAGTGTTATTAAGACCAATAATTCTTTTTTCTACGTTTACGTCTACATCTATATCTCCTAAAATCATTCATAGACAACCTTTCATACAAAAGAGTGTAAAAACGATAAGATTAGGATAGCTAGAAAATTTGAATTCAAAGTTACATGTGATATAACAATTATGCCTATGCTACACCGGATACTAATATATAACGGCTACATATAGATTTTACATTGTCAACTAGTATCCGAAATCTCAAACTTAAAATGTTGAAGTAAAGATAATGAATTTGCTGTCATTTTTTTAGAAAAGACCGTTACACAGGACTAAGAACATTTGGTGAAACATTCATTAAAGTATTTGAGGAGTACCAAAATATTTCTATCAAGATGCCAAATTAAAGTTCAAAACTAACACAACATTATATTACTATTTGGCAGTAACCATGCATTCCCAGACTATCCAGTGAGGCTTGGAAATCGACACAACACACTTATAAATTCATAAACTAACCAAAAGAAATGATTTAATCTGTCGACAACTATATAAACAGTACAGCCATAGCCAAGATATTAACATCAAAAAAATGAGTCTCAACTTTCACAATGAAATTTCTAAGTTAACAGAGAGCAAATCAGCAGGTTAAGTACTAATGAATCAATGTCAGAGAACTATCATAACATCAAATCAGTAAGAAACGAAAGCTACAACATATTTCGCTCTCTAATTATTATCCGAAAATACAGTAATACCGACCCCAAACGACATTACAAACATTAAAAATCCAAAATAACTTATTTTCTTTAAGAAGTCTTTAAATGACAAAATGTGACTTGAAGTAAAAAATTTTGATTCAGTTTGACTAGTATAATCTTTTGGTTCAGTTTGACACGATATTTCAAATTGCAACACACAGACAACGGATTTTGGTTCGGTTCATGGCCCAGCAGAACAACAGAAGACATTCTCTTAGACTTTCATGCCAAGAAATCTAACATGTCGCTGAAAGTTTCAGAAAAGGCTACAGAAAAATGAACTCCAAGGCCCCAATCACAAAGGAAATGCCAAAAGAGAAAGATATGAGCATAATTAAAAAAATTCCGGGATAGATTAAGGCTACAATTACAAATCAACATTGTAAGTTTAGATTATTTTTTAAATTTCACCTAGAACTTGAAAAACATAGTTC
The DNA here is from genome assembly GCA_025642045.1 of Solanum sejunctum. NCBI lineage: Eukaryota > Viridiplantae > Streptophyta > Magnoliopsida > Solanales > Solanaceae > Solanum > Solanum sejunctum. The sequence continues at coordinate 1,385 of JAOTQJ010003562.1, read as the reverse complement.
TTATTCATAGAAGCATAGTTGTAGTAATAGTTGTTGATGCTAGACGACAACAAAAAGAGAGGAGGCGTTAAAAAGGAAAAATCTTATCAGCTGGACAGTTTAATACTTTCAAGACCAAACAAGGCATAAATGGCCCCAGTACAAGTAGTCCCAGACATAGTTGGGAATCTGCTCGAGGGAGCACTGAAAGTGCAGCTGAAGTTGAACAGGGTTGTAGAGAAAGGGTTAAGCTGAATGTCACTAACCAATTGAGTATTGAAAGGAAAATATCTTACAATGATATCAAATATTTGCTGATGGAGATGGCCAAGAAGGAAATATTTGAAAAACCTAAGCAAAAAGGATTAGCTACTTCGACTACATCTATGTCTTCAAGGGAAGTAAGTTTAACCAAGGAAGCCAAGGAGAGAAAAAATAAAAAACATAATGTCTCTGAATTTGAAGTCAGAGAAGATAATGATGCAGATCTCGAACTATTTACAGTTGAAACAAAAGACTTTGCAAATAGGTTTGGTTCTGAAACTCTTGACAACTATTTTGATAATGAACCTGTTGCGTGTATATCGATAGATGTTCCTGATTCAGATTACCACAATTTTTATGGTGAACGAATAGAAAGTCGTTTTGAATCTAACCAGATCTATAATGACAATGATGGGATGCCTCTATAATATGCCATGATTCTTGAGGTGGTGTCTCTAAAACCTTTCAAGGCTAAATTTGTAAGTTAGATTCAACTACAGTGGAACAGTGGAATAGGTTCATTAAACTCTATCAGGAGGGAACAATGAAAGTCTTTTTAAGAGAGAATGGGGGAAAGAGTATTAAGAATGAGTCACAAGAAAATTCAACTGGAGAACTTCTTTTACTGAAAGTATTCAAAACTTCCCCAAAAAAATGAAATTTAACAAGGTCTAAGAAGGATTCATAAATTAAACACAAAATTACAATAATAAAAAAAGTTTAGATAATGTTACATAAGAATTCACTAAACTTCATAAACACAAGAACTCACCAAGCTTCATAAAAAAGAGACTAAATTATATAGAAAACTCACCTGATGAGATTGATTTTTGAGAAGAATCTGTTTCTTGTTTCTAGTTGAACAAGTAAAGAACCCTTAAGTTTAACTCAAGAGGCAACCTCTTAAATTTAGGGGAAAAATTTTGGGGAATTGAAAATTTTTGGGGAAAAAAAAGAATTTGGGTGAAGATTAAAAGAAAATATTTTGGGCCTAATATATTACTGTTAAATAGGTAAATTAGCAACAATAAAAAAAATGTTGTTGCCAAATATTTTTAAAATAGCAACAAATTAATTAAATTGTTGTCATTTATTAAAGTTAAGCAACAAAATCATGGTTGTTGCGAAAATATTTTTGCAAT
>JAOTQJ010003543.1:0-18734 GCA_025642045.1 Solanum sejunctum | reverse complement strand
AACTTGTGACAGGTCCGTTTCGATATGTTTGGTTGAATTCCTTTCTAAAGGTATGTTTAAGGTTGCCTTGGTCTGATACTTCTATCTCTATTATGGATTGTTACTGTCATAAGGATTGCATTACCGTTTTACATATCCTTTACCGCTTTATATACTCGGTACATATATCGTATTGACCCCCTTTATGCGGGGGCTGCGTTTCATGCCCGTAAATACAGACACACAGGTGAGAGACCCTCCACACTAGGATCCTTGTTGTCGCTGAAGCGCCCTTTTTGTCTCAGGAGACGATTTGGGTAGCCTCACATGTCTTTATGTTTTGTAAATGCATTGACAAATGTGTATCGTTCAGTACTTTTGTCTAGAGGTCTATGGGTACTTGTGGGTTATGGGTATATTGTATGATTTTGGATACTGGATCAGGTGGCGGGACAACATTATATACTTATACGAGTGTCATGTTTATTAGGCGGCAGGACCGCAGCGGTGACCTTGTCGGCCCGCTTTTATATTTATATATATATATGTGTATATGTTTCTGTATGTTCTGGGAGCTGCTGCAGGTGCGGTTAGTCAATAAAACAGAGGAAACTCTGCCGGAATTTTGGTAGAATTTCAGACTAGGTTATAAAGGAATGTGGTTTAGTATGTGTTTGCGTGCCCCTATCGGGCACTGGTCACGACCCCAGAGTTGGGTCTGACAATATCGGTGCTCAGTAATACTCCCAAAAAAGACTTTTATATAGCTCATAACTTTAAAGAATACGAATTCTCAAAATCTGATCTTTTGGGGACTTATCCTAACAATTACTTTCTTAAACTTTTCTCAACTTGTCTTAAACTTTTCTTTATCATAAAATACTATTATTACAAGTGTCTCAAAATATAACTTTATTACTAAGCTATCAAGTACAATGCTTTAAGTACTTCTGAAATCATAGGCTTCTTGCTCCTTTATTCATAAAATACTCATAAAAATAATTTTTCTGGAGTTTAAAGTAAGGTATTAAGCTTCATAGATTTATATAAAAATTTTAGGGTTTGACTAATCTAAAACTTACACATAGCATCTCAACTCAAGACTCCAATGCAATAGAAAAATTTAATAATTCGCATACTTTTCTCCAAAAATAGCATAAACAAGAAAATTGCTCAAAACAAAGAAATCTTGTTGTAAACTACTAACTTGATAGCAAGAGAAACTAGTAGTTACATAATGGAAAAAATAATATATATAGATTTTTTTTGTAGGCCTTACATACCTGAAAATCAACTTCTTGGAAGAATTGGGAAGAATTCTTGAAAACCCTAATTACCATTCTTGATTTTCTTTACGCTTGAGTTTTCTTGAGAGCATTTTTGAAGAATGATGGTGAATTCTATGCGTTTAGGGCTTAAATTAGAGTTAAAATGACTAGTTTAGGATTATAGGGTGTGAAAAAGGTCAAAACTACCCTTTCCCATAAAAAAAAGAAAAACAGTCTCTATTTACACTAGTGTACGATGCACACTAGTGTAAAATGCAAATTTTTTACAAATTTTAGCTTTATGTCAAATTTCGAAAAAAACTTAAAGTGTGATTCCACGCCCCTAGCACATCGCGGAAGGGGTGTGGAAACCTCACTATTTTGAATATTTTTGGAAAAAAATAATTTAACTCAGTCACGTTAAAATCGAGTCGATACCATTTGCTGACTCAGTTTTTTGCACTGATTGCAAATTCGGTTCACATTTGCAAATGGAGCATGGAAAGATGCGTTACACACAGGGTCAATTCAAGGTTAGTCTAGTCTTTTCACAGGTGTTACAATATCTCCCCCTTCAGATCATTCATCCTCGAATGATAAGGATGCTATGGTTAAGAGACATGAATAAACTCAAGATCTGAGGGTGATACTCAATAACTCAGACTCTCAACCCCTCATTGATCTTAATGGTCTCTATTCGGACTAAGGAATATACATGTCAAGAACTTAATTACTCAAATACTCCAAATTCTGGGTGAACAATGACTCAAGAGTGGAAAACTCAACTCCATCAACTTAAGCAGCTCTTACTCAATCTCCATCTTACCACCTCCTTCTCTTCTATTCAAGCATACTTCTAATCCTCAAGGTGCTATTGACGATATAATCATATTCATAAAAATACAATCATCAATATTCATCTCTAATCTCACGTGGGTCTTTCGTTAAAGGTCATCAACCCTCCTCACTACTATGCTCTTTTGCTCGAGTTCTCCCCTTCATTAACAGGAGCTTGCAACTCTAGTCATCACCTAAATCTATTGTACACTCCCAAAATCTTCAAGCCTAACTCAACATCATAAAGTGCAATCCTTAAGTTGATCATACTCATGCCAATCTATCCATAAGGACTATGTGCTGCACTTTCCTGGAGGCTTGCTTATAAAGAATACTATTCCCATACATCTATTTCTCACATAACGACGATTACACCTTCAAGCTTATCATCCTAATCACTTCATAGCTTCTCAAAGGTCGACATTACTTGGAAATCACTAAACTTATGATAACACCTCTACACTTTTAATCTCATTAACTCCTATTAGGGGGCATGCCAATCTGCCCTTACCTGACTGTTACATACAACTAGGTCTCATCTCTTTTTGTACCCTTAAATGGAATAAAAATACCACAATGGTCACCCATTCCCTTCCATCAGACACAACTCATCAAATATCATCATCACTATTAATACCAACAAAAGAATTATTAGGAGGGCTTAGAGTACAACATCGTAAGCATAATTCCTTTAGGATATCTGATATGAGGACTTTTGTAATATGATATGATGCCACTAGGGGCTCATTAGAAGTTTAGGGAACCATATATACTGGAAAGGTCAAGTCTTTCCTTGGATAATGAAAAGGCTGGAAACTATTAGTTCATGAGATAAGATCAGAATTGCTGAATGAAGTTATCACTTCTCACTTTAAAAGTTGAACATGAACACGTATCTACATGGGGTGAATGAGTCTGGATCATAGGCATGGTGCTCTTGCATAAGATAGGAATAAAGCATCATCATAATAAAATACAAGGAATATGAGATAGGAAAGCATTGACGCCCTGGTCTGATAAACTTTTCACTATCAAAGCTTAAGATCTACTTTAGCTCATTATCTAAACATCTCCCCCTTAGCTCAAATGTCACCTCTCTAAGTCTGTGAACTAATTTTCTTCACTATGCTGTAAGTACAACCCTCTAGACGATTGGAGCTCCACTGTGTATAGAATGCTTATATCCTCTTGTTACATACTACTCAAAGATATGAAACTGCTACTAAAACATTCTTCCGAGGTACTAATTTCTAACCTTTTTCTATCTTTATAGGAATCTTTACTTACTTGCTACTCTCATTGGCATAATTGCCGCATCCTAGGACTTATGATCTAATATCTTTCTTTTTAGTTTGCTAACACTCATCTTCTATGTTTACTTACATTGGACTAAAGAAAGCCTTGACTATAATGGAGATCTCCTCATTATCTATGACTATACTCCTTGGACTCAACTCTTAAGGGTAGTAAAGAAAATCTACATTAGCCTACTCCACCTTGGAAATGCAAATATACTATCTAAATTCTTGTAGCAGTCATAAGTTGGAGTCTCCTACAGTTGTACCCTATCATGGCTCCACATATTAAGCCTCTTGCTATAACATAAGCCATCCTCAATCCACTATCCCTGCCAAAGGGCCACCTATGCCACACTCATACATAACATTCCTTACAAGTCAACATCTTAAACTCGAACTTACAACATGGGGAGCCTCTTAGAGTAATTCCCTAATGCAGACTATCACTATCACAAAGTTATCTCCCTTTTCACATGACTTGTCATAATTTAAGCTTAAGGTCTAGTACTAACATGGGCATTGCACTCTCTTATCATATCACACCAAGTCATAACTACTAGGTAAAATTCTAGAAATCCAGGTCCACTAAGACCTCCTAGCAAATACTTAGTCAACATATCTCACGCTTATAAACTAGCTTGTATGTACATCTTAGGCTCTCTTCTTATCTAATGACTTAGCCGCAATTCACTATCTTCATCTAAGTATCACAAGCAATGTTCTCGTAATATCATACTCCTATCAAGTCAGTAGCTTAATTTCTCGCTTATGCTATGTCAAGTCTACCAGACCAAACCACTAACTAATGGTGTCACTCTCATCCTACTATCCCCTCTCTACATGATACTCACTGAATGTTCAAGCTTAAGGTTTAATACTAAACATGTACATCCACACTTCTCATATACATATATACTTTAGTAACTCTAAACTACTAGATAAGGTCTAGAATTGTTAGATCACCAAACCTCATGATAAGAAATAATTCTCCAACTTATGGTCTATCTAAGAATAATCCATCATCACACTCCCTTTCCTAAGTCAGATAGTATCCACTTATCCATTACACCTCCTTACCTAGCTAAGCTCGTAACTCTACATTTCTCATATGTCTCCCCTTTCAAAATCTTGAGCCTAGTTTACATCTACTACTTTATGCCCTCTGTTCTCATATTCAACACATATAGTCATCATTACTAACGTAATGCTACTTCAACATCAACTACTTTCATATTCAAGTGTGCACCATCTCATACAAACTAGTAACTCTTCATATACCTTATTATAGAAGCTATACTATACTTACTACTGTTTACCCAAAACTTGAAAAGAACCCGACTAATCACCATAGGACTCTTAGCTACTAACTTTAAGAAGTTACTATTCTCACTCTTCGTGATTCCCACATCTTTCTAGCTCTAGGAACATTCTATAACATTGTACAAAAGGGCTTTCCATCACTTCCTCTCAAGGTGATGGGATACTACTAAGCATTAAAGGCATAGGTTAACTTTTCTCTCAAGAATAACATCTGCAAAACGATTTACGGAACATAGTCTGGAAATATATCATATCTTGCTCTAACTCATGTATCATATAAATAGAAGTGCAACATTATGAATCGATAACTCAAGCACACTAGTTGGCTCATCTCAGGCCTAGTGTAGTCCTTTTGCTTTCTGAATACCTTATCTAAAGGTAACTCAACAATAGGGATCTGGAATTTTTGTTGCAACCACATTATTTATGAGAGGTAGTCAAATGAATCTAGAAACTGCATGAATATAGACAAGTTTCTTAGAAAGTAACTTTATCGCACGATCTAGAGTATGAAAGAAGGGAGACTTTTCTTAGATATCAATAGTCCCTCATTTATAGAAGTTGGGCCCTTACAACCATAAATAAGACCCTATAGACACAGCTTCATAGACACCCTAGGACACTTGAACTCTACGCTCTAGTACCAAGTTTGTCATACCCCAAGCCTACACCTGGACGTGGTCGGCACTCAAAAATTATTTCTGGTCCCAAGAGAACCACTTGGCCTAGCTAACTTAGTCAGCGAAAGACAATAATACTGAAATGAACTAGAATGGGCTAAAAGTTTATGAACTTAAAATATAAAATGATAAAGTATACAACTCAACTCAAAATCTTTCAAAGAGATAATTTGATACAATATCTCTGTAGTCTACAAAGCCTCTAAAGTAGTGACTCTGAATAAGGCACCGGAGTAGACTCATAGGTACCTTAGTAAAATAGTAACAAAGAGGTGAATACTCCTGAGCTCCTCTGGATGCAAAGAGGTCTCGCTGACCGCTGATGGGGACTATCCTAGTAAGCATCTGCTAACATAGACACCTATAATCTGCATCGTGATATGATGCAGCACCAAAGGCATCAGTACGTGGAATACACAACATATAAGATGACCAAAAGATACTAAAGATAGAATACTTACTTTAAAACTACACCTCGAGTTAGCTTAACTAACAAAATATGTCATGTATATGAAATATACGTACATTGTTAAACTTGTCAAAAGTGCAACTCAACATAAAAGAAACACTTACATTAATGCATAAATGAGCATAGCTAAATATAAATAAATTATGGTACTCCAAAAATTTATCTTTGTACTTGGCTCAACTCAATTAAATATGCAACATAAATAAAGAAATACTTTAATAAAGAAATACTAGATCTCAAATAAGTAGAATAACATTCTTTACTTCTTGGGGAGTTTTCCTAATCGACAACCATCACTATAAGCTTCGTGATGATACAACATCTTCTCCATACTGCCAGAACCATCCCATACTTTGCCGGGGTAGGGGATGAAGAACTAGGAGAATGGATCCATCCCAAAACTGGTGCCATCTCAGTGGCAGGTGAGCAGTTGTACCTTGGTACAATTGTATCCTATGCTGGCTACATAGTTTATTAGTTCAAGTAATTAATTCTACTCTCACTCATATCCGTGATCAATGATACTCCCCAAAATGACTTTTATATAGCTCATAACTTTAAAGAATATGAATTCTCTAAATCTGATCTTGTAGGGACTTAATCCAACTTTAACTTTTCTTAAACTTTTCTCAACTTGTCTTAAACTTTTCTTTATCTGAAAATACTACTGTTACAAGTGTCTCACAACATAACTTTATTACTCAACTATCTTTCAAGTACAAAGCTTTAAATACTTCTTAAAACTTAGCTCAAAACTGTCAAAAATCATAGGCATTTTGCTCCTCTATTCATAAAATACTCATAAAAATATTTTTTCTCGAGTTTAAAGTAAGGTATCAAGCTTCATAGATTTATATAAAAGTTTTAGGGTTTGACTAATCTAACACTTTAACATAGCATCTCAACTCAAGACTCCAATGCAATAGAAGAATTTAATAATTCTCATACTTTCTCCAAAAATAGCATAAACAAGAAAATTGCTCAAAACAAAGAAATCATGTTGTAAACTACTTATTTGATATCTGGAGAAACTAGTAGTTACTTAATGAAAAAATAATATATATAGATTTTTTTGTAGGACTTACATACCTAAGAATCAACTTCTTGGAAGAATTGGGAAGAACTCTTGAAAGCAGTAATTATCGTTCTTGATTTTCTTGATACTTGAGTTTTCTTGAGAGCATTTTTGAAGAATGAAGGTGAATTCTACGCGTTTATGGCTTACATTAGAGTTAAAACTGCCTAGTTTAGGATTATAGGATGTGAAAAAGGTCGAAACTGTCCTTCCCTATAAAAGAAAGCAAAATAGTCTCTATTTGCACTAGTGCGCGCTGCGCACTAGTCTAAAATGTCCATTTTCCGCAAATTTTAGATTTACGTTGAATTTAAAAAAAAACACCAAATGTCTGATTTTGCGTCCCTAGCACATCACGGAAGGGGCATGGAAACCTCACTATGTTGAAATTGTTTTAAAAAAATAATTTAACTCGGTCGTGTTAAAATTGAGTCGAGATCAATTTCTGACTCAATTTTTCGCATTAATCGCAAATTTGGTCTCAGATTTGCAAATGGAGCATAGAAAGACGTATTATGCACAAGGTCAATTCTACGGTAGTTTAGTCTTTTCACAGAATGTTACATATCTCGACGACACTTGAAGTAGGGGACATTTGTAATCATATAAAATTTATAAAAATATTTATTTTATAATATGATTCAAATTATATTAAATTTAAAAATATATTTATCCATATGAATATTATGAATTAATATAATTGAGTTAATTAATTAAGTCCAATAAGTTTATGGATTTAATTAAAAGTCCAAATTCATTTATTTGGTCTACAAAAGATGACCCACTTTGTTAGGTCCAATGTCCTTATATCCTAGAAGCTCGCTTGATGCCACATGTCAAATGATGTGGCATGCCAAGTCAAACAAAGAAGTCAATAGGATCACGCTATGTATCTAGATGACATGGCATTCTTATCTCAATCAACGGCTAATAAACATGTGCTAAATGTACAAGTGATGTGTCTCAACCAATTAAATATCGCCATGTCACTTGAAAGGAAATCTATTCTTATTACTTTTACTGTGTCATATCACACTGAATCTGATTGGCCGGATGAAAGCCTGATTCTATCATAAATCCTCTATTCTAGAACTATATAATGGTATTATTGAACCGGACAAAGTAATAAGCTCCCATTTTATGAGGGGGACTGGGGGCAGAATTCGGTGTTCTCATAATTCAGAATTGACATAAAAAATTCTAATAAGAAGCAACAAGAATTCAAGAGATTAAGCATTCAATTTCAAGAACACATCAAGATCAAGACCACTAGATTAAAGAACAAGCCCAAAAGCCCTTGGTTTCGATTATAGGTCAAGATCATTTAGTTCAAGAACAAGTGCATATCAAGTTCAAGTTCAAATTCATCAAATTGTTTAATCAAGATCAAGCCCAAAAGCCCTTGAATTCAAATACAAGTCAAGATCAAATTCATTATATTCGACAAGATTCAAGATTAAGCTAAAGAACCCTTGAGTTTATATTTGAAAAGGCGAATAAGAGGATTTATAGAGATTGTAGAACTCACTCCTTGAAATAAAATACAACTATTGTTGCAATAAGTTTCATTCCTTGAATAATATTTTCTCGAGATTAATTTTATTGTCATACAGACTTGATCTACGATCTGTGTTTCCTTCCACAGGCCATAGACAATCTTTGTAGATACTTTAACACTTAACAAAATTTGAACTTTCTGAGGCCCTTATTCATGAGCTTGGTCTACGACTAGTGGTTTGAACCATGGGCCATGAACTTGGCTTAGTGATATGGGTCCATAGTATTTCTAGCACAACTTTTCTGTATTTTAGAGGATTCTAACCTAAGGGTCCTTACATTAAGCATGCATCATTAATCATCATAATGGCTTACATGGAACCACTAGCCTAGCCTACAAGGGCTCCTATGGTGACACATAGCTATGAAACAAAGGATTGCAACTAGGGTTCCCTTACCAAACTCCACCTCAATGCCTCATTCAGTGCTAAGTCATTCCCATGGAATACTTTAGAAAATATAAACATAATCATATACATTCATAAACTTGTAAACATAGCATCGTTGTAATAGGAGTAGCTCATAACTTATGATCCATCAAGTGAGAATTGTCCTTATCACAAGATGATCCATTCTTTTGGTAAGAATTGTCCTTATCACCAGCTTATCATTCATAAGACAGGTTTTTAAAATCTTTGTAACTTTCAAAAACTTTCATAGTATATAGTTGAACCCTCATCATTTGAAAATCATACTTCATGGAGAACTTGATATGAAGATTGATTGGGTTTAATGCATGTAGGATTCAAATCATGGAACTCAAGAGGACTATGCATAAATGTACTAAAAATCATCACTTTAAATCATTCTAAAATGACCCACCACAATCATTCATATCATCGTTTAAAAATAGGTATAAGAACATAAAATTCGCCTTGTAAAATCATCAACGTCATACCACTTCATGGCTTCATAACTTGAGTATCATAAAACAATTCATAATAATAAACCTTTGAACGAAATTCATGCAATTTCATTCAATAGATGACAATCCCCAACATAAATCATGCATAATGAGAGTAATAAGAAACACCCATAAGAAATTAACCTTGAATTTTTAAAGGGTTGAGTAAAAGGGTTTTGGGGATCCGTGGGTGGAAGAACCCATGCAGGAAAGACCCTTATACCTTAAGGTCCTGATATTGATGAAGAAGACCTAAAAAAATGTAGAAAAACACCTAGGCTTGACCTTCAATGGAGGAAATTAGAACCCTATAAATTAGTCTGAGTTTGAATGAGGGAATTTTGGGAGGTTTTAAGAGGAATTTGGGATGGTTTATGAGAGGAATAAGGCTAAAAATAGATAAATATTTGAGGATTCCTGTCTATAAGGGTGGTGGGATATGTCCCAATTGCTCATGTTTAATTTTGGAGATTTTTGAAAAAATTTGAACTAGGTGAAACCATAGCATGACGTGGAGGTACTGGAGGTGCTCTCTGATGTCGATCAACTCGACTACTAAAAGGCAGAAGGGGTGATCATCATCAACATAATAACCCAACTTTAGAGGTTAGGGTCGATCCCACAGGGAATCATTGTTCAAGATGGAAGTGACTCATTAGACAAAGCAATTGTACGATCTAGGGGGGGTTGCAATAATCAAAATAAGAATTCAGATAAACGAGTTCTATATAATGACCTAAACAACAATCAAGGGAAGATGTTGAGGGTGTGCAAACATAGGAATCGGTCTACCAATTGGGTCAAGATACTTGACTAAATGAGTTGATATTTAGTGGAAAACCTAGGTTGTTTGTAACCCAAATCCACTATGACATATGGGTGTTTCGTATGAATCAACTAAGAAATCACACACGGACCGCTGAGGACACACTTAGCCTAAGAAGTCTCAGAAAACCCCCTAATACCTTTGCGATTAAATCTATGGTTGTGGACTTCAACTGAAACTCCATGGAGTTTTCAGCCATTATATCTATTCCACACTCTAATAGTTTTGGCTAAGGCAACAATTAGAGATCTAAATAAAACCGCAAGTTTGCAACCTTTAAATTATAAATTAAACATAGAAATGGATATAAATTCACCTAAATCAACTACAGGTAAGTTAAGATATCAAAGACCCAATAAATAAATCAAAGACCCATATCAGTAGCACACCCCCAACATGGGATTTTTGCCACACATGCTAGAAATTAAAGATCGAATACCATACATAGAAGCAAAAGTCATGGACAAAAAGATTAAGTACAACTTAATTAATTATCATTGGCCAATCCTCTCCAATTTGATGTCTAAAAGCTACAAAACCCTAATTTACCTTGTACTCTGATAGGAAAATACTATGTACTACTACAACAAACTAATCGTTCTGATATTGTATGAACAAATTATCTACAATGTCCTTCCTAAAATTAAAACGACTCCAAAAAGTGCTCGAAACTGTGCCTTAAAAGTGTTCAAAATTATAATTTCCATATATCTCATAATTGGTGATATCAAAAATCTGACATCATATTCTTATTTAGGCGATCAAAATTAGGGGACAAAACATCTAACCCCAATATAAGAGCAATTGATTAGCAATTATAAAATTTTAAGAATGCAAATTCCAGTGGCAAATCCATATCACGGAAGTTCAAAAGTGGCCTAATTTTTTTAACTCAGACCAAAACTTTTAAGTCTTGGACCTAAGTGTTCCCAAACGTAAAAATGCCTATACTTAAATATTTTTTACCCTCATATCATCTAAAACATTCCCCAATTCTCACTCAAACACTTAGCCAATTTTTCACTCCTAAGTTCAAGTCTCAAACCATCATTCGGAACTAAGAATTTTCTTCAAGGTTGTTCTTCAAGCTTCAAGTCTCCGTCTCCATCTCCAATCTTCAGCAAGTTCATCTCCAAGCTATGGTATATGGGTTTCTTTCATGGGTTCCTTTCACTCATGATACCCAAGTTTTTTTTACTCGAAATTGCATAATTTATAGTTGATTTATTCATGGGTCTTATCTATTATGAAAATCACTGCACACTTTGTTGGGTTTATGAAATTGTGACTGTTGTATTATGTTTGGAGCTATGAAGAAAAGGTCTATTGTGAGATTTGATGAAGTGTCTTAATGTATATTATGAGAGGGTGTTACCAAGTATCTTTTGATGGCTTGACATTGATTTTTCTAGCATGATTTCACTCTTGAATTATATTATTTTACACTATCATAACACACTCTCTAAGTGTTTGATAAAATGTCTAGTTGTGGATTCTTAAGGAATTGAAGGTCAAATGCATTTCTTATAAGATGATGACTATATGATGATGAAATAATAGTGAAATGATGATAGAATGATGATGATGAAAAAGAATGTATGTATATGATGATGAAAGAAGTGTATATATATATATGTATGTACATATATATATATATATATATATATATATATATATAGTGTTGGGGATGGCGAAGCTACCTCCGGGGGTTGTAGGCCCGGGTAACCTATCAAAGGGTTGGTACCTTGATTGCCTAGATCGAGAGGTGGTAGACCTGGGTAACCTTGTTGGGGGTTACGCATCAATGTTGATAGGGGAGGGGTTTGTACTTTGTAAACCTTGATGGTGGGTTAGTACTTTGTCAATCTCGATGGGGGGTTTGTACTCCATCAACCTCATGAAGGGGTTAGTACCTCATGCACCTATGCAATGGGGTGGTAGGCCTTGGCTTGAACTAAAATGGTCACTCCTTATACTCGTATTATGATCTATATAAGGATGGTTTTACTTCAAGCATCATTCATACATGTCATATTGCTATTATGCTATTCATTGCTTATAATTATGCATTTTTCTTATGATGTCTATTTTTTGTTGCATTGCATCCTACATACTTAGTATATTCAAACATACTAATACATACTCTGTGCCTACACGATGTCACCATGTATGAACTAGGGCACTATTTGATCCTCCTCGTCCTCCTCATGGCTAGTACAACTTCTTTCAAGCTTGTTGGCGAGTCCTCTATTCCAGGGACATTGGTTATGATCTCTTGCTATGTATTAAGACTTTCTCATTGACTTATGTATTGACTATGAGGGTGAGCCCAGTTGCTTTGTCTTGGTCACCGCTCTTATCTTTGTATTAGAGGTCTTGTTGGACATGTAATATACCTATGCTATGAGTTTTGACTCTATTGACTCTTGATGTTCAAGATATGGAAGTTACCCTTAGTCCCTATTTCCCTTGTTTGCATTTATCTTTTATTATCATTCTAATTGTTTCCATGACCAAGGATGTGTAATGATGTGCTATGAGACTTGTTTGGGGTTCCTTCAGGTTCCTCATTAACCGATAACATCTAGTCCCTAGGCTTGGGTCATGATAAAGGTGGTATCCGAGCACTAGGTTGTTAGATCATTGGAGTCCAACATAACGCCTGCATTAGAGTCTTCTTCATGGTTGTATTGTGTGCCACAACCATGAGTAGGAGGCTATGAAATGTTAGGAAATGTTTCCCTTCTTCATGTTCTATGTTATGCTATAGAGTGAGGTAAGCTTTTCCCCCCCCCCTTATGATTGCTCTTTGCTGTGCTAGATCATGCTTAATATGAGGGAAGACAAACCCGCACGCCCGAGGAGCAATCGGCCAATGGAGATATTAGGGATGCTCTCACCTTGCTTGCACAAATGGTGGCTAATCAAGCCTTCCAAGGGGCCCAAACCCTCATTCTCCTAAACTGGACTCTCGAGTGAGAGACTTCATATGAATGAATCCCCTAGAATTCCATGGGTCAAAGGTGAGTGAGGACCCCCAAGAGTTCATTGATAAGGTCTACAAAATTGTCTATCATGTGTGTTAGGCCGAATGAAAAGGCAGAGTTAGCTGCATACCAACTCAAAGGTATAGCTCAAATATGGTACAATCAATGGAAGAAAAGAGAGTTGACTATGTGGTGCTTTGGGAGGATTTCAAAATGGCTTTCCTTAATTGGTTCTTCCCTCTTGAGCTAAGGGAGGCTAAGTTGGTGGAATTTATGAATTTGAGATAAGGGTCCAGGAGTGTGAGGGAGTATGCCCTCAACTTTACCCAACTTTCAAAATATGCTCCACATTTGGTGGCCGACCCAAGATCCAGGATGAACAAATTTGTGATAGGTGTTTCCGACTTGGTTAATGAAGAATGCCGGTCAGCCATGTTGATTCGTGACATGGACTTGTCACGGTTGATAACCTATGCCGAGGAAATAGAATAGGAAAAATTGAGGAAGAGAATGGGGTATGAGTAAGAGGGCCCATTTAAAGTGTAAGTTCTAAAGGAGTGGCAAGTTCCATCAAGGCTAAAGGCCTACATATGCATTTGAAAAGAGGGTTGCAAATGATCTTCCAAGAGCCCAATGTGTTAGGGGTGTGGCTCCTATTGATGTGTGTCTGAAGTGTGCCAAAGTTCATGGTAGCCCATGTTTGAAGAATATTGGTGGTTGTTATAGTTATGGGAAGTTGGGGCATAAGGATATAGATTTCCCTCAAAATCGCAATAAGGGCAAGGAGGTTCGTCCACAAGCTACAAATTCGGTCCTATTGGGGAGAGGTGGCTGACAAGATATTGCCGCAAGGCATAACCGATTTTACGCTTTGTGTAGGGGGCAAGGGGTTGATGAAGTCCCCGATATTATTACCAGGATGTTAAAAATTTTACTTTGATGTGTATGCATTGATTGATTCGGGTGCCACCCTTTCCTTTGTTACCCCTTTTGTTGGCCAAAAGTTCCATGTTGACCCCGAGTTGTTGCATGAGTCATATGAGGTGCCTACTCCTGTTGGTATATCTATTATTGCTTGGAAAGTTTATAGAAGTTGTCCTATTTGCATTTTGCAAAACATTTTGCCTTGTGATCTTGTTGAGTTAGACATGGTGGATTTTGATATCCTTCTTGGCATGAATTGGTTGCATGCCTACTATGCTTCTATTGATAGTAGAACCCATAGGGTCAAGTTCCAATTTCCAAATAAGACCATCCTTGAGTAGGAAAATCAAGATGTGGTGGTCAAGGGTAGATTCATCTCTTGCATTAAAGCCCGTAAGTTGATTCTAGGGGGGCTGTTTACCATCTCGTGATGGTTAGGGATATGGAGTCTAAAGTCATTCCTATAGAGTCAGTTGTAGTTGTAAATGAGTTTCTTAATGTCTTCCCAAATGACCTTCTCTGTGTTCCTCCCAAAATTGAAATAGACTTTGGCATAGACCTCCTTCCTAATACTCAACCCATCTTTATTCTCCGTTATCGCATGGCCTCGGTGGAGTTGAAGGAGTTGGAATGATTGAGGGACTTGTTGGCGAACAGATTTATTAGACCCAGCCAATTGCCTTGGGGTGCTAAGTGTTGTTTGTGAAAAAGAAAGATGGGTCCCTTAGGTTGTGTATTGACTATTAGCATCTTAATAGGGTCACCATCAAGAGTAGGCATCCCCTTCCAAGGATTGTTGATTTGTTTGACCAATTGCAAGGGGCTAGCCATTCTCTAAAATTGATTTACAGTCCAGGTATCATCAAGTGAAAGTGAGGGAGTGTGATATTCCTAACACACCCTTCCAAACTAGATATGGCCATTATGAGTTTTTTGTGATGTCCTTTAGGTTGACTAATGCACCGGCTATCTTCATGGACCTAATGAATAGGGTCTTTAAGCCCTACCTTGATTGCTTGTTATGGTCTTCATTGATGACATCTTCATCTATTCTCGTGGTGAGGAAGATCATAGGGCTCATTTGAGGGTTGTGTTGCAAAAATTGAGGGAGGAGCAATTGTATGCTAAATATGAAAAATGTGAATTTTGATTGAGGGAAGTTTCCTTCCTAGGACATGTGGTATCAGGGGATGGTATTAAGGTAGATCCCAAGAAGAGCGATATGATTAGAAATTGGCCTAGACCATTGACCCTGTCGGATATTAGGAGTTATTTGGGCCTAGCGGGCTACTATCGGAGGTTCGTGAATGGGTTCTCTTCTATTGCTTCCCTTATGATAAAATTGACTCAAAAGAATGTTAGGTTTGTATGGACTGATGAATGTGAGAGGAGCTTCCAAACGTTGAAAGATAAGCTTGTGTCTACCCCTATATTGTCACTACCAGATGGGCTTGAGGGATTTATTGTGTATTGTGATACTTCCCGGTTGGTTTGGGTTGTGTGTTGATGCAAAATGGTAAGGTGATAGCCTATGATTCTATACAACTCAAAGTGCATGAAAAGAACTACCCTACCTAGGATCTTGAATTAGCTGTTGTTGTGTTTGCATTAAAGATTTGGCATCACTACTTGTGCGGGGTACATGTTGATGTGTTCACTGATCATAAGAGTCTCCAATATGTCTTCACTCAAAAGGATATCAACTTGAGACAAAGGAGATGATTAGAACTTCTTAAGGACTATGATATGAGTATATCTTATCATCCAGTTGAGGCAAATCTGGTGGCAGATACCTTGAATAGGGTGTCCATAGGTAGCTTAGCTTATGTTGATGGTAGTGAGAAGGAGATGGCTAGGGAGGTGCATCGATTAGCTAGGTTGGGAGTTAGATTGGAAGAGGATGGTAATAGTGGTGTGATGAGGTTGATGGCTCTAAGTCTTGTTTGATTGATGAGGTGATGGCAAAATAAGATCTTGATCCCTCGTTAGAATTGAAGGCCATGGTGAAAGAGGGCAAGGTGGAGGTTTTCTCCCAAGGGGGAGATGGTACCTTAGGTACCAAGGTAGGTTGTGTGTACCATTTGTTGATGGTTTGATAGAAAGGATCCTTGATGAGGCCCATAAATCTTCTTGTGCTATTTAGCCTGGTTCTACCAAAATGTATAGAGACTTGAGGGATGTATATTAGTGGGGAGGCATGAAGAGGGACATTGCCAAATTCGTTTTCGGTTGTCATATTTGTCAACAAGTCAAAGTCGACTATCAAAGGCTGGGTGACCTAACCCAAGACATTGAGGTTCCTACTTAGAAGTGGGAAGAGATAAATATGGATTTTGTAGTTGGGTTGCCCAAGACTAGAAAGTGTTTTCATTCTATTTGGGTGGTGGTTGATAGGATGAAAATATCAGCTCACTTTCTACCAGGCTAGACCACATATGGGGTTGAAGATTATGCAAGGTTGTACATTTATGACTTGCTAAGGTATCATGGGGTTCCTTTGTCTATCATATCGGATTGTGGGGTACTATTCACTTCATATTTACGGAGATCTTTCCAAAGGGGTCTTAGTACTAGAGTTAAGCTTTCTATGACCAACCACCCTTAAGCCGATGGCCAAGCCGAGAGGACCATCCAAACCCTTGAGGATATGCTTAGGGCATGTGTGTTGGAGCTTCAAGGTAGTTGGTATGACCATCTTTCATTGATTGAGTGTGCCTACAACAATAGCTATCATTCTAGCATCGGTATGGCTCCTTTTGAGGTTCTCTATGGGAGACATTATAGATCACCCGTTGGTTGATTTGAGGTTGTGAAGGTAGCTTTGTTGGAACAAATATGGTTATGGAGGCTCTTGAAAACATTATGATGATTAGAGAAAGGTTGAAGATGGCTTAAAGCTGCCAAAAATCCTATGCCAATGTGAGAAGAAGAGACCTCAAATTCAAAGTTAGTGATTGGGTCTACCTAAAGGTTATTTCACTCATAAAGGGTGTGGTCCATTTTGGTAAGAAAGGCAAGTTGAGTCCAAGAAATGTTGATCCTTATAAGGTCATGAGGAGTGTCGACAAGGTAGCCTATGAGTTAAGGTTGCCTAGTGAGATGGAATTGGTGCATCTAGTGTTCCATGTAGATGTTGAGTAAATGTGTGGGTGATTCAAATGCCATTGTACCTCTTGATGTTGTGGGTGTTGTTGAGGAAAATTTGACATATGAAGAGGTTCTGGTTCAGATCTTAGATAGGCAAGTGAAGAGGTCGAGAAACAAAGAGGTAACTTCCGTTAATGTCCTTTGGAGGAATCAACAAGTTGACAGTGCTACTTGTGATGCCGATACGGACATGCAATAGCACTATCCTTACCTTTTCCACTCTGCTCAAGTCTAAGGTATTGATCTAAGTCCTTTATATGATCTCAAGTCTTAAATTCAACCCCCATATCATTGCATATGTTCATATTGAAATTGATAAGTTCATGTTATTTTTCATTTATGATGAAGTTTCTAAATGATGTTTAAGTGCATTGTTACATCTCTATGTGGGCTGAAGGTGTCATGTGTGTGTCTCTCATATACATTTCTTTGACATTCGAGTATGACTGTTCTCAAGGGGGGGATATTGAAACGACCCCAAAAAGTGCCCAAAAATGTGCCTCGGAAGTGCCCAAAATTATAATTTTCACATATCTCAAATTTCATGCATGATATTGAAAATTTGACTTCATATTCTTGTTTAGTGGGTCAAAATTAGGGGGATAAGGGTCTAAACCTGATTTAAGTGCAAAAGATTAGCAATTACGAAATTTCAAGAATGCAAATTCCTGTGGCAAATCCACATCGCTTCCGTGACGCGCCACAGTTCAAAAGTGGCCTTTTTTTTAACTTGGTCCAAGACTTTTATGTCTTGTTCCTAAGTGTTTCCAAATTTGAAAATTCCTATACTTAAATATTTTTCACCCTCATATCATCCAAAACATTCCCCAATACTCACTCAAACACTTAGCCAATTTTTCACTACTAAATTCAAGTCTCAAACCCTCATCCGAAACTAAGGATTTCCTTCAAGGTTCTTCTTCAAGCTTCAACTCTCCATCTTCGATCTTCACTTTCATCTCCAAGCTATGGTATGTGGGTTTCTTTCATGTGTTCCTTTCACTCATGATACCGAAGCGCTTTTTACTCGAAATTGCATGATTTATTGTTGATTTATTCATGGGTCTTATCTATTATGAAAATCATTGCACACTATGTTGGGTTTATGAAATTATGACTGTTATACTATGTTTTGAGCTATGAAACAAGGGTCTATTGTGAGATTTGATGAAGGGTCTTGATGTATATTGTGAGAGGGTGTTACTAAGTATCTTTTGATAGCGTGACGCTGATTTTTCTAGCATGATTTCACTCTTGAATTGCATAGTTTTACACTAGCATTACACACCCTCTAAGTATTTGATAAAGTATTTGATTGTGGATTCTTGAGGAATTGAAGGTCGAATGCACGTCTTTGAGAGGAATGACTATATAATGATCAAATTATAATAATATGAAGATAGAATGATGATGGATTGATGATGAAAAGAAATGCATGAATATGATGATGAAAGGAGTGTGTG
>JAOTQJ010003532.1:0-18736 GCA_025642045.1 Solanum sejunctum | reverse complement strand
TTTGTGGAAAGGGAATTAATGTGGTGGTTAAAGGTTCAATGTTGCACAATGCAACATAATCCTATTGCCAGCATTATGGGTAGATGATTGCTCAATATTAGTATGTATAGACATTAGCTAATTAATATAAAGGTGACATGAGTGAATAGATCATAGATTCCAAGGGGTGATTTGGATATTATTATAATATTATTTGAAGGAATTAAGACTTAATCTTAAGTTTTAAATTTAGAAAAAATTGGTTATAGAATTAATTGGATAATTTTAGGGCCTAGGTTAGGTCATATAGCAACATGAGTGTTGTTCGTTTCAATATTTAATTGTGAATTCTTATTGGATTAGATCGTGGTATTTCGGATTTCATTCTCAAAGGGAAGACTCAAGTGCTTGACTGATTATCTTTGGCTAAAGCAAGTGAATTTTTTAACCTTTGTTAAGTATATAGAATCTTGTACTTCTTGTATGAGGTGTTGAGAACAATTTATGTAGGCTTTGATTGAAATATTTTCAATTGGATAATTATTCTGTGGTGATATTTGACTTGTGAATTAATGATGGAGATTTACTATATGGGAAATAGTGATTGTTTGTTAGTGATATCGAAGTGATACTTACTTAGGATGTAAATGTGGCTTGGGCTTTGAAGGTATTGAGATTGAGGTTATTGCGACATGTATGGTATTGAGCTACCAATTCTTGATTTTGAGAAATATGAATTTGTATGAGCATCTTGCATATTTTATTTCCATGAACATGATTATTGTGCATTTACTATGTGTTGCTTGATGATCCAAGACAAGAAATGAAAAGCCAAAGAAAAATGGTTCCGACTGGTGAAAAAGAAAAGAAATGAAAAGTCGAAGGAAAATAGTTTCGGCTAGTAAAAAAAGAATTCGAGAGTCGTGTCACACACCGTAATGGTTACTATGATTTGAGGGACGTGTCACGCACCGCGATGGATACTATGATTCGAGGGACATGTTGCGCGCCGCGGTGGATACATGGTCCATGTGTGGCCCCCATGGGTTTTGACTGAGGTATATTTATGATCAGTGGATGTGTACCAATAAAACAGACATGCATCATTCTATGTGATATTGCATTGCATTGCATTACATCTCACAACATTCATTTTAATCTCATAATGCTCTAGCTTGTTATGATTATATGGAGTGCTATTGAGATTGGTTATCCATTATATCATTGACTTGTTTATGTCTTTACATGATTACTTTTGGTGTTGATTTGATGACACTTGATAAATTAGCGAGAACTTGATAAACTGTAGAATTTTCCCTTATGACTTGAAGTGGGATAGATGAGAATTATACTGTTACAGGCTTTGATCATAAAATTTTTGGAGGATGTAATTGTGAAGGTTATGAGTTAGGTTGTAGTTGTGGGCATTTAGTGGGAGTACTGAGGGGTGCAGGTATTATATACTACTTAACTTTGTGTTTATTAGTTCACTTGCTGAGTACCGCGTGTTTGGTGCTCACCCCTCTTGCTACAATATTTTTGTAGGTTACGAGCTCGGATCATTTTGATGCTCTCTACTAGTACTTGTCTGAGGCTCTCTGTAGAGATTGCGAGAGGTAGTTGTTGCCATCTCAGCTGACTCCCTACTTCTATTATGATTTTGTTCTATTCTAGAGACAACATCATTTGATACTTGTATTCCTTTCGATTCTATCGTAATACATTAGAAGCTTATGCACGTGACAACCAGGTTTTGGGGGATTTCCATCAAATTAAACTTTTATTTTTATTATAATTCCACGCTTTCAAGGTTATAGTTAGGTTGAAGTCTAACTTGTCTTGGTGGGATATGACGAGTGCCATCACGCCCACTTTTGGTCGTGACACTCCACCAACAATACGATGGCTAGATTTGGATCTTGAGACACCTGTTTTGGTGAGTCCTATCTTCCAAGAAGAAAACCAACATTTCTCTACCTATGATGCTTCATTTATTTTATTTACTTTGAGGGTGAGCCCGAGACATATTTTGTCCCTTATCCTATCTTAATATTAGATATGTTGTTGGACATCTTGTAGACTCTCTTTTATGTTTATATGCTAAGTGTTGTATCAGAGATTACGTTTATGGATATGGTTATGTAATGGTTATGGTCACTATGGATTGATTGTGAGCTTACGTTATGGATTTATGTTACGATGTGGAAGATCCTAAGTCCCATATCGCTCCCATAGAGTGATTCATACTTACCCACCCCTTAGTCTTTATTATTTATGTGTTATGTGAATCTATGTTAATCCCTATCCCTATGAGGTCCCTGTAGAGTGAGTCTTACTTTTTCGTTCTAAGGAACGATGTGTTTACTAATTAATGTATGCTTCTGAATCAATGATGTGTAGATACTATGAGGCTTGTTTGGGGACTTTTGGGTTCTCATTCACCCTGTCACTCCTACAACATAGGTCTGAGTTGTGACAATTACCTCCCCACATTAGATGATTCTATGGTTCTTGTTTATGGTTATCTCGTGAGAGTCAAACTTAGCATCGAGTAGACCTTGGGATATATACATATACTCCCTATAACTAGGGCAAGAGATCCTTAATAGAATCCCATTGTCCTATAACCATGTGCCAGCACAGGAAATAGGGGTCAGTGCTATTAGAGGTCTACTTCTGTACTAACCATTATGTGAGGTTGTTTAATAGCTAGCTTTAATGTATCCACTTAGGCATCTTAGGAGGTCGCCTTGACAAGTGACTACCCCATTCTTATGGTGCAGGGGAATCATCGAGACTCCATGGTTTAGCTCACCCTATTTATGTCAGTTAAAGGTTGCTCTTACACATGTTCAAGTTCTTTGTATGGTCCCAAGTTGTCTTTTTATGATTATTATTATGGTTTCTTTATGTCATGTCCAAGGGTGTCTGAAAGGTGTATAACTCATTGTCTCTAAGGTTTGAATGGTTTTTTCCACATATGTTATGGTCCCTTGTTATTGGAAATGGTATTTACCATAAAGATATACAACTTTCTTTCTAAGTGTGTATGGTATCCAACATTACAATTACTAGAGTTTCACTTATACTAGATGGTGCTTTCTTTGATGTAAAAGTAAGATTTTCCCAAAAGATATGGCTATTTTACTTATGCATGATAATCTATGTCCCGCTTTATCGTATGTTTTATGGTTCAAGTGATGTTTTTCAATGATCATATTGCTCACTAATTTCATGACAAATGTTATGTGCATTGCGTGTGAACATACTAGTACATTCAAAGTACTAATGCATACTTTTTGCTTACATGATTTAACCATGTAGGGACTGATGCTTCTTAATATCCTCCACGTGGCTAGTTTCAATTAGTGAAGATTGTTATTGTGGTAAGTCCTCTAGTTCGCGGACAATATCCGATTTCTATCTTGCTATGTTGAGACTTTATTCCCCTTTACTTTCTAGTTTGAGGGTGAACTCGGGACTTGTCTTGGGCCCCGTCCTACTCATGTCTAGAAGTACTGTTGGATACTTATTCTATGTACCTATGTTGAGATGATGAGTTTTATGGAGACTTATCCGTTGGTCATTATCCCTATGTGATGTTATTTGATAATGTCGATATTGATTGAAGGTTACGAAAGTCCTAAGTCCCTACTTCACCATAGCTTGAGTCATACTTACCTTTCCCTAAGTTCTTGTTTGCTATGTGATTCATGTAAAACCTTTTCCCCTATTTATGGCCATAGCGTGCGTCCAGAATATCATTTCCCTTAGAAATTATGTATCTTTCATGTGTCTATGTTGAGGAAGTATGTAGGTGAGCAAAGCTTCATTGTGCCATTGGAGGTGGTGAATGTGCAAGAGAACTTGACATATGAAGAAATTTTGATTGAGATATTGGATAGACAAGTGAAAAGATTAAGGAACGCGATGTTACATCCGTTAAGGCCCTTTGGCGGAACAAACGAATCAAAAGATCTAGTTGGGAAGCGAGATATAAAGAAATGATATCCTAATCTTTTACACTCTACTCAAGAATAAGTTAATAAGTCAATCATATCTAAGACATTAAATCTTGTATTTCAGCCCTTTATGTCAAGTAGTATGCACACACACTCATGGCAACATGTTTTGATTTTATTCGATGAATAATTTGAGATTTTATGAAAATGATGTTTAAATTGTATTAAGGAATTCATGTGGGGCTGAAATTTGTTTAGTAACTCTTATCAAGTGTATTTCCATCAAATTCGAAGACAAATGTTTCTAAGGTGAAGATATTGTAACACCTTAGATCTTAAGATAAGATGCGAGACATTCCTTGTACACATATGGGATCAACTTAATGACTTCTAATATGGTGGGATCAATTCTTAGGTATTCAAAGTGGACTACATGTGGTTTGGGCTCATAAGGCATCTCTCACATCAAGCGAAGGCCAAAGGATTCCAATAAGCTAAGTTTTGGTGTGAATTCATATAAGGGTCAACTTCAAATGGTCATATCTTTTAGCACATAATGAATTAGGTGACCTACTACCTACCAAATTATAGGTCTTTGAATTAACTTACTAACACATCTAATTTTTTTTCTTATTTTGAATTTGGAGTAAAAGTTATAGCCATTTTTCTAAGGTTTGTCTGACCTGTAAGCCGAATTGACCGCCTAATGGCAATGAAAAGCTTCAAAAACAGTCAAAAAAGGTGGTTTGAGGGTTCCATTTGATGTACTGCTGAATGATTTGGCAATGGGACTCCTAGATCACTGATTTCGATGCAAAGACACATTAAAATGTCATTTGTTTTGATTTTTGATGATTCTTTTTACATTCCAAAAAAAGAGTTTTCAAACTATTTAACCTAAATACTTCATCCTCAGCCTATTTTCTAACCGTTCGCTTCATTCATTCCAAAGTTTTCTCTCAATAAAAAAGACATAAATCCTCCGTTGAAGAATAAACTTCAATTTCTTCTAAGATTTTCTTTAATTTTTTTCTCTATTTTGCTCTAAGATATGTGGGTTTCTTTATCCATGGGTCCTTCCACCATGGAGTCCTAAACCGTTTCAACGCTATCTTTAATTTCAAGGTTTATTTTATCATTGATACTTTCTATTCCTAATTTTATGCATTATTCATGTTAGAAATGGTTATTTATATATTTAAAATGAATGACGTGAGTTGGTAATTCAGAACCTTTTACATTACTACATTGGGTTGATGACTTCGTAAATGAGTTTTGTTAAATCCTTATCCAAATGCTTTATTTTAATCTAAATTATGAGTATTCTATTCAAATGAGTATTAAATTGATGGATTTTAAAAAATCTTAGCTATTATGGGTCATTGAATCTTACCAAGGGCTATTTAAATTATAGTTTCAAATAATGTATTCTCATCATAAGTACGAAAGCTTATGAAAGTTATGAATTATTTAGTACTATCAAGTGTGTTATGCTTCCATAAAAATATTATGAAAATATGCAACATTATGAGCCCTTCTATGATGCTATAATTCTATGGTTTGGATGAGCTACTCTTGTGATGATATTATGATGTTATAATCTATGCATATTATGACTACGATTATGATTTTAAGTATTCTGTGGGATGTTAACTTAGCATCGAGAGGACCTTAGTAGATCACCATTGTCCCTTACTTATGTTTATAGATTTGTGATTAGATAATGGATCCATACAGCTTATATTGCATGACTTACCAAATAATGGTGTGGTTTTTGTAAGGTACAGGTAATAATAATAAGCGAAAAGGGTGTAGTTTCCATAAGTCTCATATCATATAATAACCGAAAAGGGTGTATTTCCCATAAGCCTCTTATCATATAATAACTAAAATGGGTATAGTTCTCATAGGGCTCTTATCATATATTAATCGAAATGGGTAATGTCCCCGTAAGGCATTGGTAAAGCACTGCTCAAAATGGTTGACATTCCCTTAAGATGAGGCGAAGGTTGCAAAGTAGACTACTCCTTATACAGTGTAGAGGTAACATTGTAATTCCATGTAGTTTCTCTCATAATCTTAGGTCTTGGTTATGATCTCTTCCCACATATGTATTCTATGTTATGAAATTATGTTTACCTTTCATGCATGTTTTGACTAAGGCATTGCTCATTCATGTCATATTGAGCTAATTTCCGTTGTATGTGATTATGCATCTTGTGTATAATGGTTTATGACATTTTGTTGCATTGACACCCGCATACTAGTATACTTTATGTACTAACGCATACTTTTTGCCTATATGATCCAACTATATAGGGACTGGAGCTCCTATCTATCCACCTGCTCATGGATAGTACGATATATTGAAGACATACTTATGGTGAGTCCTCCATTTAGAGGACAACACCTATTTTCTATCTTGCTTATGTTCGGGACATGTCTTGGCCCTTATTTTACTATGATTAGAGGTATTGTTGGATCACATTATATGTATGATCTATGACACATGCATCTATGGAGACTTTCCTTTATTCCTTATCCTATGTTTTGTTGTTGCTTGTGATATAATGGCATGTTAGGGAATGTACTAAGTCCCTACTTCTCACAAAGTGCATTCCATGTTCCTTTCTCTTAGATTTATTTGATATGATTGAATGCTAGAAATTCCTAATCCCTTGTCCTTATAAAGTGCTTCCTAAGTCCCAAATCCCCTTAATACTAATTTATGAAGATTGATACACGCTTCTTGACCAAGGATGTGCTTATGTATGATATGAGACTTATTTGGGATATCCTTAGGTTCCCATTTGCTATGTCTCACCTAGACCCAAAGCTTGGGTCGTGACACTAGTGATGCCCTAGATCTGCACTGGTCAGGCTTGGTAGACTATTATATTATATTCAATCCGTCTTAAGAGGCAGAGATACTTGTAGACCAGAGTAGCATACTTGAGTCTGATGTATTTGAGCCTTAGATATGTTGTGACTAGACTGAACGCCTTGCTATCCTTTATGCCCCACCTTACTCTACAAATACACCTTTTCCTTATCATCCTTACCTTCTCCAAGGCTTCAAAAAACAAATCCAGATTATCAAAGTCATCTCTCTCACTTTAAATCACCTAACTGGGGATCTACATTGCCTCCCATATAAGGCCTCAATTGGTTCCATCTGATGCTAGAGTGGTAACTATTATTTAAGCAAACTCAATGAGGGGAAGATACTCATCCCAACTATCCTTGAATTCCAACACATAAGCCCTAAGCATATCCTCAAGGGTTTGAATGGTTCTTTCGACTAGACCATCCATTTGTAGGTGAAATATCATGCTAAGCTTGACTTTAGTAACAAGGCCTCTTTGAAAAGATCTCCAAAAGTAAGAGTTGTGCACTATGATCCTAAAATATAGATAGTGGAACCCCATGCAATCTAACCAACTCATGGATGTATAATTTGGCATTGTCTTCGGCACTATAGGTTGTTTCAATTGGTAGGAAATGAGCTAATTTTGTCATTCTATCTGCAGTAACCCATATGGAATCAGAATGCTTCTTTATTCTAGGCAAACTAATCAGGAAAGCCATATTGATATCTTCAGACTTCTAAATAGGAATCTCTATGTCTTAGGTTAGACCAACCAACCTTTGGTTCTTGGTTTTGACTTATTGGCCATTGTAATATTTGGATACAAATTTTGCATTGTATTTTTTCATACCACCACCAATATACTTCTCTCAATTACCTATACATCGTTTTAGAATTAGGTTGAATGGAATAGGATGAATTATGGGCCTCTTCCAAAATCAAATCCCTCAACTCATGAACATTTGGCACGCACGACCTACCTTGGTTCTTAAGACACTATCTCTCCCTTGAGAGAAAACCTCTACTTTATCCTTTTTTAACAATATCTTCAATTACACCAAAGTGGGATCAAGGTCTTGCTTGTAATTGACCTCTTCAACCAAGGAAATTTTAGAACCACCTAGAATCAACATACCTCCATCTTCAGCTTCGTCCAACCTAACTCCCAACCTATCCAATCGGTGAAATCCCTTTGCTAACTCCTTATTCTATTCATGGATGTGAGCTATACTTTTCATGGACACCCTACTTAATGCGTAGGCCACAACATTAGCTTCACCTGGGTGATAATGCACACTCATATCATAGTCTTTAAGGAGTTTTAACCACTTTCTTTGCCTCAAATTGAGATCATTTTAGGTGAACTCATATTGAAGATGTTTGTGATGGTGAAGATATCTACATGCACACCATACAAATAATGGTGCCATATCTTTGAAGAAACTACCACGATTGCTAGCTCAAGGTTATGAGTAAGATAATTATACTCATGCACTTTTAGTTGCCTAGAAGCATAGCAATGACCTTGCCAACATGCATCAACATACACGCTAAACCAATTCTTAAATCATCACAACAGTCAGCAAACCCTTCTAATCCTTTTGGTAAGGTCAAAATAGGAGCAGATGTAAGCTTGTCACGACCCAATCCCAGGGCCTAGACTTGAAATGGCGAATGGAAACCCGAAGAGACCTAAAAAGCCTTTTAGCATAGCAATCACACATCCTTAGTCGCAGAAATAAAGTAAATAATAACAAGAATATACATAAGGAAAAAAGAGACTAAGGGAAGTCTTGACATTTATAAAGCATAAAGAGTCAAAGCTCAAATTATAGATATATCAATTGTTCCAACAACACCTCTAAACATAGATTGGCAGGGGCTAAGCCACTTTTCAGGCTCACCCTCATACTATCAAAGATCAACATAGAGAAATAACATAAGCAAGAGTAGCATAGCTAGTGTCCCAAGACTTGAGGACTTACCAAAAGCTTATCTTCAAGATGCCAAACTAGCCATGTGGAGGATGATCGTGAGGTGCTTCGGTTTTTACATGGTAACATTATGTAGACATAGAGTATGCCTTAGTATGTTAAATGTACTAAGTATGTAGGATGCAATACAACAAGACATCTGCAACATAATAAAAATGCATAATCATAAGCAATGGACAGTATAATAACAATATGGTATGCATGATCAATGATTGAGGTAAAACATACTTGTAAAACATATAGCTTAAGGATATAGATTACATGTGTAGGAAGAAACCATCATCATAGACCAAGCAAGCTATTACTTGGAATACAAGGCATTCCACCCCCTTCAAATATAATTAAGGTATTTACCCTTTAACATGGTAGATGATCATATCACCACCACCCCCCATCAAAGTGGTCAAGGTATATACCCCTGAACATGGTAGATGGGCATAGCACCCCTCTCCCCAATTACAGTGGTCAAGGTATATACCCTTTCACATGGTAGATGGGCATAACACCACCCATCATAGTGGTAAAGCTATATACCCCTCAACATGGTAGATGGGCATAGCACCCCAATCATAGTGGTAAAGGTATATACCCCTCAACATGGTAGATGGGCATAGCACTCCATATCATATTGGTCAAGGTATATACCCCTCAACATGGTAGATGGGCATAGCACCCCCCATCATAGTGGTTGAGACATGTCACCCCCTCAACAAAGCGTGGTCAACTTTCAACACTGTAGATAGTTTTGATGAATTAAATACATACATATAATTCCTTCATCATCATAGAGTCACTTAACTTGTAAACCATATCATAGACCATCAATAGCCTAAGAATTCATGTCAAGACATTTTATCATATACTTGGTGGGTGTGTAATGCTAGTTCAAAATCATATAATTCAAGAGTAAAATCATGTGATAAAACTCATTGTAAATCAACCCACCAACACTTAGTAAAAATCTCATAAAATATAGCTTGAAATACATTATCAAACCTCTTAATAGATTATAGTTTCATAGCTCAAAACATGCATAGTCACAATAGACAAACCATCTCATTGTATAAGCTTGAAATAGGTAGATATATGTTTCTAATCATTAATTCAGAGAACCCAACATAATTTGTAATCATAATTCATAACAAGAAATACACATAAGTAATACATCTTGAAAACATGCAAGTTTTATAAAAAGGAAAGTGGGCACCATGGATGGAAGGACCCAATGGTTGAAACCCCCATACCTCAAATTTGGGGATTTCGTTGATGTAGATTTGGATGAGTAATTGCAGAATGGAGTTCTTGAGATCTAGAATCAAGCTTGAGACACTTGAATTTGAATGAAATATTTGGTTATGTTAGAGAGGGTTTTGAAAGTGTCTTGAGTGATATAGAGTTGAAAATAGCTAAGTATAGGTATTTTTTTACACATAAAAGGGCATGGAGCCAAGACCCCAATGTGTTAGGCCAACACTAAAAAATTAAGTAAGTCACAACACTGCTCCTCGACAGGTCCGCATCATGGAGTTGTCGTGAACAGCTTCTGGAAATCAAAATTTTTGAAAATCATTTTTTTGCTACGAGTCCTCTAATCGGTCTTATACCCATTTTCCACTCAATTTTACCTTCTGATCACGAACATAAAGTCAAAGTTTCAATATCATGCATGGATTTTGAGATATATGAAAACTAATATTATGGGCTTTTCCGAGGCACCTTTTTGCGGCATTTTGGGGCGTTTTCAAAGCTTGTCCTTTAAAGTTTGAAAGCTCCTTTCATATTCATCAATCCTAAGAAATTTTGTCTTCATTTCTGTCAGCTTTATCAAAGATAATGCAATTGAATAAAATCCCTTAATAAATCTCTGGTAGTATCCTACTAAGCCCAAGAAACTCCTAATATCCATTGGAGTCAAGGGCCTAGGACAACTTCTCACAACTTTCATTTTCTTAGGATTCACTTTGATTCCTTCACCTGACACCATATGCCTAAGGAATACAACCTCTTTCAACTAAAACGCGCATTGTCAAACAACATTTCTTCTCTCAAGTATTGCAACACATCCCTGAAATGCCTCACATGCTCTTACTTTTTTTTTTGAAATAGATCAAGATGTCATCAATGAACACTACAACAAACATATCAAGGTAGGATTTAAAGAACCTATTTATGAGATCTATAAATGTTGTCAGAGCATTAGTTAGTCCAAAGGATATCACCATTAGTTCAAAATATATGTACTATGTTCGGAAGGTCATTTTAGGATGTCATATGCCCTTACCCACATTTGATGGTATTCAGACTGAAGGTTAATCTTTGTGAAATAATTGCCCTTATAATTGATCAAATAAATCATCTATCCTCGGTAGTGAATTATTATTTTTTATGGTGATTATATTGAGGTATCTATAATTGAGTACATTAGAAGTGAGCCAGCATTTTTCCTGACAACCAACACAAATGCACCCCAAAGTGACTTGCTAGGCCTTATGAATTCCTTCTCTAATAATCCCTTTAATTGATCCCTTAGTTCTTTCAATTTTGTTAGGACCATATGGTAGGGAGGAATAGAGATAGGTTGAGTATTGAGGAGGAATTTTATATCAAAATCTATTTCCCTTTTGGGAGGAATACTGAGGAGTTCATCGAGAAAGACATCAAAATAGTCATTGACCATCAGAACCGACTCAATTGAGAAGATAATAAATGCAACCCTTAGCGATCAATTCTCGAGCCTTA
This sequence comes from Solanum sejunctum, assembly GCA_025642045.1. Taxonomy (NCBI): domain Eukaryota; kingdom Viridiplantae; phylum Streptophyta; class Magnoliopsida; order Solanales; family Solanaceae; genus Solanum; species Solanum sejunctum. The sequence goes on along the minus strand of JAOTQJ010003532.1, from coordinate 7,193 downwards.
ACACAAAATATGAACTTACCCTTAGCAATTAAATCATGACCTTTCCAATCAAGTACCGATTCATTAGGAAATTAAAACCTATCCTTGTGGGTCCTACAATCAACAGAAGCATGATATGCATGTAACCAATCCATCCCAAGAATGGTGTTAAAATCTACTATGTCAAGCTCAACAAAATCACAACGTAAGTATTTATACAATATGGACATGGGGTAACCCCTATAAACTCTTTTAGCAATATAGACTCACTATGTTCCTCCCAAAGTCCTATTAAGGTGGACTAGCACCCATTGCCGATAAGGCTCGATAAAACCAACTTGTAACTATACACTTTCTATGAACATTATAAGGGGTTTCTACATTCAACATGCTTTCAGGAAAGTAGACAGTAGTAGCAAGTCAAAAGAGAAAATATATGACTAAGCCTTTGGAGCCACGATGTCTAAAGCATGAGACATGACCACACTTTATTTTACATAGTCTATAAAGCCTCTATATAACAATATCTGATAAGGGTTGGGACAAGCCATGATACATAAATATGAACTCTAGATACACAAAGCCCCGAAGCAACCTGAAACTCAGTAATAGCAATTGGATATCCCATACTCCAATTGGGGAGATCTACTAGCTTTTGCACCTGTAGCTTGAAATGTAGGTTCCTCGTAAGGGACGTCAGTACAAGATAATGTATTGAATATATAAGGCAAAGTACTATATATGAAATAAGAACTCAAATGAAATCATGTATTGGTGTAAGGATAAGAGACCACCTTTAGTCATATTGTGGAATCATGTACTTTATGTCCTTTTTGTTACTTTACCTTTCTTTAGTTTATATCTGTGCAGTATATAATACAAATGACCAGCTGATTAGTGGTAAATTAATATTTAGATCGACCCATGCTAGACTTTCCTTTCACCCCTGGATACCCCCATAATATGGTATCAACTCATGCTATGTGCCACCCCTGGTATACCACCTATCAATAAGCAACTTCACTTTATCTTTTATTTACTTTTGAGATAATACTTTTGGTGGTAACATTTGACTTGTAGTACCATAGATATACAATGTGGCATGTAAACAATCATGCAAGACAACACCACAATGAAAAAAGTATGTTACACAACTAATGAAATACATAGGAGATGAAACAACACACGGACTTTATTTAGCAAAAAAAAACTCATGTATCTTGGTATCCAAAGTATGTATGTAAATTCGACAATGGCTATGATCGAAACATATGAGCATGTTAAAGAGTGTATACACGGTTATTAGTTATGTCAGAGTTTATAAGTGTCTCTATGTGCCAAGGAAGAAGCTAGATTTTATGCCGAATAATACAAAATCGAGTAGCCGTACATACCTTGCTATAGCGCGTTGTTATTACCTTAATGTAACCTCCTTTATCCCTAAAAATTTATCTACAATAGAGTAGGTGATAAAACTAATAGTAGCAACGAATAAGTATATTTGAAAGTCCAATCTCATAAAAATAACGCTCGGACAGCGAGCCCGTAAATCCAACCCAAGGGCATTTTTTCAATTTTTCCTACTCTAAGCACATTGGTCTAATATACACCTTTATTTACATGACATATCCAGCTTATTATAGTCCCATAATATGCTTACAAAAGCTCACAAGGTAAACATATAACAATTCCACACAACGCATAATTAGGTAGCATAACATTATGCCCCTATCCCGATATTTCAACGTCATCCACTCACTCTTGTTCCAGCTTTAACCAAACTGTTTGACATTTTTACATACCAAACCAGTCCTAAAACATCCCAAAACATCCCCTAAAATAGGTGTTGGACATGAGACCATAGACCTCAATCAATCAACCCATAATTTCTACTAATAATATATTTAGGATAACACACTAAAACTTGATTGTTTAAGTAAAACAAAATAGTGCAGCGGCCTTACCTTACCATTTCCAACCTAAACCTTGTTAAAAACATCAACCTTCCTTCATAATCAAGCCAACCAAGAAGATAAAAGGTTTTTAATGAGTAAGAAAAATATGCAATAATTTTTAGAACACAATAATTTTGAGGACCCCTTTGTTGACCACCTTGTGCCCCTTGACACCATATCCTTGAGTAAGTCTATCTCTTCTCTAGTTTGGAGAACTTCGAAATTGGCAAGTTTGTATCCTGGCTTGCCACACCTAAACATACACCCGAATATCTCAAGCATTTGCGACAATAATTCCTTCCTCTTTTTTGGCACCTAAGGAAAAATGTTCAAACAACATTTGTAAGGGCTTTCATGCTTTTAATATTGTATAGATAAATGAAAATTCTCACATGAATCATGCATATAATTAGGAATTGGAAGTACCCATAGTCAAATAAACCTTGAAATTAAAGGTTGACCTGGAAAGGGTTTTGGATTCCATGGATGAAGAAACTCACATACCTTAGAGCAAATTAGAGAAGAAGGTTGAAGAAAATCTTGAATTGGGTGAAAAGCTTGGAAGAAATTCGATTTTGTTCTTCAATGTAGGATTTAGATTTTAGAAATTTAAAAAGATTGAAGGGGAAGGTTATTAGTGCATGAAAATAGTCTTAGGAGGGTGAATTTAGACTAAAATGGTCAATAACCCCTTTTGGGAATGTAAAAATATCATAAAAAAGTAAAAAAGAAAGGAATTTTAATGATTTCTGATGGCAATTTTGACGATTAAGGGGTCTCGTTGATACAACATTTACTGCTCAGGGACAAGAAAAGTTTGATCTGCATCAGCGTGGACATCTCTTAGGAGGGGTACTCTTCTTGGAGGCATTTTTCAAAAAGCACAAAGAATAATCATTAGAGTTAGAAAGCCTTAAAACACATTGTACAACACGACATGAATCTTGAAAGAAGAGAAACATTTTTTAGAAAGTCTCATAGCCTTTTATTCATAGTTCTTGTGCACTTTACACCTATGAATCATACTCTACTTGATGTGCCATATTAGACTCTAAGGACAACATCAAAACCTAGTTCTCTAATACTAAGTTTTTTATAACCCAAGCTAGGAGCTAGGTGTAATACAGAGAAAGAGACTCCCAAGGAAACAACAAATTGAACCAACCTCTTAGTATGTCATGAGCATTCATTGGTTTAAATAAAGATCATAGCTAATAGAAAAATAAAAGTTGAGTCATAGATGATAGATAAACAATTGGATTAATAAGCTTCACATGTTATATACATAGTGTCCTAGTTAAGCCTCTATAACTGATCAGCTATCAAAATACAACACATTTGATTCCTAAAATAAGGAATTTTACAAGTTATTAATACGATCTTTTATAATTTTTTTGTTTTTGTGTTGTTATTGTATAAAATATAGGTTGGTATGATTTTTGGGGAAATTACAGATTTTGCTGAAATACAGAACATACGATCCACCCTACGAGTCGTAGCCCAAGCTACGAGTTGTAGGGTGTCCTCGTAGCAATAAGCAGTGAGCAAAATCAAGAATTTGCAAAGTGAAGATAAGTCATACGAGGCTAACCTATGAGTCATAGGTCTCATTATGACTTGTATAGGCGGGGGTCATAGCAAGAAATAGTGAGACAAAAGTTTGGATCAAGAACTGAAGGCCTAGACTACTAGAAGAGCATACGAGTCATAACCCAAGCAACGACTCATAACAGTGGGTTGCAGCAGTCAAGTCCAAAATACCAAATGTTGCCAACTATATTTTCTATTTAATTTTTAGAGTATTTTTGTAAATGGTATAAATATTTAATGTTAGGGTTTTAGCAAGAGATGTTTGAACAATTTTTCGGGCTCCATCACCTTGAATATTCTCTCTAGAATTCATTATTTTGGATAATCTCTCAACCATGTCCTCATATTCATTATTGTTGATTTTGCCTTAGCCATGAGTAGCTAAGCACCCACAACTTAGAGTTCTGGGAATCATGAGTAGTTGACTTGAAATAACCTAGACTTTGTGCATTTCTTTAATGGGTTTTTTGCATATATTGTTTATTTCCCTTTACTTTGAATGTTTTTGGGTGGTGGCCAACACCAAACCTTGCCTACTATCACGATCCTGACCAAGATAGTGATGAATATGAAAAGGAAAGTAAATGATAAGATTCGATTGATGTGTTCTCATCTAATCAACCAAACCTAACCAAGGAGGTTAAAAGGGACAATGTTTAATGGTTAGTTGATACGTCATGGTTGTTGACCAAGCTCCATGGTAAAATTCGATCTTCACTTTCACAAGAGGGATGGAATAACCTAAGTTACCATCTTGCATGCAAATTCCTAATTAGAGTCATGTTGTTTAGGGTAATTGAGTCAACGAATCACGGGGAACACGATTCTCAAGTTGTCCCTCAATTTGATTGTCTTCTTGCATAAATAACGTAGTGTTTATTTTTGTTCTTCATTTTGAATCACAAAACCCCCCATTTTAGAAAATATACTCAGCGATGCTTGAAATTATTATTAGTGGATCAATATAGTCAAGCCCTGTATTCCCTGGAAATTCGTGCCTAACCTTTGGTTAGATTTATACTTGGCTACAACCGCTTTACTGTTGGAGCATGAACATCAATACCAGGCTAAGAGGGGGCTAAAAAATATCCCTGGCTCACTTAAAATGAAGATAAAGAATGAAAATCTCAAAATAAAGATAGGTTGTGACTGAGCTAGATATAACATAGTTTTCCCCCGAAAAAGGAGGACTCACAACAAGCAACTAGTGTGTATATATATATGCGTGCACACACACACACATGTACTTGAAAGCATACTTTTCATAAATCCTCATAAAGCATACTCAATCTCATAAGTTAATAATAGTTCAAAACATACTTGGATGCATAGGATTAGCTTATTCCATGACCTGTTTAAAGGGAATGTTGTACCTATCCTCATCAATAAACAATAACTTGTTCATGTTGGTATGAACATACTCTTGCTTTATCATACTCATGGAATATAAAATTAATACTTGAGAGCTTGTACATGCATAATCATCTAGACACTTGGATTATTATAGTAACATAGTCATATCTGAGAGAACTTGATGCATGATCATGGATTCATAAAATATAACCTTAAAACCATACAATTGGAGAATATATAAACTTATTTCAATGTTTCATGATAATTTGATCACAAATTGAAAGTACCCATGCTTAAATTTCATAAACTTGATAGGTTTGAAGATGTAGTATCATGATGTTCTTGCAGTTTCATGACATTGGAGCTTAAACATTTATATACAAGCATGATAACACTAGTTAGAAGGTAATTTAGGCAATTGAAGTTCATGCATGAAAGCTTATAAAATTCATGTATTGAAATTGAGTAAAAGTGTTAGAATTAGTTTGGGCTTCATGAGTGAAATAGATCCATGAATCAAATCTGCATATCTTAGGTGCTTAATTTAATGATTTGAAGAAGACTGAGCTCGAACTTGAGGTCCTTCAATGGATTCCTAAGCTTGAGCTTGAGAGGAGACTTAAGAGTAATTTTGATAAAGTAAATTAGAGTCTAAGTGTGACGAGTGATTGATACACATTAGAATAGGTTGGTATATCATTGAAAGGGTATTTTAGTCTAAAAAAATCCCAAAGAAATTTAGAAATTAGGGAAAGGACCTAAACACCCTTATGAAAATATGTTGGAAAAACTAGATGACACACCTTCATGGGCATTACCACAAATCATGATGTGCACCATGACCTTTGTTGGGGTCCATGGTGGGTGCCTTGGGGAAGAAAAGGGAATTCCTTAGGGAGGGTACACTCCATGATCCCTCCACAAGTTGTTGTGTGCACCAAGAGTCGTGAAGGGTTCCATAGTGGGACACCCCTCCTTGGCAGCCTCAAACTTTGGTAAGGATGTCTTCCGCGACTCTCTTCATGAGTAGTGGTGTGCACTTACTGTCCATGAAGGGTCTCATGAAGTAACCCCTAGGCCAAAATTTTTCAAAAATTCATTTTTAAACCTTGGTTCGATCTTCTAAGGTATGGGGTCTTACAAGAATTTAACCCTATTCCCCTCTTCTTATTCATGCTTACACGTTTTAAATAATGCTACAAGAAGAGATATTAACTATTTGATGCAAACTGAAAACTGAAGACGCCTAACTAGCCAAAATGAAAATCCTCAAGATAGTAGTTGGACACAATTTGAGCTAAACCATGCCAAAAACCAATTCATGCACCAAAAGTAGAACAAACGCATTTCTATCTAACTTCATCAATTTAAACGTGAATTTCAGGTTTAAGAGCAAGAATATCAATCTTAACAACGTCCAACTATTATTCCTAGCTTAATGAAATGAAATCCACAAGAATTTGCCAAGACAAATATTTCAATGCTTTAAAAAATAAAATAAAATAAAGAATGATTAACTATGATTTAATCATTACGACTGCCACTTTAGTGACCCTGATGTAGTAGCTGCAATGTCACTAATGGAAAAAATGGGCCACCAGTGTGAGGGTCAATGGGGTCAGTCTAATATTATTGACAAGCAGATCATCTAAGAAAAGAATCCATTGAGAGACAAGCAAGAAGTTGAAAAATGTTGATAACTGACTCAAACTCAGAGAGAGAAAATGTATGAAAGAATGATCTCATTGATAGAAAAATAAAATTGAATCTGAAAACTTACTGTACAAAACAGTATATCTATATTATATAGATGGGATACATATAACGTAGATGGGCCAAACTACATATAAACAGGCCTAACTAAAACAAAACTACAGTGATATTGAATTGTTAAAGCAAGAAGAGATGCACTAATTATCAACACACACACCCTCCTCCCTCCCCCGCAAGCTGGCAGGGCTGACCATTCTAAGCTTGGAAAGAAAATGCTATTGTTGCATCCCAAGAAGAGATTTGGTAAAAATATCAGCAAGTTGGCCAAAAGTTGATATTGACTTGAAAGAGCTCAAACTAGTACACAAAGTACCCTGAACAAAATGGAAATCCAACTCAATGTGTTTAGGACGCTCATGAAAGACGGGATTCTTGGCAATGTGAACAGTGGCCTAATTGTGACAGAAAATAGCAACAACTGAGGATTAGTGTCACGCCCCACCCTAGGCTCGTGACCAGTGTCCGGTAGGGACACCTAGACACATGCTAACCTTAAATTACCAATGAAACCGACCTGGAAACCTACCAAAATTTTGGCAGAGT
>JAOTQJ010003512.1:0-18738 GCA_025642045.1 Solanum sejunctum | reverse complement strand
GGAGGGGGGGGGGAGGGTAACATGCCCATCTACCAATTGAGGGGTATATACCTCAATCACCTTCCAAGTGGGGTGGCATGCCTTGGATTCCAAGTACTAGTTTGCTTGGCCTATGATTTTGGTTTCTTCCTACACATGTAATATGTTCTATACAAGCATGTTTTACTTCAAGCTTAATCATGCATGTCATATTGTTATCATACTATCCATTGCCTATGTCTATGCATTTTGATTATGTTTTTTATCTTTTGTTGCATTGCATCCTACATACTTAGTACATTTAAACGACTAGTGCATATGCTATGCCTACATGATATTACCATATAGGAACCATAGCTCCTCACGATCATCCTCCCTGTGGCTAGTTGTGACAAGTTTGAAGATAAGCTATTGGTGAGTCCTCAAAGTTCGGGGAAATTAGCTATGCTACTCTTTCCTTTGTCATTTCTTAATGTTGAACTCTTTACACTATGAGGGCGAGCCCAAAAAGTGTCTTGGCCTCAGCTCAAGTCTATATTTAGAGGTGTTATTGGACAAGTGATGTAATTATGCTTTGAGATTTAACTCTTTATGATCTATGCTATAAAAGAACTCCCTTAGACCTTTTATATTTATTTATTCTCTCTTATTATTTTTTAATTGCTTTCACGACTAAGGATGTGTAAATGATATGCTAAATGTTGGTATCAGAGTACTAGGTTGTTAATGGTCCTCAGCATCCAATACACCACATCGATTGGAGTTTTATTCATGGTTGTGAAGTGCACCATAACTATGAGTAAGAGGCTATGAGACCTTTTAGGAAATATTTCCCTTCTTCTTGATCTATGTTGTGCAACAGAAGTTAAGGTAAGGCTTCTCCCTAATGAATGTTCTTTGCTATTTTAGATCATGCCTATCCCGAGAGGAAGAAGAACTCGTACACTTGAGGAATAACTAACTCATGAAGAGTTCCGGGATGCTATTACCATGTTAGCTCAAGCAATAACTAATCAAATCAACCAAGGGGCCCAAGCCCCTTATGCTCCTACTTCGGCATGTAGAGTGAGAGATTTCATGAGGATGAACTCATCGAAGTTCCATGGGTCTAAAGTGGATGAGGACACTTAAGAATTTATTGATGAGGCGTATAAAGTGTTATATATTATAGGGGTGAGATCGGAGGAGAAAGCAGAGTTGAGGACTTACCAACTCAAGGGGGTAGCCCAAATATGGTTTACTCAATGAAAGAAGGAGAAAGGGAACAAAAATGTGATCCTTTAAGAGGTGTGTAAGGCAATATTTCTCAATTGGTTCTTCTCTCTTAAGCTAAGGGAGGCCAAAATGATGGAATTCATGAATCTAAAGCAAGGGTCTATGAGCGTGAGAGAGTACGCCCTCAAGTTCAACCACCTCTCTAAATATGCTCCACAATTGATGGTTGAACCAAGGTATAGGATGAACAAGTTTGTGATGGGTATATCCGATTTGGTGAATAAAGAGTGTCGTGCTACCATGTTGATAGGTGATATGAACTTTTCCCGCCTCATGAGTTATGCCAATCAGTTGGAGGGGGAAAACTTGAGAAAGAGGAGAATGGGTAAGGCCAAGAGGGTCTATTTTGAAGGTTGGTTTCAAAGTCCCAAGGGTGGACTATTTCATCAAGGCCAAAGTTCTTCCAATGCTCCTAATAGAAGGCTTGCTAATGACAACCCAAGGGTCAAGGAGTTGGTGGTATGGTGTCTAATGCGATGTGCCCAAAATGTAGTAGAGGCTATAGTGGCCTATGTTTGAAGTATACTAATGCTTGTTATGGGTGTGGTGAAGTGGGTCATAAGGTGATGGATTGTCCTCGTAATCAACACAAGAGTAGAGATGGTCGTCCACAAGGCCAAGGTGCAAATGTGGGTTTTAGAGGAAGGGGAGGTCAACAAGGTGGTGCCCTAAGACACAATCAGTTCTATGCTCTTCAAGGGAGGCAAAGGGTAGATGAGGTGCCCGATGTTGTCACCAGTATTTTAAAAGTCTTTAATTTTAATATGTATGTATTGATGGATCCGGGTGCCACTCTTTCTTTTGTTACTCCTTTTATTGCCAAAAAGTTTCATGTTAAACCCGAATTGCTATGTGAACTATATGAGGTGTCTTCTCCCGTTGGTGCATCCATTGTTGTTAGAAGGGTCTATAGAAATTGTCCCATATTCATGTACATAAAATATTGCCTTGTGATTTTGTTGAGTTGTATATGATGGATTTTGATGTCATTCTTAGGATGGATTGGTTGCATGAATATTATGTCTCTATTGATTGTAGAACCCATAAGGTCAAATTTTAATTCCTTAATGAACCCATCCTTGAGTGGAAGAGTCATGATGTGATGGTCAAGGATAGATTCATTTCTTGCATTAAAGCTCAAAAGTTGATTTCTAAGGGGTGTATTTATTATCTTATGAGGGTTAGGGATGTTGAGTCCAAAGTCCTTTCGATAGAGTCAGTCCCGGTGGTTAATGAGTTCCTTGATGTCTTTCCTAGTGAGCTTCTCGATGTTCCCCCAAAAAGAAAATAGATTATGGCATAGACCTCCTTCCCAATACTCAACCCATTTTTATTCCTCCTTACCATATGGCCCCGGCGGAGTTAAAGGAGTTGAAGGAGCAATTGAGGGATTTGTTGGAGTAGGTTTTACTAGGCTTAGCCAATCACCTTGGGGTGCACCGGTATTGTTTGTGAAGAAGAAGGATGGTTCTCTTAGTATGTGTATTAATTACTGATAACTTAATAGGGTTATCATAAAGAATAAGTATTCTCTACCAAGTATTGATGAGCTTTTGGACCAACTTTAAAGGGCTAGTCACTTCTCTAAGATTGATCTTTAGTCCAGGTATTACCAAGTGAAGGTGAGAGAGTGTGACATTCCCAAGACGACCTTCCCAACTAGGTATGGACACTGTGATTTGTGGTTATGTCCTTCAAATTGACTAATGCACTAGCTATCTTTATGGATCTTATGAATAGGGTCTTTAAACTCTGCTTTGATTTATTTATGGTGGTGTTTATTGATAATATCTTAATATATTCTCATAGTGAAGAGGAGCATGTGGATACTAGAGGGTGGTGTTGTAAGTCTTGAGGGAGGAGAAGTTGTATGCAAAATATGAGAAATGTGAATTTTGGTTAAAAGAAGTTGCCTTCCTAGGTAATGTGGTGTCGGGTGATGGTATTAAGGTGAATCCTAATAAGACGGAGGTAATTAGAAATTGGCCTAGACCTTTGACTCGATTGAACAATAGAAGTTTCTTGGGTTTAGCAGGTTACTACTGAAGGTTTGTTAGTAGTTTCTCTTCTATTGCTTCTCCCATTACTAAGTTGATCTAAAAGAAGGCAAAATTTGTGTGATAGACCAATGGTGAGTAAAGAGCTTTCAAACTTTGGAGGATAAGTTTGTCTCTGCTCCTATCTTTTCTCTACCAGAAATATTAAAAGGGTTTGTTGTGTATTATGATGCCTCAAGAATTGGTCTGGGTTATGTTTTGATGCAAAATAGTAAGGTTGTAGCTTATGCCTTTAGACAACTTAAGGTTCATGAAAAGAATTATCCTACCCATGACCTTGAATTGACGATCGTGGTATTTTCTTTAAAGATTTGGCATCATTACTTATATAGGTCCATGTTGATGTGTTCACCGATCATAAGAGTCTCCAATATGTGTTCAACTAAAAAGATCTCAACTTGAGACAAAGAAGGTGGTTAGAGCTTCTTAAAGATTATGATATGAGTGTGCATTATCACCCCGGTAAGACTAATGTTGACGCTGATGTATTAAGTAGTATGTTTATGGATAGCCTAGCTCATGTCGATGATGGTGGCAAAGAGGTGGCTAGAGAGGTCCATCAGTTGGCTAGATTGGGAGTTAGGTTGGTGAAGGTTGATAATGATATACAGTGGTTGTTGATGGTTCTAAATTTTATTGATTGAGGAGGTGAAGGCAAAGCAAGATCTTGACCCTGCCTTGTTAGAGTTAAAGGCCTTATTGAGAGATGGCAAAGTGGAGGTTTTCTCCCAAGGGGGAGATGGTGCCCTTTGGTACTAAAGTAGGTTTTGTGTGCCAAGTGTGAATGACTTGAGAAAGAAGATTTTAGATGAGGCTTATAATTATTCCTATTCTATTCACCCTGGTTCTACAAAAATGTATAGAGATTTGAGGAAAGTATTTTGGTGGGGTGGTATGAAGAGAGACATTGCTGAGTTTATATTCGATTGTCATAATTTTCAACAAGTGAAATCCAAGTATCAAAGGCTAAGTGGCCTAGCCAGATATGGAGATTCCTACTTGGAAGTGGGAGAAAATCAATATGGATATTGTGGTGGGTTTGCCTAAGACTAGAAAGCATTTTGATTCTATTTGGGTTGTGGTTGATAGAATGACAAAGTTGGTTTATTTTCTACCGGTTAAAACTACTTATGGTGTCGAAGATTATGATATGTTGCATATTCATGAGTTGGTTAGATCGCATGGGGTGCCTTTGTGTATCATATTTGATCATGGTGCTCAATTCACTTCTCACTTTTAGAGGTAATTCCAAAGAGGTCTTGGTACCAAGGTAAATCTTAGTACGACCTTTCACCCTCAAACGGATGGCCAAACCAAAAGAACCATCCAAACTCTTGAGGACATGCTTAGTGCTTGTGTTTTGGAGTTCAAGGGTAGTTGGGATGACACCTTCCACTCATTGAGTTTGTTTACAATAATAGTTATCATTCAAGAATTGTTATGACTCCTTTTGAGGCTCTCTATGGTAGATGTTGTAGATCCCTAGTTGGATGGTTCGAATGTGGGGGAGATAAATTTTTGAGTTTGAATCTGGTTGTGACGGCCATGGAGAAGGTTAGAATAATAATACAAAGATTGAAAATAGCCCAAAGTCAACAAAAGTCCTATGTCGATGTGAGGAGAAGGGATCTTGAATTTAAGATTAGTGTTTGGGTCTAATTGAAGGCCTCACCCATGAAGGGTGTGGTTCATTTTGATAAAAAAGGGTAAATTGAGTCCAAGATTTATGGGTCCTTATAGAGTGTTGAGGAGGATTAATAAGGTGGCCTAAGAGTTGGAGTTGTCCAATGACATGAATATGGTTCATCGAGTCTTCCATGTGTCTATGTTGAGGAAGTGTGTGGGTGACCCAAGTGTTATTGTGGTTTCATGATGTTGTGGGTATTGTTGAAGATAAATTGACTTATGAAGAGGTTTTGGTAGAAATTTTGGATAAACAAGTGAAGAGGTTGAGAAACAAGGATGTTGTTTCCGTCAAGGTCCTTTGGAGAAACCAACAAGTTGAGAGTGTTACATGGGAAGCCGAGGTGGATATGCAAAATATATATTCCTATCTCTTCCATTCTACTCAAGCCTAAGGTACTAATTTAGGTCCCCTATGTGATTTCATGTTTTAAGTTTCAGCCGTTCATTCATGTTTATGTTGACAAGTTCATGACGATTTTGTCACTTATGTTGAGATTTTTGAAATGATATTATATTGCATTTGTTGCATTCATATGTTGGGCTGAAATTATCTTGATTACTTCTCTAATGTACATTTCTTTGACATTCGAGGACGAATATTCCCAAGAGGGAGATATTGAAATGCCCCAAAATGTGTCCAAAAATGTTCCTTGGAAATGCCCAAATTCGTAATATCCATATATCTCAAATTCTATGCTTGATATTAAAAATCCAACTTCATATTCGTGATCAGAGGCTAAATTGAGTGGAAAATGGGTATAACCTCGATTTTAAAGTGACTATATTAAAATTTGATTTTTTAAAGTTGACAAAAAACAAAATCGATCTGCGCCCCTGGTGCGACGCGACCGAGCATGGACCTGTATATTTTTGTTGTCTGTTTTATTTATTTCGGTCCAAGGTCCTGCGATCTTGGATCTAAGCCTTTCTATGCATAAAAATACACATACTTAGTCATTTTTCAACCCCATATCATTCAAGACATTCCCCAAAACCCTCTCTAACACTTAGCTAAATATTTCACTAAAATTCAAGTGTTGCAAACTCATTTCTGGATTTAAGAAATTCATTCAAGATTCAAGTTCTCATTCAAATTTTTATCAAGAAAATCTTCAAAGTTGAGGTATGTGGGTTTCACCCATTGTATCCTTGCACCCATGGTGCCCTACCTTCCTTTTTATGTAAATTACATGTTTTAAAGTTGATTTATCTATGAGTACTTCTTACTATGAATTGATTATAAACTATGTCGACCTTTCATGAAATGTGGATTATTTAAGCATGTTTTAAGCTATGAACCTATGTTCTATGATGATATTTGATGAGGGGTTTCAATGTATCTTGCATGAGGGTGCTACCAAGGGTTGGTGGATTGATTTACATTAAGTTTTCTCACATGATTTCAGTCTTGAATTGCATGATTTTGAACTAGCATTACACATCCACCAAGTGTTTGATAAAATATCCAATTAAGGGTTCTTGAGTTACTGATGATCTATTACATAGCCTATGGATCAAGTGACTTTATGATGATTAAAGGAATGTATGTATGTATTGAATTCGTGAAAAGTATCTATAGTGTTACAAGTTAACCATACCTTGTTGAGGGGGTGATATGCCTTAACCACTTCGATGGGGGTGGTATGCTCATCTACCATATTGAGGGGTATATACCTTGACCACTTTGATGGGGTGGGTGGGGGTGACATGCCCATCTACCATGTTGAGGAGTATTTACCTTAACTACAATGATGGGGGGTGACATGTCCATCTACCAATTTAGGGGTATATACCTCAACTACTTTCCAAGGGGGTGACATGCCTTGGATTCCAAGTACTAGTTTGCTTGATCTATGATGTGGGATCTCTTCCTCCACATGTAATACGTTCTACACAAATATGTTTTACTTCAAGCATTAATCATGCATGTCATTGTTATCATACTATCCATTGTGTATGTCTATGCATTTTGATTATGTTATCTATCTCTTGTTGCATTGCATTCTACATACTTAGTACATTCAAATGTACTAACGCATACTCTATGCCTACATAATGTTACCATGTAAGAACTGGAGCTCCTCACAATCATTCTCCCTATGGCTAATTGTCATATCTTTGAAGATAAACTATTGGTGAGTCCTCAAAGTTTGGGAACATTAGCTATGCCATTCTTGCCTTTGTCATTTCTTAATGTTGAACTCTCTACACTATGAGGGCGAGCCCGGAAAGTGTCTTAGCCCCCACTCAAGTCTATATTTAGAGGTGTTGTTGGACAAGTGACGTAATTATACTTTGAGATTTGACTCTTTATGATCTATGATATAAAAGATCTCCCTTAGTCCCTTTCTCCTTATTTATTCTCTCTTGTTATTGTTTAATTGCTTCCGCGACCAAGGATGTGTAAATGCTATGCTAAGAGACTTGTTTGGGGTCCCTTCGAGTTTTCATTTACCGTGTCACATCTAGGCCCTAGGATTGGATCGTGAAACTTTTGTATTATTTAAATGCTTCAATTGTCTCACCTTTACTACAAAGTAAATAAACATAGTAGTATCTAGTATGTTATAAAATACTTTTTCATACCATGAATCAGTGTTGGCTTAATATCACAAATGTCAGTGTGAATCACTTCTAAGGACTGAAATTCCTTTTGACAGACTTATAGGGATGCTTAGCATACTTAGATTCAACACAAGCTTGACATTTTAATCTCTTGCACTTAAAGTTAGGCAAAACTTCTAAGTTATTCAGTTTTCACAAGGTTTTATAATTAACATGTCCAACTGTTCATGTCATCACCAGTTTGACTCAAGCAAGTAAAAATAATATATATATATATATATATATATATATAATTTGAGTTTGAAAAGATCCTCCATGATGTAACCTTTTTTCTATAAAATTTTTGTTCTTACTTATTAAAATTTTATCAAATAAAAATATTGCTTAAAGTCAATACCTTGTTGGTTTCATACTAGTCATGTCAATTATCATATCACTTACTAGTAATAGAAAAATGCAATGACGATAATATCACATATCTATCTATCTATATCTATATCTATACTACCTTAAAAGCACCAACTCTAAAATCCTAAAGTCAAATTACTAAAATACCCCTCACTTAAAAAAATCAAAAAAAAAATCCACCTAAAATTTAAAAGTCAAATAACCATAATACTCTTCTAAAAATTAAAAAATACCCCACTAATTAAAATATTTTGCTGCATAAACACCTTTGCATTAATCTAAACTAATTTTAATCTATTTAAAGAATCTATACTATCTCTAGGAAGAGGCGTCAATCTTCAAACGACTAATAGGATCTATGCTACCTCTATGAAGAGCCGGCAAACTTCAACCGACTAATAGGAAATATAAAACCCGTACACCTGAGCCTTATACTATCAGTCAATGGATAACATCCTTCCTATCGCTTTTGTTCTTCAACCAAATACTGGACTCCTGCCATGTTACTGAAAAATGCCACATACACAATTCAATAGTAGAAATTCATCAAAAAACAACAAAGAATTTCACCCATTACTGCTGCATTATTTCATCCAAAAAAATTTTCCAATAAGTAAATAGAACTCTCCACTCAACACCATTTTAAAATGAGAGAATGTGACAAATGCCGTATATGAGGAGTTTGAAGTGAAAGAATCGAAAAGATGCGATCAAAGTAGAACCACATCCCGCAGTGCTCAAAGTCACTTTTAATCATCTTCAGGCATATGTTGGTCAAGATTTAGTTTAGAATGAGAGGATTTTGTCGTATTGCCATCAAATTTTGATTTTGCATTCTGCATTAGCCTTAGACTTATGCTTTTTTTTAAAAAATATTGTCTCAATTTATGTGACACCTTCTGAATTTTGAAATTCAAAAACATCTTTCTTTGATCATACTTTTCAAAGATATTCTTTGATCATAATTTTTTCTCATATATCTTTTAAATATATTGAATTATGAATTAATATGATATGCAGTACTTTTCGCACAGTTTACAAATGAGATAAAAGAATGAAGACTTAAATTGCTCACTGCCAATTTAAATCGCATGGGGTTAGGTAACAGGTACCATCATCTGCAACTATGATGGAAGAGAGTTGCCTAAAGTTTTGAATTAAATTAAACATCATTGCAACTATATTATTTATTTGACCTGTTCCAAAATGATTTATGAGAATGCAGTTAAAGATTATGCACTCAAGATGAGAGATACTAAGTTTTTGCCACGTGGACCGACTTTGGGAGGCCTAGATTTATGTTCTTTGGGTAGCACCATTTTTTAAAAAAATCCATCAAGACAATGTGATT
Organism: Solanum sejunctum; assembly: GCA_025642045.1. Classification (NCBI taxonomy): domain Eukaryota; kingdom Viridiplantae; phylum Streptophyta; class Magnoliopsida; order Solanales; family Solanaceae; genus Solanum; species Solanum sejunctum. The sequence continues at coordinate 9,417 of JAOTQJ010003512.1, read as the reverse complement.
CTATCCTCATGTGCACAACATGGATAAATTTATACAAAAATATAGAAAGTCTATTCTCTATATACAGTGTAATTTTTAGTCAAGGAAATTCAGATGAATTACCGGCGCCTATATAGGTCTGCCCCAATCAAGAGTAGTGACCAGTAGGATTCTGAACAAGATGATGAAAACATCCAAACTAAAAAAAAATTATTAATGGGGAATAAAAATTTGAAAGAGAAAGAGGAATGTCCAAATATATTTAATTAAGAAAGATGCTGGTCAAAATAGTGGTATAGCTAATTAAAAAAAGTAAGGAAGATAACCAATAGGTGGAAACCAAAAGGAGGAAAAAGAAGAAATCCCTTTCTGGAGAGAAAATTACAAAAGCTAAGGGAGAAAAGAAGAAAGCTCTTAGAAAAGCAACATGAAAAATCATAATGAAGAATTAACAAATGAGCTTTTTCTGGTGATCCGTCGAGGATATTTATAAGAGGCAAAATGAGAAAACACTTGACTAGAGATATCCTCTCTTGATGTTTTCAAGTTTACTTTGTATACTATTAGGAGCTGTCAGATAGTTATAATATTTTTGTTGCTGGTTGATGACTTTGAGTAATAGAAAAATTGGGTCTGACATTACCTTAGCATACAACACATGAGATAAAATATTTATCCTTCACAAAAGGAGAGTTAAGAGTACCATCTATAAGTAAATGGGTACTAGATTGTTTTGTTGATAGATAGTTTTTTGTTATTCTTTTAAAAAAGCATGTCTCTTAATCATACAATTATTCAATATTAACCTTATTGAAATTTGTTTTTATTTTTACATCTACAATTATTTACTAAAATTTAATTTATATTAATTATTTTATACATTTATATTTACATAATTAGAAATACATGTCCAATGAACATGTCGAGAAACCAGTACTCTAAAAAATTTTTATGGGAATCTAACATTATACAAGACTAAAAAGTCATATCTTGTGCTTTCATATTTATATTAGACATTAAGTCAAATTCTATTTTTATCAAGCAGAGAACCCCCACATTTTAAGTATGATTTCAAAATTTTCTTTCAAATATTTGTATTCTCATGCTTCAAATGTGTACTACCAGGATATACATTGGCAACATAAAGTCTATTTTGAAAATAATACTTTATAAAAGAAGTATAACTTCAATTTTCTTTGACAACCTCTGTAAAATGTCAATGTTTAATTCATAGAGATACCCCATTGCAGGAACAATATCATTAATTTTATGTAACTAGTCTTTTTTACCTTTAGTCACAATTAAATAGATTATTTAGTATTTAATATATTAATGCTAAAGACTACATCATTGTGCCACTTGTTTTCAGTTAACGATAAAGTTTTTATACTCTTCAAGTCAGAATATTTATTAAAACAAAAAGTTTAATAAGTTGATGAATTTTTGTATCCTTCAAACCAAAAGCACAATCTAATTTATCTAGTGAAGTTTTTTTTTTTAAATGTTCTTCAAACCAAAGGAGTAGAAAATCAAAAGATTTTAGTCTCCAAAAATCAGACACAATCAAACTTCATTCATCGTTATCAAGTTAGTTGGGATCTTCAAAGTTGATTCACTACTCAACTTTTCACAAACATCAAATAAATTTGACTTTTAGCGAATAATCAATGAGCAATAATATTGTCTCATGACCAAATTAGTTTGCTAGTAAAAATTGCATCCCTCATTCAACTATTGATAGATATTCTTCAACCATAATATATGGTGAAGGAACGTGACAGTATACGAATAGTCAATCCAAAAGAAGAGACTAGTGAAAGTTATGTCTCATTCTAATTGAAGAAAACATATTTATAGGAACTTCTTGTGGATTCTAAACCAAGTAAACTAAGGAGAAAAAAATAAAAAATTATGAACTGTTTTACCAAATTAGTGCCTTCTGAATTTCAATTTTTCTCTCTTCATAATACGATAAATTAAATATTTTTATCGTTTGACTTGAACAAAGCAAAACACATAGTAATAACAAAAATAATTCCTACCTGACATGCCATTTGTTATATATTTTATCTATGTTCAAAGAAATGGACGAACCATAATCATCAATATCTTTTGATCAATCAACACACCTTATCAATTTAGTGGGTTGTTTCTTCTTCTTTTTTGTCTATGCCTTAAGACAATTCTTGTGCACACATTTTCTTAGACAACTAATTAGAAGAAACTTCTTTTCATTACCCCAGTGCAAATGAAAATTATTAGTATATGAAAAACAAAAATCATACATGAATATTAAGTTTGTTAGTTTCGTTGTCTTCTCCAACATCGCAGACTAAATAGTTTTAATACTAATTTCCTTAAGATTATTGTTCAAAATGTATTATTAAAATACTTAGAATAAAAACTTTTGTTGAACAAAAACTTTTGTAGTAAACAAAACTTTTGTAGAAAAATATTTTATAAAATAAAACTTTTGTAGAATAAAATTTTGTAAAAATAATAGCCACAAAGATTCTAATCAAGTTTTCAAAACCAGAAACTAAAACTAGTAATGAAAACAAAATCTGTAAAGAAAATCAAAAAATAAAATTGACAAGAAGAAAATCGAGCCCACTGAATACACAGTGTGTCCTTAAGGAAATTATTCCCCTCAAATATCTGAGGTTAATGGAATATATCCTCGCAAGATAGAATAATTTTATTCACAGATGTATTGGTACCTAAAACTACAGTGTCAGTGAACCATTCAATAGCAGTAAGGCGTACAAGAATTTGTTTGTGTAAAAGAAGAAGTCAAAAAAAAATTCATTAGAAATGATAGAAAAATCCTTTTTTAAAAAAATTATAACTCTTCATTTGTCATTCATACCTTTTAAACTCAACATGAATTCTATCTATGTACTTTTCATAATATAGCTTTCTTTATTATGGTTAATATTTATGTGCTGATAAAAACTGTCTACAAGCAACTCTCAAATGCTATCGATAGCCATTGAAGAGAGCACAACTACATTAGAGAAATTGAGTTATACATGTACTGAAAAATGAAATTGATTAAAATTGCTTTTTACATCCACTATAGACTATATATATATATATATATTCTATTGTATACAGTTGGCAATCAACAATGAAATTATCTAACTAACCAACTACACGAGTGTAATAGTCTCCTAACAACTTCTACCAAAATATCTAGCTAAGGTAATGTCCATTCTACCCTCAATATTTATTTCAAGTTATTCCTATTTCACCACTCCCCCTCAAGCTGGTAGGTATGAAAATGTTCAACATACCAAGCTTGTCAATCAAAAACTCATATTGCAGTCGTGAGCCCCTTTGTTAATATATCCGCTAGCTGATCCTTGAAACTCACATGAATTGTCTTAATCAGCCCTTCTTGAATTTTCTCCCTAATGAAATGATAATTAATTTAAATATGTTTTATCCTTTCATGAGAAAAAGGATTAGCTGCAATCTCGAGTGCAGCTTTACTATCACTATACACTACCACTGGCATAGTTACTTCTTCATTGAGCTCCTTCAACAGTGCATTTAACCATACTACTTCAGATACTGCATTAGCCATGCTTCCATACTCATCCTCTTCTAAACTTATGGATACCATTTTTTTTTATTTCGAAGAGACTAGTGAATCTCCATGCTTGATTAGAAACCCTAAAACCGACCTTCTTGTGTTTGGACATGAGGCCCAATCTGCATCAACAAACACTATCAAGGTGTTGGGTTTTACTACTTAGCAAGATCCCTAATGCTGGTTCTCTTTTAATGTTCTTCATGACTCTAACTGCTGCATCCTAGTGGGATTTCTTAGATTATTACAAAAATTGACCAAGTGTCTACACTGAGAAAGCAATATCAGGTCTTGACAATGTCAAATACAACATCCTTTCAATCAGCTTTTGATACTGTGTTTTATCCTTCAATAACTTATTATTTATTTTTTCTGTTAATTCATCTAATTCATCTATTTTCAGCTTTGTGTTAACCTCCAAAGGTGTCCATGAACCCTTTACATTACTAATTCTCAAATCGCAAATAATTTCAAGTGCATATTTTCTCTGATTCACAAGTATTCCCTTAGAAGATCTACTAAACTCATTCCAAGGAAGAATTTCATTGTTCCTCCTTGATCTTGAAAGTTCAATGGAAGGATGCTTTGGTCTCTTCAATGACAACTAGATTGCTTCCTGTTACTAGCATGTCATCTAGTATATTAAGATAATGATTATATCAGTCGCTTGTCTCTTGATAAACAAAGAATGATCTAAGCTACTTTGAATAAAACCTGAATTTGTCAATGCTTCATATAATTTGAGATTCCACTGCCTACTATCTTGCTTTAACCCATAAAGGGATTTAACAAATCTACAAACAGTATCAGTTCTCCCCTGACTTGATAAACCTTGCGGAAGTTGCATATAAATTTCATCAAATAGATCACCATGTGAATAAGCATTGTGGACATCCAACTAATGCACATGCCAGTTATACTGAGCATCCAAAGACAAAACCACCCTGGCTGTGACAATTTTAATAATAGGAGAAAAAGTATCATGATAGTCAAGACTCTCTTGTTGGTTATACCTCTTTGCGACCAACCTGGCCTTAAACCTTTCAACCCGTCCAGTAGCCTTCAATTTTACTTTATAAACACATATACACCCAATGGCAATCTTTCTGGGGGAAGGGGGGGGAGCTGGACTAACTCCCATGTATGATTGTCTTGAAGGGCTTGCAATTTAGAATTTATGGTATCTATCCATCTACTATCCTGGATAGCTTCCTGATATGACTTAGGCTCCTGAATATTGGACAAAGCACTAACATAAGCCTGGTGAGCAAAAAATATTACCTTATAAGAAAGATGATCACCAATGGGATACAAAACATGAGCAGAAGTTTTCTTGATAGCATAATCAATAGGCCAAAGAGGCTCCTTAGACACCCCTTGAGACCTCCTTAGGGGAATTGGTGTAGGAACGGTCACAGGATTATCATATGTGCTTGGAGTAGGATTTGAAACGTTGAGAGAAATATATTTTGTAGAGGTAGAAGGATGATCTGAGCCCAAAGTAGGAATAGAATTATGTGCAATATCAACTTGATCAGGGATAGATTGATCCATATTTTCAACCATAGGAGTACATGGTTCATAGAGACTAGAATCTGATAGACTAGGAAACTTAATAACAGAAGAAGTAGGTCTAGTAGTACCATGAAAGGGGAAAACATGTTCCTTGAAAATCACTTCTCAACTAATAAAGAATCTCTATATTTACTAAATCAAACAGAATATATCCTTTGGTAACACTGAAATATCCCATGAACACAGAAGGGATTGCTCTAGGTGAAAATTTGCCCACTCTTGGTAATACACTAGCACAGCAAAGACAACCAAGTGTCCTGATATGATCAAGTTTTGGCTTCCTTTCAAAAAATAATTCAAAAGGAGATTTTCCTTTAAGAATTGCTGATGGCAACCTATTAATCACATATGCTACAGTCAAGATACAATGACCCCAAAATTTCAAAGGTATACTACCTTGAAATCTCAATGTCCTAGCAAGTTCAAGTAAGTGTCTATGCTTCCTCTCAACTACACCATTTTGTTAAAGAGTGTATGAACAAGTTCTCTGATGGATTATATCCAATTCTTGTAGTAGATCCTGAATATTAGAATTAATAAACTCTCATCCATTATCAGATCTAATCATTTGCATGACAACATTGAGTTGAGTGCATATCATTCTAAAGAATGATTTTAAGGACCAAGAAAACGTTACACTTGAATTTCAGCAAAATATCCAAGTAATATGAGAGAAATCATCTATCACAGTCAAAAGGAGTTTATTGTCATCAAATGTTGTTGTATGATAGGGTCCCCAAACATCAAGATGCAATAACTCGAAAATCTTATTGGATGAACTAATGCTAGTAGAAAAGGGATGTCTAGTCTGCTTAGCTAAAGGGCAGATTTCACAATTAGCTAAAGTAGATCTGCAATTATCTAGACTATAACCAAACAAATTCTTGATAAAATTACTAGAAGCATGTGCCAGTCTCCTATTCCATAGTAGGATATCTTCTTTTGTCTTCTCAGCAGTATGGACTTTTGCCATAGGTGCATCAACGTAACATATGACATTATGTGGTTATGAAGCTAGTAGGTACAAACAATAAGTCTCCTTACCAATCCCCTTCAACATCCCACTGATAAGGCCTTAGAATAAGCAAAAACCAGGATAAAAGAAAATAAACCATTTAAGCTCTCTAGTAATCTTTGATACTGATAAGAGATTGTACTTAAAGTCAAGAATATACAGAACATTGCTAATTACTTCGGTGTCTGTGATCTTGCATTTTTCTATATGGGACACCATTTTTACTCCATCATTTGCCAGTTCCACCTTTCTATCAAGATTCTTCTTGACCTTTTTGACATCTGATAATATCTAGACTAGCAACCATATGATTTGTTGCCCCTGTATCTATTATTCACTTGATATATTCTACAGTAGACAAGTTTTTGAAATCAATACCTGCCATATTAGCCATGCTTTCATGTTGGTCTCCCTTGCCTAGCATTTTCACAATCCTATCATGTTGTTCGTCTGTAAGATGTGGTGCTCTTGGAAAGTCTCCATGTCCGGATGAGCATCTTTCTTTAAAATTTCCTGCATTCACATTTGATTAATATTTTTAGCTTGAGCATTATATGCAACATTCCCTTTATTCCTATATGCATTGACATTTTCAGCATGAGTATTATGCATGTTAGATGCAGGAACTCCTACTTTCTTCCTTCCTTTATAGCCCGAGGGATATCCAATCAATCTGTAACATATGTCTATAGTATAGCCTTTGAGTTTATAATAATCACTGCAAATTTCAGTTCTTCTGTGATTTGTGATAGCTATTTTCCTTTCCTACCATCATAACCCCTAAATCAAGTCTTTATCCTTGAGTTGTTGAACTAGCTGTTAACCTCTGGCTCTCTCTTTCTATTAATATAAAATATGCCTTATTAATATTAGGAGTAGGACTTGTCATCAGAATCTGACTTTGTGCTTGTTCGTAGCTTTCACTTAACCTTATAAGGAATTGCATCACTTTCATGCCCTGCATATACTACACAAACTCTTTCGATTTGGTACAATCACATGGTGGTGGAATCCTGCTATCAAACTCAGCCTAAAGATGCTTGAGCTTCGAGATATGCACCGATATGCTATCAGTTCCTTGAATTAATATTGCAATGTCCTTGTGTAATTGATAAACTTGAGATGCATTTACTTTATCAAATCTCTCCTTTAGATCATCCCAAATTATTTTTGCACTTCCTGCATAAACAATTCCTATATGTAACTCCTTCGTTACTGATCCTAGTATCCATCCTATCACAATAGATCACACCTATCCCAATGATGAGCAAAATTAACAGAGAAATCTTCTTTCTTCCAAGTTCCATCTACGAATCCCAATTTGTTCTTGCTGAGTAACTGAATTCGCATAGACTTGTTCCAAAGAGAATAGTTCTGAGATCCTATCAATTGAATGGAATTATCGGACCTCCAGTTGTATCTGAAGGATGAATGAAGAGTGCATGCATGTGATCGATCTTCGTGGCTGTCATTACTGCTCTGAGTTAGCAAACCCACTGACCTTTGCATTGTAATCGTCTTCATCCCTATATCGATCAATTCAACTCACAATTGTGGTCATCGCTCTGATACCATGATAAAAATTGTCGACAAGCAACTTTCAAATACTATTGATAGCCATTGAAGAGAGCACAATTACATTAAAGAAACTGAGTTGCACATGTACTGAAAAATGGAATTGATTAAAATTGCTTTATACATCCACTACAGAGGGTATATTCTATTGTATATAGCTGGCAACCAACAATGGAATTATCTAACTAACCAACTACACGTGTGCAAACAAACTCCTAATAACTTCTACCAAAATATCTAGCTAAGACAATGTCCGTTCTACCCTCAACATTTGCTTCAAGTTATTCCTATTTCATCATGTGATTGCACGTTTCTTCTTCTTTTCTTTCCTAATAAAATGTACAGTTAATTCTGGTTAAAAATAGATGCATCTAAGGTGTTTGAAAGTATGTTTGAAGTAGCTGAAAAAGTTTTTATTTCTTTTCTCTACAGTTTTTGTAGAACATGATCCTCTGTCAATAACGAATTGAACATTCGTTCCTTCAACTTCTGCTGGTGATTAAGTTGTTATATTTGATGATGAAGGGAGATTTATTATTGCACCTATATAGAATAGAAAATACTTTTAACATATTTGATGTCGGCAAAGAAAAAGTTAACAGAGATGTTGAAGGTAGGATGTCACCTTTGACAATGTTGGTCTCCTTTAAGAAAAGGAGTTTTGTCATACTTCAAGCCCTGCATTATTTAAGACTGTCAATTTTTATTTTGGTTATACTGCAGGAATTATAGATGTTATACTATGAATAGCTAGTAGTATTTTCAATCTTTTAGCTGCTTCATTTTTTTACGTACCCAATTGAGTTTCATATGTATGCTTTATAATCTCATCTTTAACTATAATATCAAAATAGTTCTTCTCTGTGTTGCCTGTATTGTTTTATTTACTTTAAAATGATTAAAGACTTAAATTCTCAAATCGATTTACAAAATGAAACTAAAAAAGTTTTTCAAGAAAGGACAAATAATAACATGGAAGGAATACATTTTCTATTTGAATTGTATTTCCAGGTTAGCGTTACTTAGGAGTAGCTTTAAGAATATGTGATCTCTTCTGCCAATTAAGAGTCGATTAAACTATCTGATTTTTTCTTGACCTTCAGAGACAATCATTTATTCTTTACATTAGTTAATGACATACCATTTTAAAATGAAAATGTTGATACATTACTATTAGAAAGTCTTTGACCAGAAGTCAGCAAACTAGCGGATGAACACGACATAAAAAAATTATACCACAAAAAAAAAATGTATTATAGTTGGGTTGACCTTCGATAAATTTGGTATTAAACACCCGACCCTTTTAATAAAGACTAGTTTAGAGTACGTGCGATGCATGTGTGTTTCACGACAATATAAAATATTACATATAAAAATAATAAATAATATACTATAATAGATGCAATAATATATTTTTCTAAGTTTAGTATATGTGTCTTATTACACGTATGTGTTACGTCATTAATTAATTGACAAATATATATATATATATATTAAATAATTAAAATTATCATTAAAGTTGTCAATATTTCAGTCAATAGTAAATTACTAAATTTTAGAATTTTTTTTACTTTCTTTTTTCGTTAATTATGCACAAAACTATTTTCACTGAGCCTATTGTTGTTATTTTTGTATACATAAAACTATTCGTTTGGACTTTTTCTTGTATATATATATA
>JAOTQJ010003492.1:0-18742 GCA_025642045.1 Solanum sejunctum | reverse complement strand
CAAGTTCCCTATGTGATTTCAAGTCTTAAGTTTTAGCCCTCATGTCATTTGCATACATTCATGTTTATATTGACAAGTTCATCGTGATTTTGACACTTTTGTTCTGATTTTTGAAATGATATTAAGTGCATTGTTGCATTCTTGTGTGAGATAAATCATCTTGATTACTTCTCTTATATATGTTTCTTTTACATTCAGGGATGAATGTTCCCAAGGGGGAGGCATTGAAACACCCCAAAAAGTACCTGAAAATGTGTCTTCAAAATGCCAATAATTGTAATTTTCATATATCCCAAAATTAGTGCGTGTTATAAAAAATTTAACTTCATATTATTGTTCAGGGGGCAAAATTGAGTGGGCAATAGGTATAACCCCAATTGTAGATGACCTATAGTGAAAAATGAATTTTGCCAAAGTTGCAATTTTAGAAGGGGTATGCATTTGCTCCGTGACATGGAGCCATTGCAGAGATGTGTTAATTTGTGCTAGTTTTTTTGTTTCGTTCCAAGGCCTTTGGGTCTTGGGCCTAAGCCCTCCCATGCATAAAAATACCTGTAGTTAGTCATGTTTCAACTCTATATCGTACAAGACATTTTCCAAAACACTCTCTAATACTAGTCAAATATTTCACCCAAATTCAAGTGTCCCAATCTCATTCCTGATCTCAAGGATTTTATTCAAGCTACAAATTATCAATCAAATCTTCATCAAGGGAATCTCCAAAGTTGAAGTTTGTGGGTTTCAACCATTGGGTCCTTTCAAACATGGTGCCTAACCTTCCTTTTTACCTTTATTACATGTTTTCAAGTTAGGTTATCTATGGGTTTGTCTTACAATGAAGTTGATTATAAACTATGTTGGGTTTTCATAAAGTATGAATATTTAAGCATGTTTTGATCTATGAGGGTATTACCCAGTGTTGCTGGGTGGTTTTACATTAATTTTTCTCACATGATTTTACCTTGAATTGCATGATTTTGTAGTAGTGTTTCACACCCAGCAAGTACTTGATAAATTATCAAACTATTGATTCTTGAGTTATTAATGGCCTAATGTATGATATATGAGTTAAGTGACTTTATGATGATGAAAGAAATGTATATATGAGTTGTTTCCATAAAAAGTATCTATAGGGTTTTAAGTTGACCACATATATGAGTTGTTTTCATGAAAAGTATCTATAATGTTTTAAGTTGACCACACCTAGTTGAGAAGGTGTTATGCCTCAACCACTATGATGGAGGGGGTTGGGGTTGGTATGCCCATCTACCGATTGGGGGTTATATTTCTCAATCACTTTGATGGGGGGTAGTAACGCTCATCTACCAATTAGGGGGTAGATTCCTCAATCACTTTGATGGGGGATGGTCATGCTCGTCTACCATATTGAGTGGTATATACCTTGACCACTACGATAAGGGGTGGTATGCCCATCTACCAATCAGGGGATAAATTTCTCAATCACTTCCCAAGGGGTGGTCATAGCTTGGATTCCAAGTACTAGTTTTCTTGGTCTATAAAGGTAGTCTCTTCCTACATCCTACATATGTTGTTCTATATAAGCATGTTTTACTTAAAGCATCATTTATGCATGCTATATTGCTATTATGCCCATTTATTATCTTATTAAACATTTCGATTATGTCTCTTATCTCTTGTTGCATTATATTCTACATACTTAGTACATTCAAATTTACTAACGCATACTCTATGCCTTCATGATGTTATCGTGTAGGAACCAGAGCTCCTCACGATCATCCTCCCCATGGCTTATTGGTCATCTTTGAAGATAAGGTATTGGTGCGTCCTCAAAGTTTGGGGACAATAGGTATACTACTCTTGCCTTTGTCATTTCTTAATGTTGAACTCTTCACACTGAGGTAAGCACGAAATGTGTTTTGGCCCACGCTCAAGTCTATATTTAGAAATGTTGTTGAACAAGTAATGTAATTATGCTTTGATCTATGACTTCTCTTGACTCCTAAATAAATTTTATGCTATGAAAGACTTTCCCTTTGTCCCTCATCCTTATTTTAATTTCTCTTATTTTTGTTGAATTGCTTCCACGACTAAGGATATGTAAATGGTATGCTATGAGGCTTGTTTGGGGTCTCGTCGGATTCTTCATTCGCCGTGTTACGTCTTGGCCCTAGGATTTTGTCGTGACATAAGACTCTAGCAATACTTCCAGAGACACATCAAATTTTATGGAAAACATAAGGAGTAACAAAAGACATATCAACACTGGGGGGCAAGGAAAGCATACATATTATGATCAAAGACTTTCAACATATCCGTCCCTATATGGTTAAATCATGTAGGCAAAGAAGTATGCATTAGCACACATAATTCACTAACTATGTAGGTATATAATTAATTAAAGAACATCACAATAATATCAATATGCATAACAATAATCAATAGGATAATGACATAATATGTATCAGCATGCTATTTAAATTCATGAGAAGAAGTATCATAAATCAATAGCATATATACGAAGGAATAAGGCTTATAACCGATATTTATTTGATGTGCTGTCAAAATACAACACATTTGATGCTTAATACTTAGGATTTGGTGTGTTCTCAATGCAGCATTTATTGTTTTTATATGTTTTTTGTGTTTTTTTGTATGAAAGCACGTTGGCATGACTTTTTGAGGAAATTGCAAACTTTTCTAGTTTTTGAAGGCTTACGAGACCTTCTACAAGTCATAGAGTGAGTTTTGTGGAGATTTTTAGTAAAGAATGAAAGTATGAAGTTCAGCTATATGAGACTCCTGTACGAGTCATAGATCGCTCTATAAGTTGTATGGAAAGGTTTCGTGAAGATTTCCAGAGAAGAACCAAATAATGATGATGAACTCTGTGAGAAAGCGATACGAGTCGTAGATTAAACTACAACTCATAAAATAGATCTATAGTAGTAAAGTCCAAGATTCTAGAGGCTAAAAAGGACACAATGATTAGGACTCGTAAACCCAGTTATGAGTTGTAACTGGATGTCGTAGAATTCATCGGCCAGTTTTTTCTTTTTTTCTGAGACTTATTTGTAAGTACAATAAATAGTATAATAAGGTTGATTTTAGTAAGGAGTATGACAGAATACAATAGAGCATGTCATTAGATTACTTTTTAGGGTTTTGTATTTGGAGACTAAATATTGAAAAAGAGAATACACTTATGGATTCATTGTATACTTCAACCTTATGATTCTCAATACAAATTGGGTTTGCTTGTTCTTCAATATATTTGGGTAAGTGATTAATTATATTTCTAATTTTCATAGTTTCTTTATCTATCCATAGTATGAGTAGCAAAACCCACAACTTGGGGTTGTGGGAAGCATGAAGATCTAATCAAATAGACCTGGATAATTTGCAACTCTTGGTATGGGTATTACATGTATTAATCAATTCTCTTCATATTGCATGTTTTCTAGTGGTGGCCAACCTTAGAACTTGCCTAGTGTTACCTTCCTGATCCAGGTGGTAATTAATAGGAAAAGAGATTAGTAAATAGTATTCGATGATGTGTTCTCACCTAATCAACCAAACTAGAGCAAGGGGAGGTTGACTACGAAATGATTAGTATTGCTTGCTATGGAGATGGACCAAATCACATAGTGAAATTTGTCTCTCACCTTTGTCCAAAGATCTTGGTGAACTTAAATTACCGTTGTATACGTTATACTCTAACCGAGAATTGGGTTATCCTGGGATATTAAGTTGGTGCATAATAGGGAACACAATTTCCAAATTATTCTCCATTATTGATTGTTTGTTGCTTTAGTTAGTTTAGTTTAGTTTCTTATCAATCATTGCGACCTCCCTTTGAGTAATTGAGTTAGTTAATACTTGAATTATTTATTGGTGAATCAATTTGGAAAGTTTCCATATTCTCTGTGGGATTCAACCCTAACCTTGGTTAGATTTTATATTTGACAATGACCGCTTTATCTTTCAAAAGAGAGGTGTAACTTGGGCTTGATCAAAATTATGGTGTCGTTGCTTGGGAATATGGCTAGATTTATATTGAATTCATTAATAATTTTAATTTGAGTGTTAATATCTTAGTTCCCTTATATTATGCTTTTGTTGTTTTTGTTTTGCTTCTTTGCAGGTATACTAGGTAGTTTATGCCCAACACAAGGAGTCATGATAATCCCTTAGTTCTACTTGATTTAGAGATCCAACATACTTTGAGAAGAATGGCTCAAGCAAATGCAAATATCGCAGTTAATGAAGCTTTGAATTGTAAGGTTAATGTTGATGATAAGGATGTAAACCCACATCCTTTGGATAATGTTCCACAACATAGGGATTTCAATGATAATGCTTATTAGTGGAATCAATATAGATTGAATCCTATGGCTATGAATATTACTGGGGCTATTATGTTTCCACTACTACTGGCAGACCCAAAGTTTACTATTTCTTGTTGGTTACTTCAAATGCTCAAAAATCATAGGTTATTAGCTGGTTTACCATTAAAGGATCTACATAGTCATTTGCATAATGTTGCATTTGTGTGCAAAAGTGTGATGGAGATATAAATTTATCTGTGGATGCTAGCGGGCTTTGCCTTTCCATTATCTCTTACAGGCAATACTGCATTGTGGCTATCTGAGCTCCCACAAAGCTCGATCACTAGTTGGGCATAATTGCAAAAAGTATTTTTGGAAAGGTACATCCCGAGGTCGAAGAAGCTCAAGTTAAAAGATCAAATCAACAATTTTGAGTAACTTCCGGGTGCTTCAATTAATACTATATGGGAAAGGTTTACTAAGTTTTTGAGAAGGTACCTGACCACAAGATTATATATGATGCCTTGGTGGAAATCTTTTATCATGCCCTTGATGAGAATAGCCGAGCTTGTGCTGACACTATTATGGTGGGCATATTTTTAGATCAACCTTTCACAATGATTGCTGAAAGAAGTGGTCAAGACTAATCATGCATGGGAAAAACATGAGAGAGCTTCTATGAGGAGTTCATGTGCTATTAACCTTGGTTTAGAACAAAGCTAAAATCAGTAAGTAAATTATGCAATAACTTGCTCAACTTCGCATAAATATGGATATGCTGATTAAGCAGAATCACAAAAAAGTGAATACGATAGTCCACCATCCTTATTATGATGAAGATGTTTCATTTATGAGTGATCAATCAATGGGTTTCTGGACCAATGCCCAAGAGTCCAGACTATTGGCTCCAAGGTCAAGGAAATAAAGGTCGAAACTATGATAGAGAAGAAGCTTATAGAGATAAATTGAGGAAATTATTATAAGAGGAATAAGGGTGCTAAAGCAGATTGGAACAAAAGAGATGGTTTTACGAATGATCCATATGTGCCACCACATAACCGAGACACCAGTATAAGTAATTCTAGAATTCAAAAGATGTTTGACCATTTGTTGAAGTAGGCCAAGACCCAATGAAACTCTAAAGGTAATGAAGTCTGATATTTCAAGTATTACTCAAAAGGTAGAGTCTCATTCGGTGGTCATTAAATAACTTGAGCAATAATTTGGTCAAGTGTCTACTCAATTGGATCAGCGTCAGAAAGGTACATTGCCTAGTAACATAGTTTGAAATCCAAAGAATTAACGGCTATGAATGGCAGTTACAACTAGAGGTAGCAAGAGTACCATTGAACCTCCTATGCCAGTTGGGGTAGAAGGTGTTCGTGAGAAGATAGTTGCAGATAAGGATGTTGTTGAAGGAGAAGACAGTGTTAAGGATGGGGTAGGTGAAGCGGTTGAAGAACCAAAGAAATATATACCAAGGCCACCTCCTCCTTTAGCTAAAGAACTCAAAAAGAGGGAGGAGGAAGGAAAGTTCAAACATTTTCTCTCGATGCTTAAGCAACTGTCCATTAACATCCTTCTAATTAAAGCTTTAGAGAAAATGTCGGGTTATGCAAAATATATGAAAGACTTGGTTACTATGAAGAAGATTATGAGTCTAGAGCATTCTAAATAACTTTAATGTTTTTGTGATATCACTACTAAGTCATTGACTCAAAACTGTGAGGATCCAGGTGCTTTCACTATACCTTGCACTATAGGAGATGTAGAGTTTGCAAGATCACTTTATGATTTGGTTTGCTCATATAAATTTTATTCCTCTTGCAATTTGCAAAAAGCTTGGTTTGGGTGCCCTTATTCCAACTAAAATATACTTATTAGTAGTGTATAAAATAGTCAAGAAATCAGAACGGATACGTTATGATGTGTTGGTAAAAATGGACAAATTCATATTGCCTATGGATTTTGTGATTCTTGATTGTGAAGTTGATTTTGAAGTCCCTATTATCTTAGGAGACCTTTTCTAGCCTCGGGACGAGCTCTAGTGGATATGGACTCCGTCAACTCAGATTTAGGGTGAATAATAAGGAGGTGGTTTCTGATATTCGTTAATCTATGAGGCATCCTAATGAGTTGAAAGGTGAGGTTTGGGAAATTGGGAAAGTATAGTATCTAATTCCTCTATGTCAAGTCAAAATAAATCAGGCACTACTTGGTAGGCAACCTAAGGATTTTTGATGTTTATTTTCAATTTTTGGATTATTAGGTAGTTGTGTCATTGTGTTTTGCTTGATATTTTTAACATTGGGTTTGTTATATGTAGGGTGCAAGCGCATTTTATGAAGAGCATACAGGTTCAAGACTAAGCCAGCAAATTTTGCTGAGAATTACATCTGGTGCAATCTCTACTACTGGGATTATTTTGCTGAGAATTACATCTGGTGCAATCTCTACTACTGGGATTATGAGTTATATTCCACTTTATGACTCATAATCCTATCTCATAGAGAATTACAGTGAGTAGGACAAGTGTGCACTCCACCCATGAGCCAACTTTATGACACATAGATCAAACTACGAGTTGTGAATAGGGTTTGTGGAATCCAGAAATATTTCTAAATTTTTCTAAGTGTTGAGAGGTCTATGTGATCGGGAAATAAGAGTTGTAGACCAAGCTACAACTCATAATTGGGGTTTCATAGACCCTAATAAGATATGTAAATATTGACCCTACTTTTACCCTAATTTACCATAAATTTCTCCAATTTCTTCCCCCTTGTTTGTTTTTGATCATCTTTCCAGATAATGTGAACAATTTTTGGCAAGAAATTCTAGCTACTCCTAGGGTTTTGCATTATTCGCATTCGCTTTCTCTCTCTTCCAAGTTCATCACCATCTTTGGTAAGTTTCTTGGTTAAGTTTTAATCTTAAAATTTCTATTGTATTTATTGTGTATTATGATGATGGTGATGGGTTCGAGTTTTAAGCATGAATTTCTTGATGAATATAAATTAGGAATGTGAGGTTAGGGGTGCTTTTGATTAAATTGACTGCTTCTGCACAGAATTATGTGTAATAGTCTTATGATTGTTAGTTATGTGCACATGGAATCATGTGTCATTCTCGGAATAAGTGAGATTGCATAATCTACGATAGTGAAATTGTATTTGATATCATTGGAGCATGCTTTAGTGTGAATCATAATGGGAATTGTTAGAAACCTATGTTCTTCCATGATTCTTCATTTATTTAGGATTAAAATGGTTTTGGGGTCCGTGTAATGAATGTGGATAGGTCAGGCATCTGAAAGTTCTTGTCCACGAGAGACTTTTATGACTCATAGATGAGTCTAAGAGTCATAATTGCCTCTTGTTGGAAGTTTCAATGACTTGATTTTCTAAATATTCATCAAACAAGACCTACTACGAGTGATAGATCACTCTATGAGTTGTAGATAGGTCTCATAGATCCTTTCCTATTTTGAGATTTTCTCTTTGGAACTTTATACAAAACTAGCTTATGACTTGTAAACCAAGTTATGAGTCGTACCTAGGTCTTGTATAATTTTTTAGTGTTCAATATTGTTTTACACCTATGGTTTATGGGATAAATTTATGACTCATAATTCTCACTACGACTTATAACTGGCTTTCGTAATGCCCTTACTACAACTGATCCAATTTAGTTTTTGTTCTTTGTTTTTAGATCCAGGAAGGAGAGGAGTTCAGACGAGGGCTCCTAAGATAGAGAGATGCTGAATCCATGATTTCACTCAGCACCGTATGCTAGTACTCATCAGTGGTGCGTTAAGAGGATGGAGTCCATATTTCTGGAGGTTATGCAGCCCAAAGAGTGGGGCAAACCCACCTAGTTGATATATGAGGAGTTCCAAGTTATTGATGATAGATTGAGCCATATTCTAGGTGTGAAGGACATAATGACACGATATGGGCTCATGTGGTTGATAGTGAGGCTTGGATGATAAAACCCAATTCCGGTGCAAGAGTTTTATGTAGTGTATGCAACCATAATTCTTCAAGATCTTCCCAAGGGGAAGAGACCTCTCACACAACCAAAATTGATAGAAGTATGTGTGAGAGGGCGGCGGGTCAAAATTTCAGATAAGACGATCTACCGTGCACTTTTTAGTCCCAACTGCAAAGCCTCTAGATTGATAGCTGAGTTTGACTATATATTGGAGAAGGCTAGAACTAAATTGATTTTAAAGGATCCACTATAGAGGGTCAACTTATTGAGATGGGTAGCCGATCATATTGCATAGTAGGGTCCAGAGCCTGCTTGGGTCACCACACATATGAAGCCTATTGTAAAGGCTTCACTTTCTTTCCCCACTAAATTTTGGTGGGCGATTGTTAATTCTCGCATCCTGTCTACTCTGATGTATAATATATTGATTTTGGAATGCGCGGCATTAGTTGTCAGCATCTTGGCTGGCTATGACATTGATTAGGCCAAACTCATAGTGGAGCAGATTCATGAGTTAGGACTCAAGAAGGCCACCTTCATCCTATTTCCCATTTTGGTCTACAAACTCTGTTTACATTCACAAGTAGAGATACTTCATCGGTTGGGTCAGCTAGGTGATGCCTAGCATACCTTTGAGGCTGGCCTAATGAAGGCCGATAAGAACTTGATAGCAACGCGATGAGTACCACCAACACCACTAATGTTTGCCCCAGAGCCACCTAATAAGGTTTCGATGACTGCCCCCCTACTTTTGTTGCTGCTACTACAGATGAGAGACCCTAGCGGCCCGAGGCAGTGGATGTTGAGAGTGGTCCTAGTATAGCTGCTCCAGTACCAAAGGCCATTACCACAAACTTCTATAATGGGATATTTTATGTATCATCTATTTTGGTTCAGGCCATAGCTCAGCGATTATCATCGGCTGAGGCCCAGTTATCTTAACTTATTCACCAACTTAGGCCTTGGGTCTGGTAGACTATTGCAGAATTCGAGGAGCGATGTTGGGCATTCACCATATCTATTATTTAGGAGCGTATTTCTATAATGGATACCCGTATCAATGCCTTTGAGGATCGGGTCCAAAAAAGGTTAGCCAAGGCCCGACCATTAGATTTGTTAATTGTACATGAGGAGATTACAAAGCTTACGGCTGACATGACAGCTTTACTTATGGTGCCTGTGACAATACCAGAGCTTACACCTACAGAGTTGCTATTTCACTTATTTTCCTCCACAGACTTCCCTCATGAAGTGCCCATGCATAGATGACGAGCCTGTTTAGAGGAATGTATGTGAAAAATGCCCGAGGATGATGAGGAGGAGAAGGATGAGCTAGGGCTGGCCTTGAGGACATCGAGGCTATAAAAGGAGATGAGGCTAGCCTAGGAGCATGATAGTGTGAGGGGTATTGGCTCCTATAGATAGAGTTTGATTACTGAACATGCTACCCCACAGATGGAAGATGACTAGACGTAGTTTGAGATAGGCACTTAGGCACCGAGGTATGTTTCTTTTGACCCCTACTATTATCTTTTTGCTGGATTTGGTGCATTGAGGATAATACACAACTTTTCAATGGGGTATGGATAGTTATGGGCCTTGGTGAAGTCTGAGTAGTATATGGTCAATAATTACACCAAATTTTGATTCCGAGGTTTTCTTGCCTATGTTCTTTTTCCCTTGTGGATAGTTAATTTCTGTTGAACTATCATGTTTAGGATGCTTAGATAATATATGTAGCATATAGTACTAATACTTATGGCATATAGCATGTTTCTATGTTTTGTTTTTAAAATTGGTACCCAATATTTTTTTATTAGTAGTTAAATGGCAACCATACATGTTTGGGTGTTTGTCAATAGTTGTTCTGATAAGTGAGGGTAATTTTATACATGAAGTATGATCTGTGAGTTGCCTGTTGACAATGTATGCAAAGCCATCTGAGTATGAGCTTATTTTGCTATATTCATGCATTTTTGTGCTAACTCAGAACTTCTCCTGTTACTCTAAATGGATTAGGAAGGGATCTTAGGCCTTTGTTCTTTAAATTAGTCCACTTTAGCCTAAAATAACCAACCAAATGATGTTTTATCCCTTTTTCCAAATATTTGAGCCATACATGAACCAATTCTTTCTAAATTACCTAATTAGCCTAACCTTCTCTAGTGATAGATTTTGAAATTGGCCCAAGTATGTCCTTGGCCATTATGAACCTTGATTAAGGCAAAAAGTCTAATTTGAGGATGGCTACCAAAAGTGGCCTTGGTTTGGGGAATAAATATTGTTTACTTCAAAATAGGCTAAATGCTAAGTTGAAGGTGGCCGGTATAGGAGTGAAATCACAAAAATAATGTGGTGAGTTGGGAATGAGGAGAAAAAGAAGAAAATCATGTACCGGGTGCAAAAAAAATAAACAAATGCCTTAGATTGAGATTAAAAGTAAAATGAAGTGTAAAAATGAGGCAAAAGCTGAAAAATGAGAGAAAATACCTGGAAAAGCTTGAATGTGGAAAAAGGAAGAAAAAGGTGGAAATGTTGTAGTTGGTAAGGTGAAAGTGGTGAAAAACATACTTCAAGGATGACCTTCAGTTATTATTTTTTCGAAATGGTATACCGAAGCCCCTAGAGCCTACGTTACAATCCTAGACAGTCCTAAAGTAATTCGACTCCACTTAGTTGAAAGTCTGAGTCATGAGTATACGACCAACCTTATGGTATTAGTCATCATGCATGAAGATGTTTTGTGAGAGTGAGTGTTGTTTCTTAGTCCCAAGACTGAAAATGAAATCATCATTGAGTATTAAAATATGACTTCTTTCTGTGAGGGCACTTGCATTGCATTGTCAAAATTTGACTTGTTCAGTGATTGTGAACTGCTGATATTCCTTTGCTTATCATGGTTGTTTTGTCAAATACATCAATCTGCTTTGGTTTGCTAAATAGTTACCTATTCTTATTTCGAAAAGTTTGTGTGGGTACTTGAGTTTGAAGTGAGTATAATGTATGCCATTGGGTTGGGGTCTGTGTGTTGCTTTATTATCTATAAAGATTGAGTCATCGCTTGAGGACAAGCAATAATTTTTAGTTGAGGAAGTTGATGTGCTATCAAAATACAATACCTTTGATGCCTAAAACTTAGGATTTTGTGTGTTCTCAATGTGAAATTCATGGTTTTTATATATTTTTGTGTTTGTTTTTGCAAGAAAGTAGGTTGTCATGATTTTTGAAGAAAATTACAAACTTTTTTGATTTTTGAAGGTTTACAAGACCCTCTACGAGTCATAGAGCAATCTACTATTCATGGAGTGGGTTTCATATGGATTTCCAATAAAGAATGAAAGTATAATTTTCAGCTATAGGAGACTCCTATACGAGTGGTAGATCACTCCACAAGTCGCATAGAGGAGTTTCATGAAGATTTTTAGAGAAGGACCAAAATGATGATGATGATGTCTACGACAAGGTGATATGAGTCATAGGTTAGACTATATCTCATAAAGTGGATCCGTAACAGTAAAGTCCAAGATTCAAGAAGCTAAACACAACATCCTGGTTACAACTCGTAAACCCAATTACGAGTCATAAATGCATGTCGTAGGATTCACCAACTAGTTTTTCTATTTTTTGGGGACTTATTCATAAATAATATAAATAGTGTAATTGGGTCATTTTTAGGAAGGAGTACAACAAAATATAATAGAGAACGTCATTAGAGTACTTTTTAAGGTTTTATACTTGGAGACTAAATATTGTTGAGGAGAATACAATCATGGATTCATTATATCTTTCAACATTTTGATTCTCAATATAAAATGTGTTTGCTTGTTCTGAAAATCTATTTGGGTATGAGATTAATCATGTTTTCTCAATTCATAGTTCCTTTACCTACCCATAACATGAGTTGATAATCCCACAACTTGGGATTGTGGGAACAATGAAGATCTAATCAAATAAAGATGGATAATTTACAATTCTTGGAATGGGTATTTACATGTATTAATCAATTCTCTTCATGTTGCATGTTTTCTAGTGATGGTCAACATTAGAACTTTTCTGGTGTTATCTTCTCGATCTAGGTGGTGATGAATAGTAGAAGAGATTTTCTAACATGATTCGATGATATATTCTAGTCTAATCAACCAAACTAGACCAAGGGGAGGTAATGGTTAGTATTGCACATATGAAGATGAGCCAAGTCACATAGTCAAATTTGCCTCTTACCTTTTACCAACAGGCTTGGTGAACTTAAATTACCATCCTACGTGCTATACTTTAGTAGAGAATTGGGTTATCCGGGGATATTGAGTTGGTGAATCATGGGGAACACAATTTTCCAAGTTGCTTCCCATTATTGATTGTCTCTTGTTTTAGTTAGTTTAGTTTCTTATCAATCATTGCACCCCAACTTTGGGGAATTGAGTTAGTTATTAGTTGAATTACTTATTGGTGAATCAATTTGGAAAGTCTCTTTATTCTCCGTAGGATGCGACCCTAACCTTGGTTAGGTTTTATATTTGACAGTGACTACTTTATCCTCCAAAAGAGATGCAACTTGGGCATGGTCAATATTCATAAGACTATGTAGACTATTACATGGTATCCTGATGTTCACTTTACAACAAACTAAGAGGAGTATACTTTGCCAAGGTAGAGTCGATCCTCACCCTATAGGTTGTATGCTAGCATGGTGAGAACCATCATTTTGACCCCACCCTTTAGGCTTTATTCTAGCATGCTGAGTGTGAATCATTAAAGTTATTGGATCCAATAACACACCTTTAAGGCATAAAACCTAAATGTCATTCATATGGTGGCACATAGTTATGGGATAATGGTATCCACCAAAGCCGTCTTTATGCTAAGTGATTTCCCACGAAATATATATACCATGCATATACATGGTTTTCAACATATTCATACTTTATTAAAAATCATACTTTCATAAGTCATAAATAATCACCATAGCTTTCATGAAAACATCATATCATAAGAATAGTCCATTTACTTGCATTCATCAAAGTGTGGGTAGAAATTCCTACCTTAATATCATCATAAATATTAGGGTTTTCATAACCCTCTTTGTCATAGTGTCATCATTGTTATAATATTATCTTCACCATTTAAAACATATTTTTCAGACTTGTGATCATAAGCATAGAAATACATGGCTTTATCATAGGAGACTAGTGCTAGGTGTGGGCTCATGGACATTTAAGTCAAAATCATGCAATTGAGTAGGATTCCTAGATTAAAGATGCAATTAAAATCTAATTAGATCATTACCTAAGGAACCCACATCAGACTATAAGCCCTAATTATGCATACTTTGAAATCACATGTTTTTACTTGAAAATTATGTACATTATGAAATTGATCCAATGTCATGCATAATTAATCATAATCATCATAAAAGAATCATAATCTATGAATTAGAAATATAGCTTAAAAGCCCATAAGGAATCATTATAAAATTTTGATAAAAAGGAAGTTTTTGGATAAGGCTTCATGGATGAAACTAATCCATGAATGAAGCTCTACATACCTCAAGTAGAACCCTTAAAATTGAAGAAAAAAATCTTGAAAAACTTTGGTCAATCCTTCAAGGATTAGCTTTAATGGAAATTATTGAGAATCCTTGAGATAATTAGGAAGTAAAAGATTTTAATGAATTAGGAATGGGACTTTATAAAAGTTAGGGCAGTTAGGGTAGTTAAAGTAAAGAGAATGATATGCTTTAGGACTTAGATGAACTGAAAAAGTTGAAAATACCCTTCATTAGAAACTATTGGAGTCATCCACGAAACCCTTTCTATGGGCCATAGATCAACTTACATCTCATATCTTACCTTGTAGGTTTGGGTGTCAAAAAAGTTAAGCTCATAGAATTGTGTTTTTTGACTCATAAAAATGTAGCATGGATCATAGATGAAGTTATGTTCCTCATGTCCTCCACCTACGAGACTTACTTACAGGTCATGGGTTAACATACAGGCTCATCTGCTAACTCAAAAGTCAATTTTTAAAATTTCTTAAATTTTTTCAGTTTCACTGGCCCCTTTCCCTAAGTGCACCTATGACCTATGGTTGCATCTACAGGCTGTAGAATGGCTCATAAGATCAATCTTGTCAGCAAAATTCTTAACTCCTAGTTTCCTAAGCCTATAAACATGAGGGGTGTTACACCCCATTTTTGATCTTCCAAATCATTCCCGCAGGAGATCATCCCAGATCTCAATCTATGAATCCCTTTTTGCGGTCCATAGTTCCACTTACAAACTATAACTACCTCTTTTAGACTGCCCCTATACTTTGACAAATTTTCCACCTTGCCTACTCCATCCACGAGCCTTGTCTAGGGCCCATGGTTTGAACCACAAGCCATAAATAAGGCTGTAAATTGACCTAAAATTTCCAGTTTGAGTACTTTTTTTGCATTTTTCGAATGTTCGTACTTAGGAGGCCTTATAATATCTTTCTTTTTGGAACATTCATCCTCGAATATGCTAAACATAGGTTTTAAACGAACTAAGGAAGCAACTAACAACCCAACAGGAATGCAAAATGCAACTTAAACATCCTTTCCATAAAATTTTCAAACTCATATTTAATGTACCATTCAGATGCAATCTCACAAACTTGTAATTATGCATAGATGATATGAAAACTAAAATGCAAGGAACTTGAGACTTTTGGCAAGTACACATAATACCTTAGGTTTGAGTAGAGTGAAAGAGTTGAGGGTATCACTTTATCATATCTACTTTTTCTTCTAATGTTTCACTTTCGACTTGTTGATTTCTCCAAAGACCTTAATGGATGCAACTTCTTTGTTCCTCAACTATTTTACTTACCGATGTAAAATATTAACTGGTACCTCTTTATAGGTCAAGTTCTTTTCGAAGCTCATATCTTCCAAATGCACTATAGAATTTGGATCACCCATACACTTTTTTAATATCAACACATGGAACATCAGATGCACCATACTCATCTCCAATGGAAACTCCAACTCATAGGCCACCTTTCAAACACTCCTAACAATTCTATATGGCTTTACATACCTAGGGTTCAATTTTTTGTTCTTCATAAATCGGACCATTAATGTCACTCAAATCATACCTCAAAACTAATAAGAAGTATGACAGTCATCATTAGCATAATAAACCAACTAAGGTGTTGGGGTTGAATCCACAGGGAACAGGTTCATTCATAGTTACAAGTGTAGAATTGTCCTAAAGGTTTTGGGTTAAAAAATTGTCAAAACTAATACGTAATTAACAAGCGATTGCATGAATTGATTTTCCACATAAATAGAGAGAAGGTATGTTAGCAGTGTGTTCACTTAGGTCAACAAATCAACAATAGGGTCTTATAAATTGAATGAATGTGTCAATTGAACATACATAGGCTAGATTGCTAGTAACTACAATCTTTGATGGACTATAAAAATGTCTCACATGAACTTACTAAAGCTTTCTATGCTAAATTGCACTAGAACACATATTTGGTCTTAAAAATTAAAACCTAACCCATTAAAACCTTAGCTGTTGAACCTGATCAGTTGTTCTAACTCATTAAAACCTTAGCTGTTGAAACCTAACTCATTAAAACCTTAGCTGTTGAAACCTAACTCATTGAAACCTAACCCATTAAAACCTTAGCTGTTGAAACCGAAGTTAATTGATATTTCAAGGTTGGATAATGCTTTTCTAACTCATCCATATGACCTTTGCCTTATTTTGAGTCAGCTTTGTCTATGGTGATGAAATAGAAGGGAGCCTTTCAACAAACCTCCTAACCTAGCTAGATCCATAATAATTATAATATTTGAAAGAGTTAATGGTCTAGGCCAATACTTAACTACCTCTATCTCTTTAGGATGAATCCTAATCCCTCACCAAATACCACGTGCAAAAACAATGCAACTTCTTCCAACCTAAACTCACACTTGATAAAATTAGCAAATGATTACCTTTCTTTCAAGGTTTAAATCACAATCCATAAATGATTCATATGCTCTTCCGAACTCCAAGAGTACAGCAAAATGACATCTATGAAGACAGCCATAGTAGCTTTAAGGTAGGGCTTGAAAACCATTTTCACTAGATCCATAAATATTGCCAGTGCATTAGTCAAACCAAATAACATAACCAAAAGTTTGAAAAGTCCATACCCTATCCAGAAGCTATTTTTGGAATATCACACTCCCTCATTTAGTTGATGATAGCCGAACCAAACATCAATCTTGCAGAAGTGTCTAGCTCCTTACAATAAGTCAAATTTGCCATCTATCCCAAAAGTGGATGTTAGTTCTTTATAGTTCCCTTGTCCAATTGCTAGTAATTAATATATGCACATCTGAAGCAACTTATTCCACCTTTTCACAAACATATTGGGAGCACCCCATAGGCCTACTAGATCTGTTAAATCCATTCTCTAACAGGTTATTCAAATATTCTTTCAACTCTTTTAACTCTGTCGAGGCCATTTAGTAAGGAGAAATAGAGAGAGGATGAATATTATGAAGAAGATCTAGTCTAAAATCTATTTTCATTTCAAAAGAAATGCCAAGAAAATCTTTGGGAAAGACATTGGAGAACTCATTGATAAAGGAAACTGATTCAAGAGACGAAACCTTGATAACTACACCATTTAAAAATCATCTTATAGGCTTTGAGATGGGAAATAGATTAGCTTCTCAGACAGTGAATTCCTATCTTTCTAATAAATAATGGGCTCATGTGAAAATTTAAATTTGATACTAATGGTCCTACAATCAATGGAAGCATAGGAGGCATATAACCATTCAATCCCTAAAATGGCATCAAAATCAACCATGGCGAGTTCTACAACATGAAAAGGGATAACTTTATGCAAGATTAACACAGAAAAACCTCTATAGATATTTCTAGCAATGATCAAATCACCCGTAGAAGTACAAACTTATAATGGTTCAAGTAAGACTTTGGAACATACATTCAATCTATTCTCAAAAGGAAAGGAGTTACAAAAGATAAATTGGTTCTTGGAACTAACAATGTATACATATTATAATTGAAAACTTTCAACATACCGATGATAACATCCATAGTCTCTTTCACTTCTTGTTGAGCATTCAAAGTATAAAACTAATTGGTGTATTTGGGAACCTTTTTGGGCTTGCCCACCTTGGACTCCTCGGACATCAGGCCTAGTATCACTATTACTCCTACAATGTTTGTGTATGATGACTAGGCATGCTAAACTTGAACTATGTATTGGAACTGACTAAACATTCCCTTTTGTGGAGCCTTTCACACTTCTTGCAATTCGGAGAAGTATGAGTACCCATACATCCTTGTGCCTTGGGGTCGAAGGCTTTGTCCTCTTTGAACATTAGATAAGGAAAATTGGTCAAGCCTTGATCCACTTTCTTTTGTCCACCACAAAACTTACCATGTCTGCCACTTTCGGCCTTTTGGTAGGAGAATCCACCGCCCTCAATTCGATCCCTTTTGGACTCTCTATCATGCTCACTCAACTTTCCATCTCTAATTTTCTCTATATATGTCATGTGGTAGGAGATATCCATCTCCTTCATTATCATGACAGTTTTGCACTTTTTGGATACCAAATTTGTCACTCTAAAGATAAACTTGTTCATCCTTGAGATTGGGTCAGCAACCATAAATGGTGCATACTTTGATAGATTGTAGGATATTGATTAGTTCTTTAACCTTGGCATCCCTCAACTCTAATATAAAGAACAAGTGTCGAAAGGCACCTTTAAAGTCTTCCCAAGAAGTTAGTTTTATGGTAGACATTGTAGATCCCCGAATGGGTGGTTTAAAGTGGGGGAGATGGATTTGTTGGGTTCGAATTTGGTTTTGGATGCCTTAGGGAAAGTGAGGTTGATAAGAGAGAGGTTGAGAACAACCCTTAGTAGGCAAAAGTCCTATGCCGATATGAGGAGAGGGGATCTTACATTTACGGTTGGTGATTGGGTCTATTTGAAGGTTTCGCCCATGAAAGGTGTGGTTGATTTTTATAAGAAGGGTAAATTGAGTCTAAGATATGTGGGTCGTTATAAGGTGTTGAGGAGGATCTGTAAGGTGGCCTATGAGTTGGAATTGCCTAGTGGAATGGATATGGTTCATCCGGTCTTCCATGTATCTATGTTGAGGAAGTATGTAGGTGACCCAAATTCTATTATACCATTAGATATTGTGGGTGTTGTTGAAGACAACATGACTTATGAAGAGGTTCTGGAAGAAATTTTGGATAGACAAGTGAAGAGGTTGAGGAACAAGGATGTTGCTTCTGTTAAGGTCCTTTGGAGAAACCAACAAGTTGAGAGTACTACATGGGAAGCCGTGGCGGACATACAAAAGTGATATCCCTATCTCTTCCATTCTACTTAAGCCTAAGGTACTAATTCAAGTTCCCTATGTGATTTCAAGTCTTAA
>JAOTQJ010003491.1:0-56516 GCA_025642045.1 Solanum sejunctum | reverse complement strand
CTATGTTTAGAAATTTGAAATTTCCTTTTTGTGTAATTGCACCATTTTATCAGACTATTCTCCTTAGTATGAACTACATTTGACCTAAATTCTCAAGAATGAGATACATAGGTGGGCCTATGTCGGCCTTGGTCACTTTTTACTTAAAATATATATTTGGTCTACTTCCCGAGGGGGAACTACGTTTGACCTGATTCCTGCCTCAACGGGATATATAGGCACCATGACGGCTCGGTCATATTCCCAGAAAAGAAAACTGGGACAGAAGTTTTGAAAGGAACTCAAAAAATCTGAATAGAGAAGTCTTTTACAACACATTGAGGTTTAGAGCACAATAAAACTTCAACTGGGACAGAATTTTTGAGAAAGATCTCAAAATTTCTCAAGGAGCTTTTGATTAGCTGATAATCCTTGACAAACATCTAAACTTTTATAGAAATTTTGAGGTCACCCTCAAAATTTTGCCAAACATTGTCACAAATTTGAAAGTCGTATCTTTCTACCTTATGCCTACTAAGAGGTGGCAGATCGAGACAGGTCAATGGGGATAAGACAATTCAAGTTATCAACAATTTGTCAATTATCAATTTGTTTTTAACTAAGAAAATTTCTTTGGGTGCAGAAAAATTTTTGTAGCTGGGATGTTCAAGTCAATTATCCATTCGTTTTTAACTAAGAAATTTTTTTTGGGTGCAGGAAAATTTTCACAGCTGAGACGTTCAAGTTACCAATAATGTGTCAATTATCAATTTGTTTTTTTTAAAAAAAAACTAAGAAGTTTTCTTTGGATGCAGAGAAATTGGAGGGATAAATTTCTCGCAAGGAAATTGTCACATCTACAAGAGAGCTACAGAAGCAAAGATAGCTCCGTCTCGCCCAAGTCAAACAAAATTTTTGCAGTGAATTTTGGCCTGGAAAATAACTGAAGCGCTCAAGTCAAGGATCAATTCATTTCGAAAACTAAGAGTTCTTTCTATTGGATGCAGGAAATTTTTTTTGCAGGAAAATTTTCGCAGAGAACAGCTGAGACACCCAGCTTACCCACAATCTACCAATTCATTTTTAAAACTAAGAAATTTTTTGTGGATACAGGGAACTTTTGGCACGTCTTATCTACAAAAGGATAACAGAGGAATAAATAGCTCCGCCTCGCCCAGGCCACCAAAAATCTATCATAAATTGATTCATTTTCAAAACTAAGAAACTTTCTGTGGATGCAGGAAAATTTTTGCAGGTTTTGTCTATAGGAGATCATATGAGGCGTAAATAGTCTGATCTCGCTGAAACCATCAGAGATTTATCAAAGGTCAGCTCATGTTTAAACTGATAAATATTTTGTAGATGCAGAGAAAATTTACAGTCTTGCCTACAAAAGGACAATTAATACGCAAATAAGTTTTTGTCTCACTGAAATCCTCGGTAATCTATTAAATTATCATATCATTCTACCATGCATAAATTATTTATTCATCACGCATCATAGGAAGGTCCATTCATTTTGCATCATGGAGAGGATCATTATCATGCATTGCAGAGAGTCATACATTGCAGAGCGTCATTTCATGCATTGCGGAGCGACATTATCATGCATCGCGCAGTATCACTTATCATGCATTACAAAAAAGCTATCCACTTTGTGCCCAGAGCGCAATTCCACACCTGGAGAGCAACTCTATGCCCAGAGCGCCACTTATTTGTCAATTGCGCCCAGAGCGCCACTTATCTGTCAATTGCGCCCAGAGCGCCACTTATCTATCAATTGCGCCCAGAGTGCCACTTATCTGTCAATTGCGCCCAGAGCGCCACTTATCTGTCAATTGCGCCCAGAGCGCCACTTATTTGTCAATGAGCCCAGAGCACCATTTATTTGTCAATTGCGCCCAGAGCGCCACTTATTTGTCAATTGATCCCAGAGCGCTATTCTATTTTGCAGGTGCGCCCAGAGCGCCATTCTATTTTATGTCCAGAGCGCCATTTTGTGTCTAGAGCGCCATTTTATTGCACCCAGGGCACTGCGATCGGAGCACAATTTATTTTTGGCTGCTCCGAGAAGATTACTTTATTTACAACTACCCACAGGGATCATTATATACCCTCGCAGGAGAACCAAGAAGAGTTTTTATTATTATATTCAACTGCCCACAGGGATCATTACATATCCCTCGTAAGAGAATCATTTTATTATTTCCAACTGCCAAGAAGGTCGTTGCTCGTTCATCGTACCAAGTCTATTTATTTCCAATCATCGAGAGGGCAATTGCAGATTTACTGCCAAGAAGGCTATATTATTTTCAACCGTTAAGATAACCACCGTATGATTATTATCGATGAAGGCTATACAAAGATTTTTATTATGCCTAAGAGCGTGGCCAGTTGCCGAGATAGCCATTGCTATGTTATCTCTAGCTACAGAGCCACCACATGATTATCACCAGCAAAGACTATTTTATTGTCTACTATGGCGAAGAGCGTGGCCAGTTACCGAGATAGCTATTGCTATGTTATCTCCAGCTGCCGAGCCATCATATGATCATCTTCAACAAAGATTTTTTATTATGCCTAAGAGCATGGCCAGTTGCCGAGATAGCCATCGCTATGTTATCTCCAGCTGCCGAGCCATCACATGACTATCACCAGCAAAGACTATTTTATTGTCTACTATGGCGAAGAGTGTGGCCAGCTACCGAGAAAGCTATCGCTATATTATCTCCAACTGTCGAGCCATCATATGATCATCTCCAACAAAGATTTCTATTATACCTAAGAGCGTGGCCAGTTGCCGAGATAGACACTATGTTATGTCCAACTGCCGAGCCATCACATGATTATCACCTACAAAGATTATTCTTATTATTGATTCAACATTTATCAAGCCAAATAGAAGAACAAACATCTAATGAGGTAAACAATGCCATCTCAAGCTCAAATTATGATTTTACTAACATTCTGTTTCAATCATATTGAGAGCATCCGAAAGGATGAGATTCTCAAAGCAACCACAAGTATGGACATCATCAAATAGGATGCAGCACAACGTGGAACTTTTTCTTAGCAGCGAACTGGGATATAGTCCGAAGAGGGGCGTCAAACCCTTCGGACATGAGCTGGGAAGCGATAACCACCACTATCTAACCACACCTTTGTCAGAAAGCATGCGAGCATTTTTGTGAGTCAGTTAATTCATTTTCAATTTCTCTTTCGAATAGTCACAACTCTCGTCAGAGTCAATTTTCAAATCCGAGCGACAACGCTTGACAATCCAATTTTGTTGTCACTCCTCCTGAACCAGAGGTCATCTCCGAATAAGGAATTTCCTCTTCGACCGATTGATTTGAACTACAAGTGGCCTGAATTCTCATTTAACCTGAGATATATAGGAAACCCAAAACCAGGGTCCGAACATAACTTCTCATAGTGGACCAAATGTGGTCGGCTAAAAATTGAGCTAGTCAAATTTCTTTGTCCACGATCTCTTTCATCAATCATATCCAAACAAAGGGACAGCTATTGACACCCAATTTTTACCCTCCACTATGTCAAATTAATTACTGAGTCCTTATTTTGTTTTAACGATTTTTAAATAATTATCTTAAAAAAAATAAAATATATGTATATATATAATTAAGCGGGCGCGTGTACACCACGCACCCCTAATTTTTCATTTATCCCCTCTCCTTTCCTTCTTTGTCTTTCAACCTTGAAAAACTAGAAAACCTAAAGAAACCAAAAACCCTAACCGCCAAAAACCCACTCCCAGATCCCAAACCCGACAGGAATCGACAAACCTCAATGTTCTTGTCCCCCACGACTTTTCTCCCTCATGCGTACCCCACTTTTTCTTCAAAATTGATCCGTTTGAAACCCTAATGATCCCCTATATAATCCATTCTTCTTCTTTGTTTAAGAGGGGGGGTCGACAATAAAAAATCTGAAAAAAACTTAGAAAATTTCACAGTCGTCATCATTCTCACAAAAAAATTCCAGTCAGGTTTCATTGTGGTAAAGTTTCATCGTCAAGCTCGTCATCGTCCCAGTGTTGCTTCCCCACAAAAGGTAATGCCCCCAACTTATTCTTCTTCATTTTGTTTGTGTTTGATTGTGAGATAGATTCTAGTGTTACACTGAAACGAGTTTATTCTGTCGTGACTGAAATGGTGATGATTTTGGCTTGTTAACATTGTGATGTTGTTGTGCTCGTCAAGATGTTTTTCCTGCTAGATATGTAATACTATGATGTCACTCTAAATGGTTGTGAGTCTTAATCTATTTTGATTTAGCATAAAACAACTCTTCTAGTCATTCTGGATTACTGATCTGACTGGCAGCTGCGACACTCTTTCATTTTGACCAAATAAGGGTCGAACGGTCACATTACAAAGAAATTCCCCTGTTCTGCTGAGAATGCTGGTTGTTGTTGGATTTACCCTGAACTGAGTTGAATCTTGTCCCTGTTATAGTGTGTTTCGCTATCATGTAATTCGTTAGTACACTATTTGCGTCATATTACTTTGGCCCCTGCTCATTTGGTTTTAGGCTCAAGTTTCTTTGAGTTGCAAGCATGAATATACATATCCATACTGTTAAATCTTATTGGAAGAAGCAGAAAGAATGTTCCTATTATTTGGCCTTTCCTTTGCACTATTAGCTGTTCAAAAGTTGACTAGTGTGGACATGATTTATTTCCCAGACAAGCATGTTGTAATAATTACAGGGTTGTAGGTATTCTTATACCATATTATTATAAATCTATGTACATTTGTTGCATTTTGGTCTTTCACGATATGTTGGCCCTTAACTATTATGCCTCTCAGTGTTGGCTATCATCTTGGCTTCACTGGTAGCAGTCTCTTCTGTCGGTTTACCTAAATGTTGGTTTGATATGGTAGTTGTGACTCTATGACCCATGCTCAATACGTTGAAATTTGGTTTCCTTCTCTATTATGTCATAAGTCTAAAGTTTGAGTTACTCATTGCCTTCTTTCCCTTTTCTCTGTTTTGACAAATAACACGAATCTTTTGCCTAGTTACATGTTGATTCTAAGTTCAGAACTAACGTTTCAAAGCTCTTCCAGGCTGTTGTCTGTGTTACTTGTATATTTTAACTCTCTGCTGGTTTCTCTCAAGTTAATAGCTAAATAACAGCATCCAGTAATTGTCTTAAGTCTGTTTCTATCACATTTATTCAACCATTGTTTTTGAGTGTCATCCTATCTTTAAGTTGACTGATCTCTTAAAACTTTCAAGTTTAAAAATTCATAAACGTGTTCATTTACATGTTGTTACTTTGCCTACATGCTGGTTCTCTGTGTTTAAAAATCTGTTTGCGAGAATTCGCTTGCATATTCCTCTTCTTGAAATGTTTTACTAGTACAGGTCATATAAGTCATAGTTTGCTTGCCTTCTTGTCCGTGGAATCTGTATGAAAATCGAGAGTCTGACTAGTAGTAATAGAATTGCCTGTATCATTGGATTCAAATTCCATACTCAAATTTGCATGATTCACTTTGGTTTTAAGACTTGTTATGGTTCTATGTCTTGGCCTGCTATTGCTTTGGAGTTAAATGTCTTGCTTGCCATTTTGTTTCATGAGAGTCAGTATCATTATGTTATTGTTTTTGAGTCTCTTACTAATCTTTAATTTTATTTCTTTGCATGAACGATGCTCCGAGTCCATTTTGGATTCCACGAACTGCATTCCTTGGGCCATGGAGGCCCAAATCTCCTCTTCGAGTTAGGTTCCTCAATCCATAGATCAAGAAGTAATCTCCAAAGTCATGGCAGCAACCGGGCATGCTCAAACATGAGGAATTAAAACGAGTCATCATTTGGGTTTGCCAAGCCCATTCCTTTCTTTAAATTCCTTTTTTTTTACTTTATTATTTGCAGACATTTGCTATTTTGTTTTGGATGTTGACATTCTGTTTGTTATTGGTTTCAATCTAATTAAATTTCCAGGGAGTCAAAATTGTTATTTTCATTTTTTTAGTTTTGAGAAAGTTCTTTCATTAAAAATAAAAAATATAAAAGTAAAAAAATATAAAAATAATAAAAAATAATAAAAAAATAATAAAAAATGTTATTTCATCATTTTAGTTTAGTTTTTTTTAAATTTGGTCAATTTGTCAAATTTAGTCAAATGCGTTTAGTTTAGTTGAGTCTAGTCAAATCTCTTCAAGTTGGGTCAAAGTCTTTCAAAATCAATTGAAAATTCAAAATGAGTAAATCTTTGTCAAGTTAAAAGTTAGTCAAATCACTTAATCGCCGGATAATCGCATTTAGCGGTCATTTTGAGTGCGTAAAACCTTCTCGAAGTGGAAATGTGAACCCAAATTTGTTCTCAGGATTTAAAACTATTTTTCTATTAGATCTTTTTAAATACTTATTGGTTTTCTAATTATCCGTAAAATTAGGTGGCGACTCTGTTATTTTCTTGAATTTCAAGAATCATTTTTTTCTCAAATTAATTGAGTTTGCATCAATTTTTGATTTTTGAATAATTTTCTTTTTCAAAAGCCATTTTTCATGATAACAAAAATCCACATACCTGAATTTTAGAGATTTCTTTATTGAAGATTTGAATGAGAACATGAAGCTTGAATGAATTTCTTGAGATCCGAAATGAGTTTGGAACACTTGAATATGAGTGAAATATTTGGCTAAGCTTTAGAGAGGGTTTTGGGAAATATATTGAATGATATGGGGTTGAAAGATAACTATGTGTAGGTGTTTTTATGCATAGGAAGGCTCAGGCCCAAGACCCTAAGGCCTTGGACTGAAATAAGAAAACTGGCAGCAAAATTACATTGCTCTCCATCCTGGAGCTAATGCGAACAGGTTCTGGAAGTCACTTTTTGGTGAAATTTATTTTTTACTACGGATCTTCTAAAATTCATGTTATACTTATATTCTACTCAATTTTGAACCCTGAACAAGAAATAAAGTTGGATTTTTTATATTACGCACAAATTTTGAGATATATGGAAATTACAATTATGGAAATTTTGTAGGCACATTTTCGATCACTTTTTGGGGCGATTCATCAAGTATTATTCGCTTGGTCTATAATGATGGTCTCTTCCTACACATGTAATATTTTCTATACAAGCATGTTTACTTCAAGCGTTGGTCACGCATGCCATATTGCTATATACTTACCCATTGGTTATGTATATGCATTTTTATTATGTTGCCTATCTCTTCTTGCATTGCATCCTACATACTTAGTACATTCAAACATACTAATGCATACTCTATACCTACATGATGTTACCAAGTAGAAACTCGAGCCCCTCACAATCATCCTCCCCATGGCTAGTTGGTATCTTGAAGATAAGTTATTGGTTGGTCCTCAACTTCGGGACATTAGCTTTGAACTCTTACTATTGCTATTTCTTTATTTTAAACTTTGATTCTAAAAAGGTGAGCTCAAAAAGTTTTCTTTGCCCCTGCCCAATCTATGTAAGAGGTGTTATTGGACAAGTGATATAATTATGCTTGAGCATTGACTCTTTTGATGATTTAATCTATTAAAGACATTCCTTAGTCCCTTTATCCTTATTTATACACTCTTGTTGTTATTTAATTGGTTTTCCGACCAAGAATGTCTAAATGATATGCTAAGAGGCTTGTTTGGGGTCTCTTCGGGTTCTCATTCACCGTGTCATGTCTAGGCCCTAGGCTTGGGTCGTGACACAAGATGTCATAGCTTGTAATACTTTAATTTAATAAACATATCATAATCTCAATCATTAGTAGGATCCCATGCATCAATAAATCAAGAATCAACATATTCCTAACATTTATCATGTAATGGAGTGATAATAGAAAATACCCACAAAGAATTAGTCATTACAATCAAGAAATTTGATAAAAAATATTTTTGGGCTCCGTGAGTGAAAGGACCATGTATGAAGATCCACATATCTTAGACTTGGGGTTTCTTAAAGAAAATTGGAGGAAGACTTGAGGTTTGACTTGGTTTCTTGAATTCGAACAAAACTTCTTGAAATTCTTGAGAATGGATGGAGAATTTGGTGAAGATTAGAGAGTAATTTGAGAGGTTTTTGGTGAGTTTTGGAGTTGAGAAATTGCTAAGGATGAGGGTTTCATGTATCTATAGACATTAGATAATTACCCAATTGTCCTTGAGTGAAAAAGGGGGGTTTTGACCTATGACGCATCCAGTCCGCGACGTAGATAGCTAGTGCTTACGAAATTTCACTGAAAAAAATACATTTTGGCACAGGTAAAATATACCTTGTAGGTAACTATTTTCCCACACAATTTTTCCATCTGAAGAAGTATATGAGGTTGAATTTGCGAAATTCTACATGAATTTTGAGCTATTAAAAAAAGGCATCCCAGGGTCTTTTCGAGCTATATTGAGGGGTGTTTTAGTTTGAATGTCCTAAGTATGCAGGCATGCAATGGACATGAACTCATTAAACTTGCATTCAATGTTAGATGAAAAGGGAGCATATACATAGAAAGAATCATATAACAAGTACATAATTTATAGCAATATGCCATGAGGTACATGATAATGAATGCGAAAATACTTTGATATATATCAAGAGGATTGTCACGACCCAAATCTAGGGCATATACCTGACTAGGGGAATGAAAAGTTCAAAGACAACCCAAGCAGGCCTCTTGATTGTAACATGCACACATCTTTAGTTTCAGAAGTGAAATAGACTAAACAAGACTCATTTGATAAAAGGAAAATGGGACTAAGGGAAGTCTTTCATAAACATAGCAACATAAGAAGAGTCAAGCTTGAAAAAATAAACGCATAATATACACCTCCACATTTAGAATGAGCAAGGGCCAAGACTATCCATGGGCTCACCCTCATAATAACAAGTGCTCAACATAAAGAATGAATCTCAAGGTAGTATGAAATGAGTAGATATTGCCCTCAGAGTTGACGAATCGCCAAAGGTTTCTCCAAAGGAACGTACTAGCCACGTGGAAGACGATGATCAAATGGAGCTCCAGTCCCTACATGGTGATATCATGTAGGCATAAGGAATACATTAGTATATTTGAATATACTAAGTATGTGGGATGCAATGCAACAATACATAAGCCAATATATTCAAATGCATAATCATAGGCAATGGATAAGTATAATCTCAACATGGTATGCATGATCAATGCTTGAAGTAAAACATGCTTGTAAATAATTCAACTTGCACAGTATATAATACATGTATGGAAGGAGACCTTAACAGACTTAGACCAAGTAGTTACAACTTTGAATCAAAGGCATGACACCCCCCGGTG
This sequence comes from Solanum sejunctum, assembly GCA_025642045.1. Taxonomy (NCBI): domain Eukaryota; kingdom Viridiplantae; phylum Streptophyta; class Magnoliopsida; order Solanales; family Solanaceae; genus Solanum; species Solanum sejunctum. The sequence goes on along the minus strand of JAOTQJ010003491.1, from coordinate 47,228 downwards.
AAGTGCAGTCTACTATCCAAAGTAAACCAAACATGATAACATGAACTAGATGGATCCACTAGTATTGCAAGGGTAATATTCATAATCCTCTGGTGGCACATAATTTAGAGAGTAAAGACATTAAATAAGGACCCCTTGATTCGAGCCCCCATCTTAAACCTCAATCGATGCTATGTCTAATCCCAAGGAATACTTGAAATAATCATAACTCATATAACTTGTAAGAAACATAACAACATGACATGAGTAGCTTTTGAACATGCTTGACCTCTATTAGTGAGCCTAACTTGAACATGAGAATATATTATAATCATACATGAACCCTTGCTTTCACATTAATGGCTCACAAGAGGTAAAAATCGTGAAATAGGGCTTAACTTGATACTTGAAAAATAATAGATAATTTTCATGAATTCAATACATACTTGAAAGTCCTTAATCATCACGAAGTCAACTGACTTGTATATCATGTAAATAACTTGAGAGTTTTTATCATGTAAGTTCATCCAACACTTAGTGGGCAAATGATACTTATTCAAAATCATACAACTCAAGAGTATAATAAGATGAGTAAATAAATTCATAATCAACCCACCAACATTGTAGAAAAACCCCAAATTGGGTATCATGAAATCCATCTCAAAAGTTAATCATAGTTCATTACTTTCATAGCTCAAATCATGTATAGTCTCAATGGACAAAGATTAACTCATAGTATATGTTTAAAATATATATTCATGTATAATCAACAATACTTGATAAAGCACCAACATAACTTAGGCTCATATTTCATAATAAGAGATACCAATAAGTAATACAACTTGACGTCATGCAATTTTAATAAAAAGAAAGATTCGGCTCCATGGGTGAGAGGACCCAATGGATGAAACCCACATGCCTTAAACTAGGATTTTCTTGAGATGAGCCTGAAGGAAACTTGAAGCTTGAGTTGAATCCTTGAGTTTTGAAATTAAGCTTGATATCCTTGAAATTGAATGCAAAATTTGGTGTCTTTGAGAGGTTTTTGAGAGTGTTTTGTAGTGATATAGACTTCTTATCATGAACATTAATGTATGCAAAAATATAATGAGGGATGATTCTTAAGTCTTGAAATCGGAGATGGGACTTATGTATTACCTTCAGCTTGAGTAGAGTGAAAGAGTTATGGGTATCACCTTTTCATGTCCACCTCAGCTTCCCATGTTGCACTTTCAACTTGTTGATTCCTCCGAAGGACCTTGGTGAATGCTACATCTTTGTTTCTCAATCTCTTCACTTGTCTATCCAAAATCTCCACCAGTACCTCCTCATAGGTCAAATTATGCTCTAAATACCCACAACTTCTAAGGGCACTATAGAACTTGGGTCACCCACACACTTTCTCAACATGGATACATGAAAGACCAGATGAACCATATTGATCTCCATAGGCAACTCCAACTCATATGCAACTTTACCAACTCTCATCAAGACTTTATAAGGACCCACAAACCTTGGGCTCAATTGCCATTTCTTGCCAAACTGCACCATACCCTTCATGGGTGAGACTTCCAAGTAAACCTAAACCAACCTTAAACTCAAGATTTCTTCTTCCCACATAGGAGTAGGACTTTTTTCTACATTGGGTTGTTTTCAATATCTTCCTTATCAACCTCACCTTCTCCAAGGATTCCACAACCAAACACGAACCTATCAAAGCCATCTCCCCACATCAAACCACCAAACCCGAGATGTACAATGCCTACCATATAAAGCTTCAAAAGGATCCATACCAATGATTGAGTGGTAGGTATTGTTGTAAGCAAAGTCAATAAGTGGAAGATGTTCATCCCAAATACCCTTAAACTCCAAAACACGAGCTCTAAGAATATATTCAAGAGTTTGGATAGTTGTCTTGGCTTGACCATCCATTTGAGGATGAAAAGTAACGCTAAGCTTAACCTTGATACCAATACCTCTTTGGAAGGATCTCCAAAAGTGAGAAGTGAATTGAGCACCATGATCCAAAATGATAGACTAGGACACCCCATGCAATCAAACTAACTCATGTATATACAACATGGCATAGTATTCGGCACCATAAGTAATTTTGACCAGTAGACAGTTAGCTAACTTTTTCATTCTATCCACAACAACCCAAATATAGTCGAAATGTTTTCTAGTCTTAGGAAACGCAACCACAAAATCCTTGTTGATCTCTTCTTACTTCCAAGTAGGAATTTCTATGTTTTGGGCTAGGCTACCCGACCTTTGACTTTTGACTACACTTGTTCGCAATTATGACATCTAGATACTTATTTTCCAATACCTCTCTTAATACCACTGCACAATATCTCTCTCTCAAGTCGCTATACTTTTTTGCAGAACAGGGTGAATAGATAGGATGAATTATGAGCCTCCTTCAAGATCAACTCCTTTAAGTTATAAACATTAGGCACACAGAACCTACCTTAGTATCTAAGGGCACTATCTCCCCCTAGGGAGAACACCTCAACTTTACCATCTCTCACCAAAGGCTTCAACTCTAGCAAGATAGGGTCAAGATCTTGTTTTGCCACCACTCTTCATTAACCAAGTTGGACACTCACGATACAAATTTGTTCATCCTTGATCTCGGTTCGACAACCAATTGTGGAGCATACCTGAAGAGCTTATTGAACTTGAGGGCATACTTCCTCAGACTTATGGAACCTTACTTAAGGTTCGAAACTACATCATCTTAGCCTCCCTTAACTCGATAGGAAAAGATTGGTTGAGGAATGCAATTTTGAACTCTTCCCAAGGGATAATATTATTATTTCCCTTCTCCAACGTCCATTGAGTAAACCAAATTTGAGTCATCACTTTGAGTTTGTAGGCCACCAACTCTGTTTTTTCCTCCGAATTGATCTCAATGATAGATAGTAACCTTATACACCTCATCAATGAAGTCTTAGGGATACTCATCCTTCTTAGACCCATAAAACTCTAGTGGATTCATTCTTGTGAAATCTCTCACCCTTGAGGTCGTAGTGGGAGCATGAGGGGGTTGGGCCTATTGGTTCAATTGGTTGGTCATAGCATAGGCCAACATTATAACAACATCTCAGAACTCATCTTGGGATACTTCTCCATATTGAGGAGATTGAGTAGCAGGAGTGGCTGGTTGCTCCTTGGGTGTACGATGTAACGACCACAAAAAAAGTGTTTGAAAATGTGTCTCGAAAGTGCTCGAAATTGTAATTTCATATATCTAAAAATCCATTCATTATTTCAAAAATCTGACTTCATAATCTTATTAAGGGGTCAAATTGAGTAGGATATGGGTCTAACCGGAATTTTAGAGCAACCATATCAAAATCTGAAAATCGCAACAAATGCTATTTAGGAGGGTCAACTTTCATGGGACATATCTGATAATTAAGTGGTCCATGACCTACCAACTTTTTTTCCTTTGAATTATCCTTCCAATGCATTTTGTTTCAACTCATTCCGGGTTTGGATGAAGGATTTATGCCCATTTTCATAAAACTCATCCGTGTAGACAATGCAGATTTCCAGTGAGTATCTGCGTCACCTCAGTGACGCAGACCAGTGTTATTTTAGCCTTTTTTCTTATTCTGGTCTAAGACTTTCAAGTGTTGGGCCAAAGGGTTCCCTACATATTTTTACCTATACTTAGCCTTATTTCACCCTCATATCATCCTCAACATTCCCCAATATCCTCTCAAATACTTAGACTCAAATTTCACCCTAAATGCAAGTCCAAACTCAAGACCAATCTTAAGCATTTCACCAAGAATCTCATTCAAACTTCAATTCTCCATGTCTAATCTTCTTTAAGGGTTCTCCAAAATTAAGGTATATAGTGTTAAACCATTAGGTCCTTCCATCCATGGTGCCTAAACCCTCTTTTTACTAATATTTCATGATTTAAAGTTGATTTTACATGTGGGTCTTATATGTTAAGAAATTTACTGCATACTAATTTTAGTTCATGAAAGTATGGTTGTTTTAGCATGTTTCGAGCTTCAAGTCTTGGATTTGATATTGGATTTTCATGAGGGGTTTTGATATGAATGTCTTGTGGTGTTGCATGGTGTTGATTAGAGTTTTTAACACTAATTTGTTTGCCTAATTTCATCCCTAAATTGCATTCTCTTTTACCCTCATTACACACCCCCAAGGTGTTTGATAAAATGTCTGGTTATGGTTTCTTGAGGAAATAAAGGTCTAAAGCATGAGATGTGATATGATTGACTATATGATGATGAAATGAGCTTATGTACATGATGAATACTGTAGAAAGTGTTGTGGTAGACCATTCCCAATTCGGGGACCTAGTTGAGGGGTCAAAGACTCAACCACTAAGGTGATGGTTGCGATCATCACCAACCTAGTTGAGGGGTTAAAAGACTCAACCACTAGGGTGATGGGTGCGATTATCACCAACCTAGTTGAGGGGTTGATATCTCAATCACTAGGGTGATGGGTGCGATCATCACTAACCTTGATGAGGGGTTTGTACCTCACACATTAGGGTGATGGGTGCTATCATCACCAACCCTAAGGGGTTTATACCTTGTCAATCTAGCTTGGTCTCCTTTTCACATATGATATTCCATATGAGCATGATTTACTTATGCATTGATGATACATGTCATATTGTTATATTATGCCTATTGCCTATCATTATGCATTTTGGATTATGACGCCTATCTATTGTTGCATTGCATCCCACATACTTAGTACATTCAAACGTACTAATGCATACTCTTGCCTATATGATATCACAATGTAAGGACTGGATCTACTATTGATTCTTCTTGTGGCTAGATGGATTATTCACGTAACCTTTGGTGATTCCTCCACTCCATGGACAAGGAATATTCTCTCTCACTATGTATTAAGATTCCCTTTACTTTATTGTATAATTATGACTATGAGGGTGAGCCCGGTTGTATGTCTTGGCCCTCATCATTATCTATGTAGTAGAGGTGTTGTTGCACAAAGCTATGTAATTACGCTATGAGTTGATTCGATTATCTCTTGACTTTATGTTACGACAAGTTCTCCCTTAGTCCGTTTTTGCCCTTATTTCCATTCTTCAAATGTCAATTAATTTTTTCCGGGACCAAGAATGTGTAATAATATGCTATAAGGCTTGTTTGGGGTTCCCCATTCATTGATCATGTCTAAGCACTAGGCTTGGGTTCATTAGTCTCCCTCTTGTAATCGATATGATCTAGAAGAGCAAAGAGAATTCGTTAAGGAAAAGCCTTACACATATATCTAAACCATGATATAGACCATGAAGAAGTGAAATATTTCACAAAACGCCTTATAGCCTCCCATTCATAGTTGGAGCACACTTCACAAGCATGAATAAGACTCTAATCGATGTGGTGTGCTGGATTTCGAGGACCATTAGCAACCTAGCACTTTGATAATAAGCTTGTCACGACCAGAGCCTAGGGCCTAGTCATGACACGACAAATGAAAAGTCTGAAGACAACCCAAACAAGCCTCTTGATTTTAACATGCAAACATCCATGGTTGTGGAAGTACAATAGACATATAAATAAGAATCATTTGATAAAAGGGAAACGAGACTAAGAGAAATCTTTCATAAACATAGATGAGTCATGCTTGAAAGCATAATATTCCACAACACCTCTAAATTTAAAATGATGCCGGAACCAAGAGACTTCTCGAGCTCGCCCTCATAATAACAAGTGTTTAACAAAAAGAAAGAGTCTCAAGATAGCATGAAATGAAATTGTCCTCAGAGTTAAGGACTCACAAAAGGTTACTTTAAAGGATCATACCAGCCACGTGGAGGAGAATGATCAAATGGAGCTCCGATCCCTACATGGTGATATCATATAGGCATAAAGTATGCGTTAGTATGTTTGAATATACTAAATATGTGGGATGCAATGAAACAAGACATAAGCTAATATAGTCAAAATGCATAATCTTAGGCAATGGATATGTATAATGTCAATATGGTATGCATGATAAATGCATGAAGTAAAACACGCTTGTAAATCATTAAACATGCATAGTGCATAATACATGTATGGGAGGGGACCTTAACAAACATATACCAAGTAGCTACAACTTGGAATCCAAGGCATGACACCCCCTCGGTACAAGTGATCGGCATGACACCCCCTAGCGAACTGCAGTCTACTTGCCATGATAACATCAAATAGATGTATCCACAAGTATAGCAAAGGTAATATAGATAATCCTATTATGGCACATAGTTACTATTATAACCCAAGCCTAGGGCCTAGAAGTGATCGGAGAATGGAAAACACAAAGGAATCCCAAAAAATCCTCATAGCACATCATTACACATCCTTTATCGTAGAAGCAATAAGAATGATAATAAGAGATAAGCATAATCAAGGGGAATTACGACTAAGGGTAAACTTCCATATCATAAACATCAAGAAACAAGAGAGTCAAGGCTTGAAGATTAGATACATAACATATCCAGCAACACCTCTACTACATAGATAAGAGCGAGGGCCACGACAAGCAACTGGACTCACCCTCATAATTAATACATAACATAAAAGAAAGACAGTCTTAGTACATAGCAAGAGATCATAAGCAACGTCCCCGGAATGGACCACTCACCAACAAGCTTGAGTGAAATCATACTAGCCACATGGGTGGAAATTCTCAAGCAGCGCTCCAATTCCTAAATGGTGTATCATGTAGGCATAGAGTATGCATTATAGGCAACATAATCAAAATGCATATTCATAAACAATGAATAGCATAGTAATAATATGACATGTATGACTGATGCCTAAAGTAAAACATGCTTACAACCCAAATCAACTTATATAGATCATAATACGTAAGTGTGGGAAAGGACCTCAACTAACATAGATAGACATAAGACCAAGCGAGCTACAACTTGGAATTCCGATGATTATCCTTTACTAAACAAATGGACTACTTTCCAATGTAAACCATACATCACCTTACGGAGCCTGTCCCATTTCAGAGAAGCAACTTTCCTTACGAGAGCCCATCCCTTTTCGGAGAGGATTTTATGAGTAACTTCACCTTATGGGAGCCCATCCCTTTTTGTATTAAGTGGCATTCCTTTCTTGAGCCCATCCTATTTTGGAGAGGATATTATGAGTAATCTCACATTATGGGGGCCCATCCCCTTTCGGAATAAGTGGCCTCCCATCATCCCATTTTGGAGTGGCATTTCATAGAAGAACATACTAAATGAATCCACTATTTTAGCAAAGGTATCACATAGTCCTATGGTGGCACATAGATCAAGGAAAGAGAGCAAACCCTCCATCTATTGGTGCTAAGTCTAATCCCATGGAATATATGTAAGGTAATCATAATTTATTATCTTTAAATAAACACAAAGACATGGCACGAGTAGCTTTAACATCATTGACCTAAAGTAGTGAGTCTAACTTCAAACACACGAATGGATCATCATCAAACATTACCCTTGCATCAACTAAAACATCAAGGGGCTCACAAGAGGTGAAATCTTTAAGAAAGGACTTAAACCCGACCTTACAACATCATCAACATTTCCATGATTTAATCATATCTCTAAAATGCACATAGTCATCATATACACACTTGAATCATAGCTCAACCAATAGATCATCAAAACTTAAAGAATCCTTAAAAAGTCATTTTATCAAACACTTGGCTGTTTTTTAATGCTAGTGTAAACCATGCAATACAAGAGTGAAATCATCCAAGTAAATTCAATTTAAAACCATCAATAAATACTTAGAGACACACTCAAGCAATATACATCAAAATGCTTCATCAAATTTCACAATAGACCATAGATTCAAAGTTCAAAACATGCTAAAACAACTATAATTTCATGGAACCCCGACATAGTGTGCAGTGATTTTCATAATAAATAAGACTTGTGAGTAAATCAACTTTAAGTCATGCAATTTTAGGTAAAAGGGAGCTTGGGCATCATGGGTGAAAGCAACCCATGAAAGAAACCCACATACCTTAGCTTTCGAGATAAACTTGGTGAAGATTAGAGACGGAGACTTGAAGCTTGAGTGCAATCATTAGAATCAGAGAGGGTTTTAAGACTTAAATTTAGGAGATGAAATATTTGGATAAGTGTTTGAATGAGTATTAGGGAATGTTTAGAATGATATGAGGGTAAAAAATGGCTAAGTATAGGTATATTCACGTATGGGGACACTTAGGCCTAAGATATAAAAGCCTTAGACAGCAAGAAAAATAAATTGGCAAAATTTACATAGGTCCGTGACCTATTGCAGAGACCAAATTTACATATGTCCATGATAGCTGCACATCACAACACTATTGCAGACCGATTATGGAAATGTAAAATAGTGATTCGATAGCTCTAAAGTCAGGGTTAGGCCCATTTTCGACTCCTAATGACTCCATGATCAAGAATATGAAGTCGGATAAAAAAATAATTCTTTAATTTTGAGATATATGAAAATTACCATATTGGCCACTTCCGAGGGACATTATCGTGGATATTTTAGGGTCGTTACAGTATCTCTTCTTTGGGAACATTGATCCCCAAATGTTAAAGGGACGTATATGAAAAGTGTAATCATGAACAAATAAGTCCTAACAAGAATGCAACAATACATTTAAAACACCATCTAAAAACATCAACTTAAGTGTCAAAAATTGTCATGAACTTGTTAACATAAACATGGATGCATACAAAAGACATAGGGGCTGAAACACAATGCTTAGAATCATGAAGAGACTTGACATGTCATCATAAGCTTGAATAGAAATGAAAGAGATATGATATTGTTCTTCCATGTCTGCTCCCCGAAAGACTCTTTCAATTAGACAAACCCTCCAAAGAGGCTTAACGTACACCACATCCTTATCAATTAGTTTATTTAACCCTTCCACCCAATGGCTCCAGCAGGACCTCTTCCCAAGTCAACTTATCCTCCATAGTATCTACAACCTTAAGGAGATCTATAGCACTAGAGTCGTCAACACATCCCTTCAACCCAAAAGCATGAAAAACCGGACTAACCATCACCATGTCCATAGGAAACTCCCATCCATATGAAACCTTACCAATCATCCTCTACATTCTATAAAAACTCACGACCAAAAAACATTTGTCAATCTTAACCACACCTAGTTCCCTTAGTACCATGAACCACTATCTCCCCCTTGGGAGATAACCTCCATTCAATCATCCCTCACCAAGTCCTTCAACTCTATCAAGATGAAAATCAAAGCCTTATTTAACTAGACCCCTCAAACCATAGAAGATTCGAAACCATAAAAGCCATTAGACCACCACTCTCAACCACACCTAACTTAGTCAACTGGTGAACTGCCCAACCACCTTCTTGTTGTCTTTCATTCACACCTATCATATTTGGCCAACAACCTCTCACCCCTAAGACTTGCAACACTACCTACAAATGATTTACAAGCTCTAATTAAATCAATGTATCACCAATAGAGACTACCACAAACATGTCATGGTAGGGTTTTAAGACCATATACATGAAACTCATAAACATAGCTGATGCATAAGACAACTAGACAACTTCACCAATAACCAAAAATTCACTCCTAGCCTAAAAGAACGCCTGGAGACATTACCTACCCTCATCCTCACTTGGGACAAAACCCAAACCATAATTTAATCATAAAGAAGTGACTAGCCCATTGTAGTCAACCAAATTAATCATCTATCCCTAGCTATCATATTACAACCTTACAGGCCCTACACTTATCGGAAGCATGATATGCACGTAGCAACCTCAAGACCTCCAATCCATCAACCAAATTCAACCAAGACCACAAGACAAGACTTTATGCAATAAGAACATGGAGAAACCCTTATAAGTTTTTCTAGCACCAATAGATCCACATGATCAAATCTTACTAGAAACAAACGAATAACAAAAGAAATATTGAATATCAAATCCATCAAATCATGCACAATAAAAATCAAGGAAAATCTCTAACTTACTAGTAGCATCATCGGTCATCTCATCCCTTGGTTGCCTTCTTTGAAGAGCATAGAACCTATTTTCCTATGAGTTTCCCTTTGGCCTTAAGGGACACCATCTCTTCCTTCGGTTTGAGCATGGGGGCAATCAATGACCCAATGGCCCATCTTACCACATCCAAAGCAAGCATTAGAGTTCCTCCAACATGGGCCACCATGGTTTTTCCTACACGTAAGGCACTTAGCCTTGGGCCCTCTATAATTACCACCTCGGTGTCTTTGATTTTCATTAGGAGCATTGGAAGACCTTCAGCCTTGATGGAACCGGTCATCCTTGGGACCTTGGATCTTACCATCAATATGAGCCCTCTTGGCCTCTTTACTCCTCCTCTTTCTCAACTTTTCCTCATCCAATTCCTCGACATATGATATCAAGTGAGACAAATCCATATCATTAATCAACAGAGTGGACCAATATTCTTCATTTACCAAGTTAGAGACACCCATAAAGCACTTGTTCATCCTAGCCGTTGAGTCAAAACCAAGTGAGGAGCATATTTAGATAGTTCATTGAACTTGAGTGCAAACTCCCTCACACTCATTGACCCTTTAATTTGTCTTCCCTAAGCTCTATAGGAAAGTATTGATTAAGAAAGGCCACCTTGAACTCTTCCCATAGAACCACATTGTTGACTCCCTTCTCCTCCCTCCATTGATTGTACCATGTTTGCTACCCCTTTGAGTTGGTAGGCTTCCAACTTTGTCTTATCTTTTGATCTAACACCCATGTGGACAGTACCTTATAAGTCTCATCAATAAGCTCTTGTGGGTCTTCATTCACCCTTGATCCATAGAACTCAGGTGGGCTCATCCTCATGAAGTCTCTCACCCGAGAAGCTAGTGTAGGAGCATGAGGGGATTGGGCCCCTTTATTGGCATGGTTGTCCATAACTTGTGCGATCAAAGTGAGATACTCCCGAAGCTCTCCATTAGTTGGTTGTCCCTCGGGAGCGCGGGCTCTTCTTCCTCTTGGGTTAGGCATGATCAACTAGCATGTCAAAGAATAATTGTTAAGGAAGAAAAACCTACTTCAACTCTATAGCATGACTTAGAACATGAAGAAGGAAAACATCTCCTAAAATGCCTCATAGCCTCATACTCATAGTTGTGGTGCGCAACACAACCATGAGTAAGACTCTAATCAATGCGATGTATTAGACTTCGAGGATCTAACAACCTAGTGCTCTGATACTATCATTATTATGACCTAACCCTAAGGCCTAACTGGCAAATTAGGAACCCAAAGGAATGCCAAACAAAACTCATAACATATCATTACACATCCTTGGTCGCAGAAGCAATAAGAATAACAATAAGAGATAAACATAAACAAGGGGAAATGGGACTAACAGTAAACTTTCATATCATAAACGTCAAGAACCAAGAGAGATAGTCAAGGCTTATAGCATAGATACATAACATGTCCAATAACACCTCTACTACACAGATAAGAGGGGGCCACTACCATCAACCAGGGTCACCCTCATAGTCAATACATAACATAAAAGAAAGATAGTCTTAGTAAATAGCAAGAGATCATAACAAATGTCCCCGAAATAGAGGACTCACCAACAAGCTTGAGTGAAATTATACTAGCCACATGGGTGGAGATGCTCAAGCGAGGCTCCAGTTCCTACATGGTTATATCATGTAGGCATAGAGTATGTGTTAGTACGTGTAAATGTACTAAGTATGTACGAGGTAATGCAACAAGTGACAGGCAATATAGTCAAAATAGATAAGCATAAACAATCAATAGTATAGTAATAATATGATATATATAAGTGATGCTTGAAGTAAAACATGCTTACAACCCAAATCAACTTATATAGACCAAGCGTGCTGCAACTTGGGATTCCGATAATTACCCCTTACTGGTAAAGAAGTGGACTACTTGCCAAGGTAAACCATAATTAACCTAACAGGAGCCCGTCCTCAATTGAAGAAGTAACCTTCCTTGCAGAAGCTCATTCCTTTTTGAAGAGGATTTTATGAGTAACTTTACCTTATGGGAGCCCGTCCCTTTTAGGATCAAATGGCCTTCCTTACGGAAGCCCATCCCATTTTGGATAACATTTTATGAGTAATTTCACCTTATCAGAGCCTATCCCTTTTCAGATTAAGTAGCCTTCCTTACAGGGGCCTATCCTATTTTGGAGAGGATGTTATGACTAATCTAACCTTGCGGGAGCCCGTCCCCTTTCGAATTAAGTGGCCTCCCTTCTGGGAGCCCATCCCATTTTTGAAAGTCATTTCATAGAAAAGGCACTAAATTAATACACTAGTATTGCAAGGAAAGAGAGAAAACCCTCCATCCATCGGTAATAAGTGTAATCCCACAGAACATATATAAGGTAATCATACTTTATTAACTTACAATAAACACAGAGACACGCCACAAGTAGCTCTTAACATCATTGACCTCAAGTGGTGAGCCTAACTTCAAGTGTAAGAATGGATCATCATCAAATATTACCTTAGCATCAACTTCAACATTAAGGGGCTCAAAAAAGGTGAAATCTTTAAGAAAGGACTTAAACCCAGCCTTACAACATTATCAACATTTCCATGATTAATCATATCTTTAGAAAGCTCATAATCATCATAGAGTCATTTGAATCATAACTAAACGCACAAATCATCAAAACATAAAGAATCCTTAAAAAGGAATTTTATCAAACACTTGGTGGGTGTGTAATGCTAGTGAAAAACCATGCAATTCAAGAGTGAAATCATGCAGGTAAATCCAATGTAAAACCATCATTCAATACTTTGCAACACTATCAAGCAATATACGTCAAAACCCTTCATCAACTTTCATAGACCTTAGATTTAAAGCTTAAAACATGCTAAAACAAACATACTTTCGTGAAACCCCAACATAGTATGCAGTGATTTTCATAATAAATAAGACCCATGAGTAAATCAACTTTAAATCATGCAATTTTAGGTGAAATTGAGCTTGGACATCATGGATGAAAGGAACCCATGAATGAAACTTACATACCTTAGCTTTTGAGATGAGCTTGGTGATGATTGGAGATGAAGACTTGAAGCTTGAGTGCAATCCATAAGATCCGAACAGGGTTCTGAGACTTGAATTTAGGAGGTGAAATATTTTTCTAAGTGCTTAAATGAGTATTGGGGAATGTTTAGAATGATATAAAGGTGAAAAATAGCTAAGTATAGGTATATTCACGTTTGGAGAAACTTAGGTACAAGACTTAAACACTTTGGACCAAAGGAAAAATAATTGGGTAGAATTTACACAAGTCCGCATAGACCTATCACGGATACCAAGTTTACATATGTTCGTCATAGATTCATGTTGCGGCACTGTTGTGGATCGATTCTCGAAATAAAAATTTAGGAAATTTAAAATTATAATTTGATTGCTCTAAGATCGAGGTTAGACCCATTTTTCACTCAAAATGACCTCCTGAATAAGAATACGGAGTTGGATTTTCAAAATAATGCATAAATTTTGAGATATATAAAAATTATGATTCTGGGCACTTTTGAGGCACATCTTTGGGCACTTTTTGGGGTCGTTACAGTTTAGATACTAAAGAATTTATATAAGGACCCCTTGAGTTGAGCCCCCATCTTAAGACTCAACTGGTGCTAATCTAATCCCGGAATACTTAAAATAATCATAACTTGTACCACTTGTAAGAAACATGATAACATGACATGAGTAGCTCATGAATATGCTTGACCTCTATTAGTGAGCCTAACTTTAACATGAGAATAGATCATAATCATACATGAACCCTTGCTTTAACATGAATTGCTATCAAGAGGTAAAAAAATTGAAATAGGGCTAAACTTGATACTTCTAAAATAGTAGATACTTTTCATAAATTCAATACATGCTTGAAAGTCCTTAACCATAATGAAATAACTTGACTTGTAAATCATGTAAATAACTTGAGATTTCTTGTCATATAATTACATCAAACATTTGGTGGACAAATGATACTTGTTCAAAATCATGCAACTCAAGATTATAATAAGCTGAGTAAATAAATTAAAAATAAACAGACCAACATTGCAGAAAAATCCCAAATTGGGTATCATGAAATCCATCTCAAAAGTTAATTATAAAACTATGCATAGTCTCAATAGACATGGAACAACGCATAATATAAGTTTAAAATAGATATTCATTCATAATCAACAATACTTGATAAAACCCAAACATAATTTATGCTCATATTTCATAATAATAGATAAATATAAGTAATACATCTTGAAATCATGCAATTTTCATAAAAAGGAATATTGGGCTCTACAAGTGAAACGACCCAATAGATGAAACCCACATATCTTAAACTTGGTTTTTCTTGAGATGAACTTGAATGAAACATGAAGCTCAAATTAAATCCTTGAGTTCCAAAATTAATCTTGAAATCATTGAATTTGAATGAGAAATTTGGTAATGTCTTGGAGAGGTTTTTGAGATGGTTTTGAGTGATATAGAGTTGAAAAATGGCTAAGTATGAGAGATTTCATGATTAAATGGGCATGGGACTATGACCCTAATGCCCTTGGTAGAATAAGAAAAATCAAGGAAAGTGTTGCACTATCCGTGCACCTGGCGCGATGTTTCGCTACGAGTCTTCTAAAATCTGGTTTATACCCATTTCCTACTCAATTATGCCCCCATCAAGAATACGAAGTCAAATTTTCATAATCACGCACATATTTTGAGATATATGAAAATTGTGTTATGGGTTTTTTTGAAGAACATGAGGGGCATTTCAAGGTTGGGACCATAATCAACATAAGACCAAGTGAGCTATAACTTGAAACTCTGTTGTCTTCCCCACTACGGATAAAGAGGTGACCTACTTGCAAAAGGTAGATCCATAATCATTCACTATCTAGAAAGGGCATAAACATATCTATGTTAGGCACATAGTTAAAGAGAAAGGAGTATTGACCCTTAGAGATAGCCCACCCTGCCTCCAATCCCATCGGTGCTAGGTCATCATCCCACTAGAATACATATACATATATGTGCTTGTGAAAGAGGCATAAGACTTTCAAATTGTTTACATGCAAACTTAGGTTTAAAGGCTAAATTCATTTCATAATCATGTACACTTGAGCTAAATAGCCAAAACATACTTCATGTAATACTTTCTTTCATAGGGATAGCTCCTTTGGAGCACTTTCTTGAGAAAAGAGTATGGACCCTTGGGTATTGCCCACCCTGTCTTTGACATCAATCTCTACTCCAAAAACATAGTGTTGTAAATGCTCATAATTGCTCAAAGAGCTATAATAATAGACATTTATGTAATCACATTCTTATCATGCACATAATTTACTTTTAAACATAATCATCTTTATAATTGGGATTTAGCCCATATCAAAACTCCATAAATACCATAATGTATGCATATGATATGAATGATATGAGAAATAGCATGGGCAATAGAAATTCAATCTTAAATCAATAATACAATATGAAATTCAAGTAAATTCATAAGTAAAATATAAATTTAACTCATAATATAGATTACCCCTTCTCAACTCAAGCTTAAAAGGGGACATGCACATATCTTCATAACATCAACGTAATCCATCATATTAGGGCTTAAATCACTTTAATATAAACATTAAAGCATAGCCAATATATCAATTGAATTTAATAAACAAAGTTATTGTAAACCCATATTTAAAGTAATCTAAAATTCCATGAAATAGAGTGTAAAAGAGTTTGGATCTTATTAGTTAAAAGGGACCAAGAATCAATCCAGTATACCTCAGCTAATAGTAAAGATTCAAGAGGAAATTTGAAGAAGAAAGAGCCTTCCCTTGATTCCCAAAGTTAATTTTTGCAAGAGTCCTTTAAGAGTGTTCTTTAGAGTGACATGAGAGAATCCTAAGTATAAGAGAGAATTTGAATGAAAGAAATAAAGTATGGGTTACTTGAATGCGTTTAGGTACCATAGAAAGTCACAAAAGATGCTTAGAATAAATCATAATTATGGAAACGCTATTAATGAAATGAATAGAAAAATTGAGGTCAAGTTCCCATGTAGGGGGTATACGGGTCCATGAGGCACGATAAGGACCATATACATATCCGTAGTCCAACACTTAGAAAAATTCCAGTTGATAAAGGTCCGAGATAGTAAATCCTATACTTAGAAAAATTCAACGAAGGCACCCATATAGAAGGATTATATGGACAGTACCAAGCCACACAGTTTGTTTTCTCCTTCATAACGCTTCACCTAGAAAATTTCTCCCTAATGAAGTTCTGAGATAGTAATCCAATACATAAAATGTTTCACTCTGGCACTTAACGTAAGGGCCTCACGAACCCTGAAGCGGCATATGATCCATGAGATGGGTTGTGCCACTTGCCTTAGGCTCAAAACTGGGGAGTCTAAAGCCCAAGGCTACCACACAGTTTGTATGGCCTCACACGGACCGTGTGGGGCCCAAGTGTTGTCTGCCATGGTCCCAAACTTCATATGAAGGCCCTCACACCCCACACAAGGCCAAGGGCCACTTTAAGTATCATGACCCAAGCCTAGAACCTATACGCGACACGATGAATGGGAGCCAAGTGGGACGCCAAATAAGCCTCAAAGGCATATAAGAACATCCTTAGTTTGTAGAAGCATGAAAAGAAACAAAAACATATAGCACATAATATCTAAGGGAAGTGGGACTTTGCAATCACACTATGTGGATGTCATAGGGATGAGGATGTGCATGAATCACATAGCAAATAATTTCTAAAGGACGGGTAATTATGCCTCACATTTTTGGGATAATGAGGGACTTAGGACTTTAGATCTACACTATCAACAAGGATTTAACACAAAAGGGGAAACATGGGACTAAGGGATGCTTTCATAACACAAAAATATAAGGAGTCAAACTAAATAATACATAACCACCACAATATCCAATAACACCTCTAAATTTCGAATAGGTCATAGGCCAAGACATCTCCCGATCTCACTGTCAAAATATAATATATCAAAAAATAACAAAATCTAAACAAGTCATGAAAGCAAGTGAAATTTTATCCCCGAATGTGGAGGACCCACCTAGCAAATCTCTGATCGAAACGTCTAATCGCATAAAAGAGAAGGGTGGTATGGTGCTCCAATTCCTACATGGTTAGATAATGCAGGAAAAAGTATACCTTAGTACCTGTAATATACTGAGTTTGCAGGGTGCAAATGCAACAAAGAATATTAGTCATAATTAAGCAATATACATAATCAAAATCAATTGATATAAGCTCGATATGAAATAGATGCTTAGTGCTTTACTCAAAACATGCATGAGAATTTCCATACCACAAAAACATTTTATATATGAATGGGAAGACACCATAACTGACAAATAAGACCAAACGACCTACTACTTGGAATCCCAGTTGTCACCCCACACCAAATGAAGGGGTAGACTACCTTGATGGGGTAAAGCAAACACTAACCTTATGGGAACATTACCCATTTTGGAAAGTTTCTCATAATTACCTTACATGAACATCTCCCATTTCGATATACATATTTTATTAGTCCTTATATGAACATTACCCATTTCGGTATATGAGTCACATGTGTTGTAGAGGAACATCACCGATTTTGGTCAATCATGCAACTAAAGCTATATGGTTTTCGTAGCTAGTTCATAATCCTATGGTGGCAACGTAGTTATGGGATAATGGTTATTTACCAAGGTCCACTCGGTGCTAGGTTACAATCCCAATTAATACAAAAATTATTCTTATTATCATAATATGTAAAACATGTTTGTATCCTCGTAGTTCATAGAATAGCTTATTGAAACTAAGGCTTCATCATATCAAAGATAGGGCTTCATAACTTTTAATAGCTTTCATAACATTCTCATAACTTATAGCATACATAACAGCCCTTCACAATTCATATCATTTGCAAATCGCATATCTTGCCATAAAGCCTTGCCAACATAAGAAGTATGGTTCATGATTTAGTAAACTATGGTGGGTATGTGGTCATGCTCAAAACCATGCAAGAACAACATCTTTATACATGAGAGGAGTAGTAAAACCCCCTTTTTCAAATATGCAAAATAACCCACCTTAGTATATCAAAGCATAGTTACGACATCATAAAGCCTCATCTTAAATCACATATTTCTCATGGCTTGTCATTTCATAATATTATACAAAGACAAATAACAAAAATTTCATCACGTATCATCATAGTTTCTTCATAGTCAGGTCATGCAAAAAGTTGATAAAATCTTTACAAATACTCATAACTTTTGAAAAGAGACTTGGAGGAGAAATGGTTGAGCTTGTGAGAGAAAGGTCCTCACAATCAAACCAACATAGCTTATCAACTTAATGGAGAGAATACCCAACTTGGAGGAGAACAACCAAAACCTTAGCTTGTTCCTTCTTCTTGAGCTTGAGCACTTGAGGGAGAAAGGTTGGGACTGAGAAAATAAGAGCAATAAGGAAAAATGAATGGGATTAAGGCTTGCTCCTTTGAAGGTCAAAACGATGTCATATGAACATGATATGCTAAGAAATGACCGAACAACCCTCTTTTAAAAGCTAGTTGAACAAGTCTATGAGAACCCATTTATGGGTTGCAGACCATTCTAAGAGCAATAGATGGGTTTGGTTTGATGTCCCTCCTCAAAACTTTAGAGACCCTACTTTCTATGATCCTCCCTCTACAACACTATCTGCTACTCATAGATTGTTCTGCGGGTCATAATAGTGTTTCATCTAATAGATCCTCAGAGTTGTTTATCGGATTCTCATTCCACAATATTATCTAAGACTCATAGAGGACTTTACAGGTCATAGATTGAACTTCAGAGGATTCCAAATTCTTAACAACTTCTTTAGGTTCCACAAACTCACTTTACGGATCGTACTTCATTTTACGAGTCGTAGACCCCTTCGTAAAATATCATACGTCAAATTTTCCAAGGCTTACTTTTCTAAACCTTTCACACTTCTCATAGGTGAGGGTATTACAATATCTCTGCCTTGGCAACATTCATCCCCAGATGTGCTAAGGCAAGATCTAAGGAATGGATTTATGCACTGCATACCAATGCACTATATAAAAAATACCAGACATACAACACTCAAAATCTTAAAACTATGTTTTAAATAGTACTTATAATGCAACCCTCAAAACCACATAAACATGTTTAACTGTCATGAGAATGGTATACAAAGAAAAGGGACCCTAGGATCTTGATCGAAATTGGAAAGATAAGGATATCGTTCCTTTATATCGTCTTCAGTATGCAATGTGGCACCTTTTACATGTTGGTTCCTCTAAAGAACTTTGATGGGAGAGTAACTCCTTGTTTCTCACTCGCTTAACTTGCCTAACCAATATTCTCTCTAGGACCTCCTAATAGGCCAAGTTCTCTTCAACATTCACCGTTTCTATGGGCACAATGGAACTAGGGACTCCAATGCATTTCCTTAACATGGATACATGAAAAACTGGATGAACCATACTCATTTCCATAGGCAACACTAGTTCATACGTAACCTTAACAATATTTCTCGAGATCCGGTATAGCCCGTGTACCTAGGGCTTAACTTCCCCTTCTTGCCAAAATAAACAACACCCTTCGTTGGTGAGACCCTCAAATGTACCCAATCACCATCTTCGAACTCAAGGCCTCTTCTTCTAGTGTAAACATAGGACTTTTGTCTACTTTGAGTAGCCTTTTTCTCTTATCGTCCACACCTTCTCCATCTCTTCCATGACTAGATCTGGACCCAAAAAAGCCATCTCTCCCACCCCAAAACAATTGGTCGGGGATCTACAATGCGTCCCATTAAGGGCCTTAAAAAGAGCCATCCTGATACTCGAGTGATAGCTATTGTTGTGACCAAACTCGATGAGTGGAAGATGCTCATCCCAACTACACTTGAATTCCAAGAAACAATCCCTAAGTATGTCCTCAAGAGTTTGAATAGTCCTCTAAACTTAGCTATCCATTTATGGGTAAAAGGTCACGCTAAGCTTTACATTAGTGCCAAGGCCCTTTTGGAAGGACTTCTAGAAGTGCGATGTGAATTGAGCACTATGATCCGAAATGATGGACAATGGAACCCCATGAAATCTTACCAACTCATTAATATACAACTTGGCACAATCTTAGGCACTATAAGTGGTTCTGACTTGTAGGAAGTAAGCTGACTTCGTCATTCTATCAACATCAACCCATATGGAATCGAAATGCCTTCTAAATTTGGTAACCTAATTACAAAGTTCATATTGACGTCTTCCCACTTTGAAGTATGATTCTCTATGTCATGGGTCAAATCAGTTGGCCTTTGATGCTCGGCCTTGACTTGATGGCAATTATAGCAACCAACTAAAAATTTTACTATGTCTCTATTCATGCCACTCCACCAATACATTTTCCTCAAGTCTCTATACATTTTGGTAGAACTGGGGTGAATAGAGTAAGAGGAATTATGGGCCTCCTTCAAAATCAACTCTCTCAAGTTATTGACATTGGCATACATAACCTACCTTTGTACGGAAGAATGCTATCTCTGCATTCGAAGAAAGCCTCCACCTTGCTATTTCTCACCATTAACTTCAGGTCCACCAATGCAGTGTCAAGATCTTTCTTGGACTTGACCTCTTTAGCTTAAAAGTACTTGGAACCATTAACAACTACCACATCTCAATTATCAACTTCATTTAATCTAATTCCTAGCCTCGCAAACCGATGCACCTCTTTTGTCATTTCCTTCTTGTTATCCTCAAGATGAGCCATACTACCCATGGACACCCAACTTGGGGTGTCAGCCATCACATTAGCTTTGCCCGGATGGTAACATACCCTCATGAAATTGTCCTTGAGGAATTCTAACCACCTTCTCTTTCTTAAATTTTTGTCTCTTTGGGTGAAAACATATTGGAGATTCTTATGGTTAATGAGTACATCCACATGGACCCATACAGGTAGTGATGCCTTATCTTCAAGGTAAATACCACGGCTGCTAGATCAAGATCATGGATAGGATAATTATGCTCATGTACCTTAAGTTGCATGGAAGCATAGGTAAAGAATTTGTTATTTTGCATTAGTACACAGCCCTATACTACTCGTGAAGCATCACAATACACCACTAAACCCTCTAGGCCTTTCGGTAGAGCCAAAATAGAAGCGTACATAAGCTTGTGCTTTAAGGTCTGGGAACTTCTTTTACACTCATCAGTCCATACTAACCTTGCCTTCCTTTAGTTCAATTTGGTCAAAGGAGAAACAATTCACCAAAACTCATTCACAAATCTCTGGTAGTACCCGGCCAAACCAAACAAACTAGTAATATCCATCAGATTCAAAGGTTTGGTCAAATTCCTTATTGCCTCTATCTTTTTTCGAATCCACCTTAATCCCATCACATGAAACCACATGACACAAGAATGCAACTTTCTTTAACCAAAACTTACATTTCTTCAATTTAGAAAAGAGTTTTTCTGTCACGCCTAAAGTCCCGCTAAGGCGGACTGACACCTGTTGCCAATAAGGCTTGGGAGAACCAACCTGTATCCATGCACTTTCTATACATATTATAAGGGATTTCTCCATTCAACATGCCTTTAAGAAAGTAAACAGTAATAACAAGCCAAAAGGAAATGCATATGGCTAGGTCATTGGGGCCACATTGTCTAAAGTACAAGACACAACCACACTTTAATTTAAATAGTCTACAAAGCCTCTAGATAAGAAAAAGTATCTGATAACTATTGGGACAGGCCCCTCCAAGACTAACTATACAATATAAAAACATAAGCTCCAGACACACAGAGCACTGAAGCAACCTAGAGCTTGGTAACAACAGTTGGATATCTTGTACTCCAACTGGGGGGATCTACTAGCACCTGTACCTGCAGCATGAAATGCAGGTTTGCCGTAAGTTACATTAGTATGAGATAATATATTGAATATGTAAGACAGAAAATACTCTATATAAAGTAACAACACAAATGAAACTATGCACTGGTGTAGGATAAGAGACCATCATTAGTTATACTGTAGGATCATGCGCTTTATGTTCTTTCTATTACTTTACCTTTACTATATAATCTATGCACAACATGTAATATAACTGACCAGCTAATCAATAGTAAATCTATATCGGGATTGGCCTTGGCTAGGCTTTTCTTTTCACCCTTTGGGCTACCCCCCGAGATAGGACTGGCCTTGGCTAGGTGATTCTTTCCCCTCTCGGGTTACCACCTATCAATAAGAAATATACTTTACCTTTCAATTACCTTTGAGATGATTCTTTTGGTGGTCATAATATTGGAGCTATAGCACTGTGGATGTAGCATGTCACATGTAAATAATAATACAAGATAATATACCAATGAAAAGAGTATGTTACACAAATAATGAAATGCATATGAGATGAAACAATCTTGAAACTTTATTTAGCAACAAGAATTCATCTAACTTGGTATCCATAAATATATGTAGATTTGAAGGTGACTATGTGTGGGAGCATATGAACATGTGAAAGAGTGGAGACATGGGTAATAGTTGTGTTGGATTTGGTAAGTGCTTTTATGTGACAAGGAGGGATCTGTGTTTCATGCCAAATAATATGAAATCAAGTAGACTTACATACCTTGCTATACGACCTCGATATTACCTTAAAATAACCTTTCCTTCCTCCAAATATTTATCTACAGTATAGAAGGTGATTAAACTAGCATTAGTAGCCAATAGATATATCTTGGCAGCCCAATCTCATAATAAAACAACACCACAAGCAATAGGCGTTTAATTATAAACCCGAGCATATTCTTTCAACCTTTCCGCCCCTAATCATATTTTCTAATACACATTCTCATATACATACCATGTGAAGCTTGGTTTAGTGCCATAACAGTCTTACAATAGCCTGCAAAGCACAACACATAACAACTCTACACACCATACAAATAGGTGGCTTCACGTTACATCCCTTTGCTACATTTCTTTATAGACATTCCAAACCTATTCCAACTTTAACCAAATAATCCTCACCATATATACACAAAATCTTTAAAATAGTCAAAAAATAGTCCCAAAGTTGATGGACATTGCGGAACAATAACTCCCAACTACCAGCCCACTAGTTCGTACTAATAACACAATTATGATATCACACAAAAACTCACTTTTGCAGACTGTAAAAATTGTGCAATGGCTTTTATACATAATAGTAGAACCAAGACTCATTAATAACATCATCCTAACTTCATAATAAATCCAACCAAAAAGAGAAAAGCTTCCAAATAAACAGCAAAATGTACGACAACCTTTTGAACACATGTTGTCCAATAATTTTAGCAAAGGTATAATCTGCTTAGCCTCTTGTTTTTCATGAGAATAAAATAGTGAACACATAAGTATTCTTACTTATCTTTACTCTCACTATGTAGGGCTTCTCCAAGAACCCTAAAAGTCTCCTTGTGGCTGCTTTCCAAGGTTAAGAAGGTGTAGAGAGAATGGTTTGGAAAGCTGATTTTTTTGTCTAAGTTAAATGACTTGAAGGAGCTACTTGTAGGCCCTTTTAAAAGATTTCAATGGACAAATTTCTTCTACATGTTAGGCCTTATTTTATCAAGTGAGTAATGTACCATTTTGCCCCTTTCACTTGGGCCTTAAGGGGATCCAAATTGATGGGCCTTTGCTGCCCATTTTTCTCCTTTCTCTTTAGTTAGTTTGGGCCTAAATTATCAAATGAATTGTAATGGTCTTGGGACCTTTTTCTATTCTTCTTGGGATGAAAATATAGTCCATTTATGATGCTAAAACATAGGCTAAAGTTACACCCTTAACATGGACTCTATCCATTATTGGACTTGGAAAGATTCGACATCAGCCCTCATCTCCGTCTAGCTAGCAAGTTTAAGCTAAGCAAGTACGTAACTCAACTGCTAGCTTCCTAAGTCATACAAGCACCTCAATTCTCTCACCTTTTTTAGGGCATTAATCTCCTCAATTTGACACAAAACTTGTATACACTCAACTCTCTTAAGTATTAGACATACATATCGCCTTCTAATTTGAGATTTAAGCACTTTTAAGAATAGGCGCTAATTTGACCAAACCATATCATGTTTCATTGGCATAGAACTAGAACATGTAAGATGTGAGGTGCTACATTCTCCCTCCCTAGGAATATTCGTCCTCGAACGTTAGCACAATTAGATAGCTTAACCAAGTTTAAATCTTTACTTAAACAATATTTTGACGACACACTAAGTATTCAATCACACGTACCTATTAGTGTCCCAACTCTTCATGTTGGACTTCCTCTTTAGCTTCAAATAAGGGAATTTTAATTTCATCGCATCCTCAGGCTGGTTTCTCTAGAGTACTTTTACTGAAGCTATTTCTTTATTCCTTAGCTTCTTAACTTAACGATCTATAGTAGCAATAGGTACCTCTTCATAGGTGAGATCTTCTATAACCTGCACATCTTCAATAGGAGTGATATAGGATGGGCCACCTATGCATTTTTGAATCATTGATACATGAAAAATTGGAGGAACCATTGAAAGCTCTTGGGGTAGCTCTAATTCATATGCAACCTACCCAAACTTCTTAATAATTTTATATGGACGTATGTAACATGGGCTAAGTTTTCCTTTCTTACCAAATCTCATAACCTCTTTCATTGGAGATACCTTTAAGAATATCCAATCCCCTACTAAAAATTCTAGACCTCTCCTTGTAGCATCTGCATATGATTTTATGATGACTTTGGGCTATTTCTAGCCACTACTGTATTACCTTAACTTTTTCCATTGCTTGTTATACTAGATCTGGCCCCCAAGCAAGGTGGTTTAACCCACTTCAAACCATCCAATTGGTGACCTACATTTCATTCCATATAAAGCTTCTTAAGGTGCTATCTTAATGCTATAATGGTAGCTATTATTATAGGTAAATTCAGTAAGTGGCAAATGGACCATCCAACTACCTTTAAAGTCTAATGCACAAGCCTACAACATATCTTCAACCGTCTAAATGGTGTATTCTGCTTGACCATCTATTTGAGCGTGGAAAGCTGTACTCAAATTCACTTATGTCCCTAAACTCCTTTGGAAGGACATCCAAAGCTTTCCAGTGAATTGAGCTCCTCGATGAAATATAATGGAGATTGGGCCCCCATGTAGCCTGACTATCTTTGTAAGGTATATCTTGGCATACTCTTCAGCTATATAATCACCCCTAACTAGCAAGAAGTGCTCTGACTTTGTGAACCTGTCAACTATTACCCATGTGGAGTTGAACTTCTAAAATGAGCGAGGCAATCCAGTAACAAAATACGTATTGATCATATCCCACTTTCATGTTGGAAGCTCTATACACTACATATAGTCTCCCACTTTTGGTGCTCTACTTTGACTTGTTGGCAATTTGGGCATTAAGCCACAAATTTCGCAAGGTCCCTTTTCATATCGCCCCACCAAAACATTCCCTTCAGGTCAAGATATATCTTAGTTGATCCTGGATGGATGAAATATCTAGAATGATGGGCTTCTTCCATTATCCTCTTTCTTAGTCCATTAATATCAGACATACATAATCTATTTTGGCAATAAAATACTCCATTTTGTGTAATGTCAAAGCCTTTTATCGTACCCTGACTCACCTTATTTTTAATTCATCATAAAATCAAATCCTCAAACTATTTTTCTTTCACCTTCATTACCAATGAAGACTCTGCAGCATTATGCACAACCCCTTCCTTTGGGGTTTAAAGAAGGCGAACTCCCAATCTAGATAGTTGTAGTAGATCCTTAGCCACCCATTCACTTACCACGCCCTGATCACCAATATTCATGATTGCCTTATGACTCAGAACATTAGCTACCATATTTTCCTTCCCTGGGTAGTAAAGTATATTAACGTCATAACCCTTTATTAGCTCTAGCCACCATGCTGCATTAAGTTTAGCTCTTTCTTCTTAAAGATATATTACAGGCTCTTATGATCAGCATATATGTCAACGTGAACCCAATACAAATATGGTGCCATATTTTCAGAGCAAACACAACCGTTACTAGTTCAAAATCATGTGTTAGGTAGTTTTTCTCATGTAGTCATAGCTATCTAGATGCATAAGTAATTACCCTACCATGTTGTGTCAGTACACACCCTAAGCCAACTCCTGAACCATCGCAATACACTACATGGCCCTCGATCCTTCTGGAAGTACTAGCATAGGTGCAAAACTAATCTGCCTTTCAACTCTTGGAATCTCCTTTCACATGTATCATTCATTGGAACTTGGTTCGTTATGTGCCCACTTTTTTAGAGGTGCAGAAATAGAAGTAAAACCTTCAACAAACCTTCTGCAATAACCTACAAACCCTAGGAAGCTACGAGCTTTCGTGGGTGTCATTGGCCTTGGCCAATCTTTCACAGCCTCTAAATTTTGTGAATCAACCCATATTCCCTCATTGGATACAATATGACCCAAGAAAGCCACTAATCTTAGCAAAAATTCACTTTTAGAAAATTTGGCACACAACTATCAATCACGAAGAACCTGTAACACTTGTCATAAGTGATTTGCATAGTCCTCTTCTGATTTTGAATATACTAAAATGCCATTAGATCCATAAAAATTACTGGTGCATCCGTTAGCCCAACTGACATGACATAACAAGAAATTCAAACTGACCATAGCGTGTTCTGAAAGTAGCCTTAGGTATATCTTTCTCCTTCACCCTCACTTTGTGATACCCTAATCTCAAATCAATTTTTGTAAAGCATTTGACACCATATAACTGATCAAATAAATCATCAATGTTGGGGAAGGGGTATTTATTTTTAATTGCCACCCTATTCAATTGTCGATAGTCGATACACATTGTTAAGGTATCATCCTTTTTGTGTACAAATAACACTAGTGCACCCTAAGGGGTCTTATAAAAACCTTGTCCAATAAGTCTTTAATTGCTCTTTTAATTCACGCAATTCTACTAGGGCCATTCTATATGGAGGGATGGAAATAGGTTGAGTTCGTAGGAGTAAGTTGATACCAAAATCTACTTCTTGTTCTGGAGGTAAACCTGAAAGTTCTTCAAGAAACACATGAACAAGTTCATTCACTACTGGAACTGATTGAAGAGTTGGCGATTCTGCCTCCATATCTCTTACTCTAAGTAAATGACATATATAACCCTTAGATATCATCTTTCTTGCCTCAAAATAAGAGATAAGCTTATCCTTTGGTGCCCCAATATTGCCTTCCCATTCAAGAGCTGCCTCATTTGGAATGTTGAAGTTCACTCTTTTAGTTCGGCAATCCATGGAGGCATAGCTAGAAGCTAACCAATGAATACCCATTATAACATCAAATTCCACCATTTCTAGCTAAAAAAGGTCAGCCAATGTGTCATGGTCACAAATAGTTACTACACAATCATAATAAATCCTTCTAGCTATAATAGATTCACCTGTTTGTGTAGAAATTTCAAATGGTTTGTTCAATAATTGAGGTGTTTCTCTTAAGCTTCCCGGCAATAATGGAGTGATGTATGATAGTGTCACTCCTAAAGTCCCGTTAAGGTAGACTGGCACCGCTGCAGATAAGGCTTGGGAGAACCAACCTGTATCCATGCACTTTCCATATATATTATAAGGGATTTCTACATTCAATATGCCTTTAAGAAAGTAAACAGTAATAACAAGCCAAAAGGAAATGCATATGGCTAGGCCATTGGGGCCACATTGTCTAAAGTACGAGACATGACTACACTTTAATTTACATAGTCTACAAAGCCTCTAGTTAAGGAAAAGTATTTGATAAGGGTTGGGATAGGCCCCACCTCGACTAACTATACAATAAAAAAATATAAGCTCTAGGCTCACAAAGCTCCGAAGAAACTTGGAGCTTGGTAACAATAGCTGGATATCCTATACTCCTACTGGGGGATCTACTAACACCTGTACTTGCATCTTGAAATGCAGGTCACCCATAAGGGACGTTAGTACGAGATAGTGTACTAAATATGTAAGGTAGGAAATATTGTATATGAAGTAACAACTCAAATGAAACTATGCACTAGTGTAGGATAAGAGACCACTTTTAGTTATACTGTGGGATCATGTACTTTATGTTCTTTTTATTACTTTACCTTTATTGTATAATGTGTGCACAATATGTAATATAGATAACCAGCTGATTAGTGGTAAATCTATATCAGGATTTGCCCAGGCTAGGCTTTTTATTTCACCCTATGGGCTACCCCCTATGATAGGATTAACCCTGGATAGGTGATTCTTCAACCCCTCGGGTTACCATCCATCAATAAGCAATATACTTTACCTTTCAATTACCTTTGAGATGATTCTTTTGGTGGTCATAACATTGGAGTTGTAGGACTGTAGATGTAGCATGTGACATGTAAATAATCACACAAGACAATATGACAATAAAAAGAGTATGTTACGCAAATAATGAAATGCGTATGAGATGAAACAACCTGCGAACTTTATGTAGCAACAAGAACCCATATAACTTGGTATGCACAAATGTATGCAGATTTGAAGGTGACTTTGTATGGGAGCATATGAACATGTGAAAGAGTGAAGACACGATTAATAGTTGTGTCGAAGTTGGTAAGTGCCTTTATGTGCCAAGGAGGGATCTGTGTTTCATGCCAAATAATATGAAATCAAGTAGCCTTACAAACCTCACTGTACAACCTTGCTTATTGCCTCAAGATAACCTTCCCTTCCTCCAAATATTTATCTATAGTATAAAAGGTGATAAAACTAGCAT
This sequence comes from Solanum sejunctum, assembly GCA_025642045.1. Classification (NCBI taxonomy): domain Eukaryota; kingdom Viridiplantae; phylum Streptophyta; class Magnoliopsida; order Solanales; family Solanaceae; genus Solanum; species Solanum sejunctum. The sequence continues at coordinate 18,369 of JAOTQJ010003491.1, read as the reverse complement.
TAGCAGCCAAGTGATACATCTTGACAACCCAATCTCATAAATAAAATAACACACGGGCAGCAAGCATATAATTATAAACCCAAGCGTATTCCTTCAACCTTTCCACCCCTAATCATAATGCATATTCTCATATACATATAATGTACAGCCTGTTTTAGTGCAATAACAGTCTTAAAACAGCCCACAAAGCACACAACACATGACAATTCTACACAATATATAAATAGGCGGCATCATGTTACATCCTTCATTACATTTTGGCGTCAACAATTCCAAACTTGTTCCAACTTTAACCAAATAGTCCCTGCCATATATGCACATACAACCAGCTTTAAAAAAGTCCAAAATCGCCCCAAAGTGGATGGAAGTCGTAGAACAACAATTCCCAACTACCAGCCCACAAGTTCGTACTAAGAACACAATTATGATTTCATACAAGAACTCACTTTTGCAGACTGTGAAAATTGTGTAGCAGCCTTTATACATCTTTATAGAACCAATACTCATTAATAACAGTATCCTACCTTCATAATAAATCCAACTAAAAAGAGAAAAGCTTCCAAATAAACAAGTAAAATGTACAACAACCTTTGGAACACATGCTGTCCAACAATTTCAGCAAAGGTATAATTAGCTTAGCCTCTAGTTTTTCATGAGAAAACAATACTAAACACATAAGTATTCTTACTTACCTTTACCCTCAAGGTGTAGGGATTATACAAGAACTCTAAATGTCTCCTTGTGGTTCTTTTACAAGGTTAAGAAGGTGTAGAGAGAAAGCTTTGGAAAGCTGATCTTTTGTCTAAGTTAAATGACTTGAAGGAACTGCTTGTAAGCCCTTTTAAATGATTTCTTTGGATGACTTTCTTTTATATATCCCTTATTTTATCAAGTGAGTAATGTACCATTTTTTCCTTTCACTTAGGCCTTAAGGGGCTTCAAATTGATGAGCCTTTGCTACCCATTTTTCTCCTTTCCCTTTAGTTAGTTTGGGCCTAAATTATCAAATGAATTGTAATGGGCTTGGGCCCTTTTTCTATTTTCTTAGGCTTAAAATATAGTCCATTAATAATGGTAAAACACGGGCTAAAGTTACACTCTTAATATGGATTTTATCCATAATCAAACTTGGATAGATTCGACATTGGGCCTCATCTCCATCTAGCTAGCAAGTTTAAGCTAAGCAAGTAGGTGACTCACCTGCTAACTTCCTAAGTCCTGCAAGAACCTCATTTTTCTAACTTTGTTTAGGGCCATGATCTCCTAAATTTGACACAAAACTTGTATATACTCAACCCTCTTAAGCATTAGACGTACATATCACCCTCTAATTTGAGATTCAGGCACTTTTAAAAATAGGCGCTAATTTGACTAAACCATATCATGATTAATTTGCATAAAACTAGTACATGTAAAATGTGGGGTGTTACACTTTTCTCCCTAAATTTTTGCAACACCACCCCCAAATTTTTTGCATGATCCTCCTATTCAAGGTAGGTATTAAGGACCCTATTCATGAGGTCCATAAATATCACTAGAGCATTAGTTAGGCCGAAAGACATCACTACGAACTCAAAATGTCCATCTCATTCCAGCTTGGGAATATTGCATTCTGTTACCCTCAATTGGTGTACCCAAACTGAAGGTCGATTTTTAGGAAGTCAGTGGCTCCTTGCAGTTGATCAAACAAGTCATTGATCCTCGACAATGGTTACTTGTTCTTTACGGTGATCTTGTTGAGTTGCCGGTAGTCAATGCACATCCTAAGTGAACCATCCTTCTTTCTTATGAACAATATCAGTGCACCCTAACGTGACTTACTTACCCTTATAAACCCCTTTTCTAACAAGTCCATTAGATGCTACTTTAATTCCTTTAACTACACCAGGGCCATTCGATAAGGAGGGATGGAAATAGGTTGAGTATTGGGCAGGAGATCTATATCGAAATCTATTTTCCTTTTGGGAGGGACACCGAGAAGTTCACGGGGGAAGACATTAAGCAACTCATTGACAATTGGAACTGACTTAATAGGAGGAACCCTAGACTCAACATCCCTTACTCGTACAAGATGATAGATATGGCCCTTGGAAATCAACTTTCGTGTCTTAAGATAAGAGATTAATCTACCCTCGATCACTGAATTATGACCATCCCATTCAAAGATAGGTTCACTAGGGATTTGGAATTTAACCTTATAGGTCCTACAATCAATAGTAGCATCATATGCATGTAACCAATCCATCCCTAGAACGATTTCAAAATCAACCATATCGAGTTCAACATCACAGGGAAACACTTTATGCTATAGAGACACAGGACAACCCTTATAGACTCTTTTGGCAAGAATAAACTCACCGATGGGGGTATACCCCTCAAAAGCTTCACATACAAACTTGGGACACACATGAAGCTAGTTAGCAATAAATGGAGTAATGAAAGAAAGAGTGGGACCCGAATCAAATAAAGCAAAAAACATCAAGATTAAAAACCTTTAACATACTGGTAAAAGCATCAAGCACGTCTTATACCCTTTGTCTCCCTTAAAGGGCAAAGAACTGGTTGTGTCGAGAAGCACCTCCTTATGGACTATCTTTCCTCTTTTATCAGCATGAGCACTTTGACCTTTAGGGCAACCAACCCTACACTTGTTCAGACAATCCACAACGTTGTGACCTACTTTGCCACACCTGAAGCATGCACTAATATCCCTGTAGCATCTACCTCCATGGTTCTTACTTCACTTCCCACACCAAGGAGCAATTTGACCACTATTACCACCTTGAGCCCTTGGGTTGAGAACCCTATCATTTGCAAACCTTTGGCCTTGGGTATTGGAGGACCCTTGGCCTTGAAATTTATGGCCTTGTTGGAAACGACCACCTTTTGCATCTTGGAATCCACCATCAAGTCGAGCCCTCTTGGACTCCCTCATTCTTCTCTTTCTAAGTTTCACCCACTCAAGTTGTTTGGTGTTGGTCATAAGCCATTATATATCTATATCCCCAATAAGCATGGCAGTATGACATCCTTTATTAATTAAGTCGGACACACCCGATACAAATTTACGCATCCTTGCTTGAGGGGTTAGGACCAAGTGAGGAGTAAACATAGAGAGGCTGTTGAACTTAAAGGAATACTCCCTCACGGACATAGATCATTGCCTAAGGATCATGAACTCTATCAACTTTACTTCTCTTAGCTCAATTAGAAAGAAGTGATTAACTAAAGCAACTTTGAATTCCACCCATGCAATGGGATCATCATCCACTCTCTCTGTCTTCTATTGGTTTACAATATTTGAGCAAGGCCCTTGAGTTGGTTGGCCGCTAGCTCCGCTTTCTCCTCCGAACATACCCCCATGATAGCAAAGACCTTATACATTTCATCAATAAATTCTTGGGGGTCTTGTTCTACCTTTGATCCAATTTGTTCGGGGGGATTCATCCTTATGAAATCCCTTACCCTTGAGGACGATGTAGGAGTATGACGAGCTTAAGCCCCTTGATTGGCCACGGCCCTTGCCAAGAGGGTAACCACATTCCAGTACTCAGCATAGGTGGCCCCTTCTCCTTCAGTTTGAGGAACTTTTGGGGCTGGAGGGGCTAGCTCATCCTTGGGAGAATGAGCTATTTGTGCCATTCATCTTAGCGGCATGATCTAAAAGAGCAAAAAAGGCCACTTGTTAGAGGTAGGAAATTTTATGTTAAATCTAAATCATGAAGTAGAGTATGAAGAAGTGAACCATTTCCTAAAATGCCTCTTAGCTTCTCACTCATAGATATGGGGTACTTCACAACCATTAACAAGACTCTACTCGAGGCGGGGTGTTGGATTTGAAAGGACTATTTACAAACTTTGTGCTCAGATACCAAGCTTGTCACGACCCAAGCCTAGGGCCTGGACGTGAAATGACAAATGGGAACTCGAGTGGGACAACAAACCAGCCTTATGTCCATATAAGCACATCTTTTGTTTACGGAAGCATGAAAAGCAACAAAAATGTATAACGCATTATATCTAAGGGAAGCAGGACTTTAGTCTCATGCTATGGGGATGTCATATTGAAGAGGATGTGCATGAATCAAATAGAAAATAATTTTTAAAGGGCAGGTAAGTATGACTCACGCTATAGGGATAATTAGGGACTTAGGACTTTCAACTCAACACCATTAACAAGCATTTAACACTAAAGGGGAAGCACGGGACTAAGGGATATTTTTATATCACAAATTTTTTAAAAGTTACGCTCAATAATACATAACCACCATAATATCCAATACCACCACTAAATTTCGAATAGGTAGGGGGCCAAGACAACTCTTGTGCTCACCCTCAAAAGAAAGTACCCAAAAATAATGGAATCTAAACAAGGCATGAAGGTAAGTGAAATGTTGTATCCAAATATGGAAGATTCACCAAGCAAATCATCGATTGGAACGTCTAGCGGTGTAGAGGAGAAGGCTGGTATGGTGCCCCAGTTCCTGCATGGTTAGATCATGTAGGTAAAAAGTATGCATTAGTACTTGGAATGTACTAAGACGCATGGTGCAAATGCAACAAAGAACATAATTCATAATTAAGCAATATGCATAATCATATTCAATGCATATAAGCTCAATATGAAATAGATGCTCAATACCTTAGTCAAAACATGCATGAGTATTACCATACCATAAAAACATTTTATACATAGATGGGAAAAGACCATATCCAAAACATCGCCTTCTTTTGAGCCACTTGGTCAGTAGAGATGCAATAGATGACAAACCTTCAATAAACCTCCTATGATAACTAGCTAACCCAAGAAAGCATCGATATCCAAAGGAGTCAATGGTCTAGGCTAATTCTTCATGGTTTCAGTCTTCTTTGGGTCAACATTAATATAATCACTAGACACCACATATCCAAGAAAAGCTTCCTCACTAAAAAAAAACTCATATTTACTACACTTTGCATAGAACTGGTTATCCCTCAATGTCTGAAGGACTAACATTAAGAGATCCACATTCTCTTGCTCACTTCGGGAGTAAATAAGGGTATCATAGATGAAGATATCGAAGAAATTGTCAAGGAATGGCTTGCACACCCGATTTATAAGGCATATAAACAATGTCAAAGCATTAGTCAAGCCAAATAACATCACCAAGAATTCAAAATGCCCATATCTAGTCTGAAACTCTATCTTGGGAATATAAGACTCCTTAACCTTCAACTGATCATAACAACAATGGTGGTCAACCTTTGAGAAATGGGTGGCCCTTTGAAGTTGGTCTAACATGTTATCGATGCTTAGCAATGGTGTCACGACCCAAGCCTAGGGCCTAGATGTGACATGACCAATGGGGAACCCGAAGGGATCCCAAACAAGCCTCTTAACAGAACATTACACATCATTGGTCGTAGAAGCAACTAAACAACATAATAAGAGTAAAAATAAGGCAAAAGGACCAAAGGGATACTTTCATAACATAAGCATTAAAACAAGAAAGTCATGGCTCAATCCATAACATGTCCAATAACACCTTTACTATATAGATAAGAACGGTGGCCAAGACAAGCAACTGGGCTCATCTTCATAGTCAATATATACATAAAAGAAAGATAGTCTTAGTATCTAGCATGAGATCATAGATATTGTCCCTAGAATGGAGGTCTCACCAATTGGCTTGTGAGAAATCATACTAGCCATATGGAGGAGATTCTCAAGCGGTGCTCCAGTTCATGCATTGTGACATCATGAAGGCATAGAGTATGCGTTAGTATGTTTGAATATACTAAGTATTTAGGATGCAATGCAACAAGAGATAAGCACAATAATCAAAATGTATAAGCATAGGCTATGAGTAGCATATAATAATATGGCTTGCAGGGAAGTTACTTGATGTGAATCGTGCTTTCATAGAATATGATACATGTGTAGGGAGAGACAACCAATAGCGAATATCCAAGGCCTACCACCTCTTTGGAGAGACGAATGAGGTACAAACCCCTCAATGTGTTTGATCAGGTACAAACCCGTCAATATGGTTTATGAGGGACAAACCCCTCAACATGGTTATAATGTACAAACCCCTCAACATAGTTGCACGGGCCTACCGCCTCCCTAGTGAGGTGATCGAGGTGTTATCCCCTTAACATGGTTGCACGGGCCTACCATCTTCCATGTGAGGCGATCGAGGTTCAAAGCCTAAATGGTTAACCAGGCCTACAACCTCCCGAGTGAGGTTTGGTCAATTGCCAACACTATATAGATAATATCATATATGAAACAACCCAAAAAAGTTTCCAAAAATATGCCTCGAAATGTCATAAATTTTAATTTCCATATATCTAAAATTTGTTCATTATTTCAAAAATCTGACTTCAAATTTATTATCACGGGGTCAAAATTAGGTAAGGAACGGTTTAACCCCAATTTAACAGAGAAAGATTAAAAATTATGATTTTAAAAAAAATCAATTTCCTGAGACACATGACAGCTCCGCGACGCGCCTCTATCGCTGAGCAGTGCTAATTTTTCCCAGTTATGTTGTCTCGGTCCAAGACTTTTAAGTCTTCGGCCTAAGTATTCTCAAAAATATTTTTACCTATACATAGCCTTATTTTAGCCTCAAATTATCCTAAACATTTCCCAATTCTCACCAAAACACTTAGCCATATTTTCTCTCAAAACCCTCATCCCAAGCTAAGGATTATCTTTAAGCTTCAAACCTCCATTTTCAATCTTCACCAAGAACTTCTCCAAGGCTAAGTATGTGGTGTTGAACCCTTGGGTACTTTCACCTATAGTGCCTAAGCCTCCTTTCTACTAATATTTTATGATTTAAAGTTGATTTTACATGTAAGTCTTGTATATAGAGAAATTTACTGCACAGTGATTTTAGTTCATGAAAGTATGGTTTTTAGCATGTTTTGAGCTCTAAATATTGGTCCTAATGTTGGATTTGATGAGAGGTTTTGATATGAATATCTTGGGGGTGTTGTAAGGTATTGATTGAGGATTTACTATAGATTTTCATGCATGATTTCATCTCCAAATTGCATGGTCCTTTAACCTAATTGCACACCTCCAAGTATTTGATAAAATGTCCAGCTAGGTTTCTTGTGGAAATGAAAGTCCAAAGCATGAGATATGATATGATTAACTATATGATGATGAAATGAGCTTATGTACATGATATATATGTTCTATATAATCTGTTGCATTAGACCATGCCCAATACGGGGGTATAGGAGCCTGGATAACCATGTGAGGGGTATGTACCTTGCAACTAGGATGTCCAGGTGTGAATGGCATCAACCATGTGAGCGGTATGTACCTTGCAACCAGGATGTCCTAGTGTGAATAACATCAACCATGTGAGGTATTTGTACCTTGCCACTAGGGTGTCCAGGTGTGAATGGCATCTCCTAATCAAAGTTGGGATTCTAGATTGGTCTCTTCTAGAAATATGATATCTGATACGAGTATGGCCTACTTAGGCATGTTTTACTTACGCATTGATCATACATGTCATATTGTTATACTATGCCTATTGTCTAATGTATGTATTTTAATTATGATGTTTATCAATTGTTGAATTGCATACCACATACTTAGTATATTCAAATATACTAACGCATACTCTTGCCTAGATGATATCACCATGTAGGAACCAGTGCTCAAGTTGATTATCCTCCTCTTCCACGTGGCTTGATCGGTCCTATTTAAAGCTAGTTAGTAGGTCCTCCACTTCGAGGACCTTACTCTATGTTGCTATTATTTATGTATGGAGACATCTACTTAAGTTCTATTTTGACTATGAGGGTGAGCCTGGTTAGTTTATCTTGGTCCCCGCTCTATCTATGTATTTAGAGGTGCTTGTTGGACTAGTTATGTATCTATGTGTCACGCCTAAAGTCCCATTAGGGCAGACTGGCACCTGTTGCCGATGAGGCTCCAGAGAACTAGCCTGTATCTATGCGCTTTCTATATATATTATAAGGGATTTTTACATTTCATATGCCTTTAAGAAGATAAAGAGTGATAACAAGCCAAAAGAAAATGCATATAACTAGCCTGTTGGGGCCATGGAGTTTAAAGTACGAGACATGACCACACTTTGATTTACATAGTTTACAAAACCTCTAGATAAGGAAAAGTATCTGATAAGGGTCAGGACAGGCCTTGCCTCAACCAACTGTACAATGTAAACATATAAGCTCTAGACACAAACAAAGCCCCGAAACAACCTGGAGCTTGGTATCAGTAAATGGATGTCCTATACTCCTACTGGGAGATCTACTAGCATCAGTAACTACAGCATGAAATGCAGGTCCCCTATAAGGGAAGTCAGTAGAGATAATATACTGAATATGTAAGGCTAAAAATACTATATATAAAGTAACAACTCAGCTGAAACTATGCACTGGTGTAGGATAAGAGACCACCTTTGGTTATACTTTGGGATCATGTACTTTATGTTCTTTATATTACCTTACCTTTACTATATAATCTGTGCATATAATGTATTTCAAATGACTATCAGTGGTAAAACTGTATCATGATCATTCCTAGCTAGGTTCTTTCTTAACCATTGGGCTACCACCCATGATAGGATCATCCCTGGCTAGGTGATTTTTCCACCCCTCGAGCTACCACCCATCAATAAACAATATACTTTATCTTTCAGACTGAAGCAATCTATTTGGTTCAGAGGTTAGTGGAAAAATATAGGGATCACAAGAAGGACCTTCATATGGTGTTCATTGATCTTGAGAAGGCATATGAAAAAGTCCCAAGGGAGGTCTTATGGAGGTGTTTAGAGGCAAAAAGTGTCCCTTTGGCTTATATCAGAGTGATTAAGGACATGTACGATAGAGCCATTACACGAGTAAGAACTGTGGGAGGAGACTCTGAGTATTTTCAAGTTGAGATGGGACTCAATCAGGGTTCTGCGCTAAGCCCTTTCTTATTTGCCTTGGTGATTGATGAACTGACGCAATCTCTACAGGAAGAGGTATATGTTATTTGCATATGACATAGTACTGACTGATGAGTCTCGGACGAAAGTTAATGAAAGGTTGGAGGCTTGGAGACACATCTTGGAGTCCAATGGATTCAAATTGAGCAGGACCAAAACTGAATACCTGGAGTGCAAATTCAGCGTTGAGAGGGAGGAAGCAAACTCTGAGGTGAGGCTTGCCACTCAACCTATCCCCAAGAGGGATAAGTTTAAGTATCTGGGGGCCATCATCCAGAGTAGTGGCAATATCGACGATGATGTTACACATCGTATTGGGGCGGCATGGACTAAATGGAGGTTGGCCTCTGGTGTATTGTGTGACAAAAAGATACTACCCAGACTTAAAGGTCAGTTCTACAGAGTGGTGGTTAGACCAGCGTTGCTGTATGGGGTGGAGTGTTGGCCAATTAAAAGTATACATGTTCAGAAGATGCATGTTGCAGAGATGAGGATGCTGAGGTGGATGTGCAATCACACCAGAAGTGACAAGGTTAGGAACATGGCAATCCGGGAGAAACTGGAGGTGGCTTCGGTGGGAGAAAAGATGAGGGAAGCGAGACTGCGGTGGTTCGGACATGTGCAGTGAAGGAGTATCGATGCTCCTGTTAGGAGGTGCGAGCAATTGGTTGTGGGGGCTACTCAGAGGGGTAGAGGTAGACCGAAGAAGTACTGGGGATAGGTGATCAGATAGGACATGGCGGAACTCGACCTCACTGAGGACATGACCTTAGATAGACAGAAGTGGAGATCGCGAATTAGTGTAGCAGGCTAAGTGCTTTCTCTTCTTCTTATTCTTCTCCTCCATCTTTTTGAATAAAACTTTTCCTTCTATTTTTTTATCTGACATATATGTGCTAGTTTTATCATATGTACTTACATATTGTCATGTGTTACTCTTCGTAAGTCGCATCTGTTGTTCCCTTCCCCTTTGCTTTCCCCTTCCCCTTCCCCTTTCCCTTCCCCTTCCCTTCCCCTTCCCCTGCACTCCCCCTGCTTTTCATTTTGTCATATCTAGTTCTTTCTCCTAATGGGTTTTGAGTTGAGGATTTAAGGAAATAGCCTCACTACTTTTATGAGGTAGCGGTAAGGTCTGCGCACAAGTTACCCTCCCCAGACCCCACTTGTGGGATTTCACTGGGTATGTTGTTGTTGTTGTTGTTACCTTTGAGATGATTCTTTTGGTGGTCACAATATTAGATCTGTAGTACTGTACATATAATATATGATATGTAGATAATCATACAAGACTATATGACGATGAAAAGAGTATGTTACACAAATGATGAAATGCGTATGAAATGAACAACTCGTGAACTTTATTTAGCAATAAGAACCCATGTAACTGGGTATCCACGTATGTATGTTGATTTGAAAGTGAATATGTATTGGAACATATGAACATGTGAAAGAGTGAAGACACGGTTAATAGCTATGTCAGAGTTGGCAAGTGCTTTTATGTGCCAAGGAAGGATCTATGTTTCATGCCAAACAATATGAAATCAACTATCCTTACAAACCTCGTTGTATGACCTCGTTACTACCTTGAGATAACCTTCCCTTCTTCCAAATATTAATCTACAATATAGTACGTGATAAACTAGCATTAGTAGCCAATAGATACAACTTGGCAGCCCAATCACATAAAAAAATAATACACAGGCAGCAAGCAGGTATTTATAAACTCAAGTGTATTCTTTCAACCTTTCCACCCCTAATCATATTTTCTAATACACATTTAAATATACACATCATGTTCTACCTATTCTATTGCCATTAAAGTCTTACAACAGCCCACCAAGCTCAACACATAACAATTCTACACAACCTACAAATGGACAACATAACATTATGTCCCTTTGCCCCATTTTGACGTTGACAATTCCAAACTCGTTCCAACTTTAACCAAATTGTTCTAAACACATCTATATGTAAAATAGCCTTAAGCCAGTCTCAGAATAGTAATAAATCAATCATTAAGGATGTGAAGCAATAGTCTTCTATCTAATAGCTTACAAGTTCATATTAAGAACACAATTATGATATCATATGAGGACTCACTTTTGTGGACTGTAAAAGTGGTGAAGCAACCTAGTTACATTACTATAAAACAAACCTTTGTTAAATACATAAGTATTACTTCATAATACAGTCAACCAAGAAGAGAAAAGCCTCTTTAACAACAAGAAAAATGTATAATAATCCATATGATACAAGCTGTCCAGAATTTTTACAACATGTATAATTACCTTGTTTCTTTGATTTTGATAAATAAACAATCCTAGGTGCATAAGTATATTAAATTACCTTTAAACTCAAGGTTTAGAGCTTCTTTAGGAATACTTGTAAGGTTGTAAGGCTTGTTTTCCACATGTTCAAAGAGAGCAAAGAATAACAAAGAAACTCAGATTTTTTTGTCCAAGTTGAAATGACTTTAGTGTGCTATCTTTATCTCCTTTTTAAAAGATTTCTTGGCCGACATACTTTTTGTTTCTTAGGCAAAAACTTTTTGTTTCTTAGGGTTAATATATTAAATTAGTGTTTCATCTTATTGCTCCTTTCACTTTTCCCTTAAGGGGCTCTAAATTGATGGGCATTTGCTGCCCATGTTTTAGCTTTCTTCTTAATGAGTTTGGGCCTAAATTATCCAAGAAATTGTGATGTCTTTGGGCCCTTTTAATATGCCTCTTGGGCTGAAAATAAAGTCCATTTATGATGCTAAAACTTAGGTTAAAGTTGCACCCTTAACACATACTTTATTCATAATCGGACTTAGATAAATTCGACGTCGAGCCTCGTCTTTGTTTAGCAAATTTAAGCTAAGCAAGTAGTGACTCACCTACTAGCTTCTTAAGTCCTACAAGCACTCAATTCTCTCACTTTGTTTAGGGTAGTGGTCCTCTCAATTGGACACAAAACATGTATGTAGTCAACACTCTTAAGCGTTAGACGCACATATAGCCCATTAATACGAGATTCAAGCACTTTCAAAAATTGGCACTCATTTAACCAAACCATGTCATATTTCATTTGTATAGTACTAGTATTGTAAGATGTGGGGTTTACACTATATTATAAGCTTTGTCTCTTGTCTCTTGATTATGATGTTTATGCAAGATTTTCCTTAGCCCCATTGCACCTATTCCTACTCTATATGTCTTCTATATGCTTCCGCGACTAAGGATGTGTAATGACAAGTTAAGAGGCTTGTTTGGGGTTCCTTCGGATTCCCTATTCGCTGTATTATATCTAGGACCTAGTCTTGGGTCGTAACAATATACATACATTACTTTCATCATAATATAGTCATTCAACTCATAAGACGTGCATTAGGCCTTCAATTCCTCAAGAAATCATAAACGGACATTTTATTAAACACTTGGCGGGTGTGTAGTGCTAATGTAAAACTATTCAATTCAAGAGTGTAATCATGATAGAAAATTTAGTGTAAAATCATAAATAGGTACTTGGTAACACCTTCAAATAATATACATAAAAACCCTTCATCAGACCTCACAATAGATCTTAGATTCATAGCTCAAAACATGCTAAAACAATCACAATTTCATGAAACCCCAACACATTGTGCAGTAAAATTCATAATAAGTAAGACCCATGAATAATTCAACTTTAAAACATGCAATTTAGGTAAAAGGGAAGCTTAGGCACCATTGATGAAAGGACCCAATTGTTGATACCTAGATACCTTACCTTGGAGAATTCTTGATGGAGATTTGAAATGTAGACTTGAATCTTGAGTGAAATTCTCAAGTTTTGAATGAGTTTTGGACACTTGAATTTTGAGATGAAATATTGTCTAAGTGTTTGAGAGAGTATTTGGGAATGTCTTGAATGATATGAAATTGAAATATGACTAAGTATAGGTACTTTCATGCATAGGAAGGCTTAGGCCTATGACCACAAAGCCTTGGACCAGAGTGAAAATTGGCAACATTTTTACACTGTGGTGTGCCCTAGGCGCGACGCTCTCTGGAAATCCATTTTTGGGAAAATGAAATTGTGATTCGTTTCCTCTAAAATTGGGGTCAGACCCATTTTCAACTCAATTTGACCCCCTGAACAAGAATATGAAGTCGGATTTTTGATATCGCATATGGATTTTGAGATATATGAAAATTATGATTTGGGCATTTTCAAGGCTTATTTTCAAGCACTTTTTGAGGTCATTTCAAACAGATACTTATTCTTGCTGGTCACCTTATTCAATTGCCTATAATCAATAGACATCCGAAGGGATCCATCTTTTCTTCCTTACAAATAATACCAGAGCACCTCATGGAGATATAATTGGCTTAAGAAAGCCATTCTCCAACAAATCCCTCAACTCAGTTGGTGCCATACAATAAGCAGGGATAGAGATAAGTTGAGTATCTAACAGAAGATCTATGCCAAAATCTAATTCCCTTTCAGGAGGAATACCTAGCAAATCTTAGGGAAACACATCCAAAAACTCATTCACCGCCAGGACCAATTCAAGAATAGGTGGCTCAGACTCCACATCCTTGACCCTTAAAATTTAATAGATACACCCCTTAGATATTATCTTTGATGCCTTGAGGGAGGAGATAAAATGACCTTTGATAACAGAGTCACTACCCTCCCTTCAAGAATGGGCTTATTCGCAAATTGGAACTTAACTTTCTTTGGTACTACAATCTATAGAGGCATCTGAAGCATGTAACCAATCAATCTCAACAATTATATCAAAATCAAACATCTTAAGTTCCACAAGATAAAACGGGAAGACTTTATGCAACACAAAAATAGGACAACCTCGATAAACTCTATGAGCAACAACAAACTCACTCACGGGAGTATAGAATGAAAAAGTCTCCCTCAAAATTGTAGGAATAAAACCAAACTTAACAACCAATATAGGATTCATAAAATATAAATTAGCATTCAGATCAAGAAAAACATAAATATCAAGATCAAAGACTTTCAACATACTGGTCACAACATCTAGAGCTTCCTCCACTTCCTGCCGAGCATAAAAAACATAGAATCTATTATTTTTGGGGCCACTACCTTTTGGAGCTCTTGGTTAGGCTTGCTTACCTTGAACCATTTTACCCTTCTTCAGTTCCTTTGGGCAATCAACAAGCTTATGGCCCATCTCACCACAACCATAAAAAGCACACCAACCTTATGAGCATTTTTGGGGTGAATCTTCCCATACTTGTCACATTATTGAGGTAACGGTCCACCCTCAATAGGTGACTTTGGAGGAGGCAACCTAGTATTAGCAAACCTTGAATTAGAAACTTGGCCATTTGGAAGGGACCAAAACTACCACCCTTGGAGTTGGAGAACCTACCATCATAATGAGCTTTTTAGGATCATGCACCCTCTTCTACTTGAGCTTTTCTCCTTCAATCTATTTAGCATATACCATAAGCCTGGAGAAGTCCATATCCTAAATGAAGAAAGTCATATGACATTCCTTCAAAACCAAGTCAGAGATCCGAAAAATGAACTTGTGCATTCTAGCACGGGGGTCAGCCAAAAACATAAGAGAATACATAGAGAGCTTTGTGAACTTGAAGTCATAGTCCCTCAAACTTATACTTCCATGGTTGAGGTTGATAAACTAATTCATCTTGGCTTCCCTAAGTTTAAGAGGGAAGAAACGATCTAGAAATACAAACTTGCACTCTTCCCAATTAACAACATTACCACAAACACTCTACACCAACCACTGAGTGTATGACACTTGAGCCACATCTTTCAATTGATATGCAACCAACTCAGCTCTCTCCAAAAAAATGACTCCCATAAAAGTCAACACCTTAGTCAACTCATCTATAAACTTTTGAGTATCCTCATCAGTCTTTGACCTATAGAACTCTGGAGGATTCGTGCAGGTGAAATCTCTCACCCTAGAAGCCAGAATGGGATGGCAAGGAAGATTAGTCTAACTAGTTTGAGTAGTCACCACCTGGGAAAGCATAGCAAGGGTCATACAAAATTCACCATTAGAGATAAGCTCTTCCATATGTCCTTCGAGAACTTGGTCCTCAGAAGTTGGGGCCGATCTTAGTAGGAGAGCTCTTCATAGAGGCATCTTTTGTAATGTATCAATGATACTATCAGGATAAGGAACCAAACATATGGTTCAAAGCATGACATAAGATATGAAGAAGTGAGACAATTCCTAAAATGCCATCATAGCCTCCAACGCATAAACATGGTGCACATCATACCTATGAATAGGAGTCTACTTGACACCGCATGTTGGTTTCCAAGGATCATTTACAAACCTAGTGCTCTGATACCAATCTTGTCATGACTCAAACCTAGGGCCTGGGAGTGACATGGCGAATGGGTACCCAAAAGTCCAAACAAGCCTTGTATCATCCATTCACACATTATCGGTTCGGAAGCACATATAAATAGTAAACAAATAATCATAAGGTATGGAAAAGTATGAGTCACACTATGGGGATGTCATATTCGATAGGGAGTAACATGGATTCACATAATATATTAGCACATAAGGACTAAGGGCGTGTAAGTATGATTTACTCTATGGGGGCAATATAGGACTTAAGATCTTCCGCATCATAACATGAATTCGTAACATAAACTTATAATCAATCCATAATGACCATAACCATTACATAACCATATCCATAACCATAAATCTCCAAATACAAGACTTAGAATATAACGTAAAAGAGTCTACAAGTTATCCAACAATGCATCCAATCACAAGATAAGATAGGGGCCAAGAAATATCCCAGGCTCACCCTCAAAGTAAGTAACATAAACTAAACACCATAGGTAGAGGAATGGTGGTTTATCCTTGGAAGATAGGACTCACCACAACAAGTGTTTCAAGATCAAAATCTAGCCATCATACATTGGATGGAGATAGTCCTTGGTCCATATATGGTTAGATCATTTAAGGAAAAGTATGCAGTAGAATGTTTGAATGTACTAAGTATGAGGGCATGCAATGCACATACACTCATTAAACCTATATTCAATGTTTGACAACAAAGCACATATATTTAGAAAGAATCATATACTAAGTAAATTGTTTATAGCAATATACCATGAGGTACATGATGCATGAATGCGAAAATACTTTCATATATACTATGGATGGAACCCTATAAGACCAAGTGAGCTATAACTTAGATCTTTATCGTCTACTCCACAAAAGATAAAGAGGTTACCTACTTGCCAAATCCATAATCATTCATTATCCACAAATGGCATAAACATATCCTTCTTTCAATTCTATTGGTGCTATACATATTTAGTCTTAAGGGCCAAATCATATTTTATATTCATGCATACTTGGGCTAAATAGGCAAAACAAACTTCATGTAATACTTTCATTAATAGGGATAGCTCATTTGGAGCACCTTCTTGAGAAAATAGCATGGACCCTTGGGGATAGCCCACCCCGCCTCAGACCTTTATTGGATCTCTACAAACATAGTGGTGTAAATACCCATAATTGCTTAATGAGCCATTATAATAGATATTTATGTGATCATATTCTTGTCATACTCATACTTTACTCTTAAACATAAGCAACGTCATAACTGGGACTTAGCCCATATCAAAACATCATAAAAACTATAGTGTATGCATAAGCCATGAATGAGATGAGAAATAGCATGGTCAATATAGATGATATCTTAAATCGATAATACATCATGAAATTCAAGTAAATCTATAAGTTAAATTTATATTTAGATCATAATATAGATTGCCCATGTTCAAATCAAGCTTAAAAGGGGACATACACATTCATATCTTCATAACTTCAATGTAATCAATCATATTAGGGTTTAAATCACTTTATAATCAACAGCAAAACATAGATCATACATCAATTGATTTTGATAAAAAATAATATTGAAAACTCATATTTAATGTAAGCTAAAATTCAATGAAATTGAGTGTAAAAGAGTTTGGGTATTTTTGGTTGAAATGGACTAAGAATCAATCGTATATCTCTCAGTAATATACAAGACTCAGGAAGAAATTTGAAGAAGAAAGAGCCTTCCTTAATTCCAAAGCTTATTTTTCACAAGGGTCCTTTGAGAGGGTTCTTAAGAGTGACTTTAGTGAATTTTACACATAAGAGTGAATTTTAATGAAAGAAATAAAGTATAGGTCATTTGAATGTATTTAGGTAGCATAGGAATTTACAAAAGACCCTTAGAATAAATCATAATTATGAAAATGACATTAATGAAAAAAGAAGAAAAATTGATGTCAAGGTCTCAAGGAAGGGGTATGCGGGTCCGTGAGGCGATATAGAGATCGTATACTTGCCCGTGAACCAACACTTAGAAAAACTACACTTGACGAAGAACTTAGATGGTAATCCCATAATTATAAAATTTAATGTAGGTACCTATATGGAAGGGTTATATGGATTGTACAAGCCACACCGTCCGTGTACTTCTCTTTACCACTTCACTTAGAAAAATTCTCCATGATCAAGTTCCAAGATGGTAGTCCGATACATAAAGTATTTTTACCCCGACACCTATATAGAAGGGCCTCACAGTCCGTAAAGCACCATACGATCTGTGAGATGGGCTGCGCCAGATACCTTAGGCTCAAAATTGTGGAGTCTCAAGCCAAGGCTACTATACGGTCAGTATGGCCTCACATGGACCATATGGTGTCCAAGTGTGGTATGGCTTGGTCCCAAACTCCACATCAAGGCCCTAATAACCCCCACAAGGGAAAGGGTTACTTTAAGGAGGCTATACACGATCATATAATACCACATGTACTGTTAAGGCTTCTTTGAAGAGTCACCTTGGTCCAAAACTTTACAAAACAAAATTTCCAAGGTCTATTAAAGTGTACAAAGTTTGGGTCCTTATAGGCCTCCTCACCTAGATTAGTATAGCCATACTTCTAGTTATATTATATATAACCTATGCCATAGAGATGGTCTTTCCTTCATATTTATTTTTATTTTTTGTCCACAACAATTCCCATATCATAAAACTAGGCATTGCCCTATACTATAGTTGCATATCCTTCTTTTTATGTGCATACCACTACTACATAGTAACTTATCTCATTTGAAGTTTGGTTGCATTAAAATCTGCAAATGAGAAAATATAGGACCATGCCTAGTAGGCTATGTTAGATTGTAACAAAACATGTGACAGTGTCTCCTAGTTTGCTCTCTCATAATATTTTTGATAGTCTCGCCATCCCCCATCTCCTTATTAGATGCTAGGACCCGTAACTTAAATTAAACCCTGAAAGCCCTTAATTGATTTGATTTAATAAAGTTTGGGACCGAATGCAACATTTCTTCTAAGTTTGGTCCTTAAGGACAATTTGAGGTGGGGTCAAG